>CAUYUJ010011387.1:0-23138 GCA_963575745.1 Prorocentrum cordatum | reverse complement strand
ACTACGACTACGACTACGAATACGACTACGACTACGACTACGACTACGACTACGACTACGACTACGACTACGACTACTACTACTACTACTACTACACTACTACTACTACTACTACTACTACTACTACTACTACTACTACTACTACTACTACTACTACTACTACTTACTACTATTACTACTACTACTACTACTAATGATAATAACGGTATCATTAATAACATGAGCGCGAATAAGAACAGTACGAAACATAGAGATACACATAACATTTACAAGAAGAGGAGTAATAATAAGAAGAGCAGGAGAAATCACAATAAGTGTAATCATAATATTAGTGATACAAGGAGGAGGAGGAGGAGGAGGAGGAGGAGGAGGAGGAGGAGGGGGAGGAGGAGGGGTGAGGAGGAGAAGGAGGAGGAAGAGGTGAGGGAATGGGAGGGGGAGTGGGAGGAGTAGGAGGATGATGATGATGAGGAGGAGGAGGAGGAGAGGAGGAGGCAGGAGGAGGAGAGAGGAGGAGGAGGAGGAGGAGGACGAGGACGAGGACGAGGAGGACGAGGAGGACGAGGAGGACGAGGAGGATGAGGAGGATGAGGAGGACGACGAGGACGACGGACGAGGTCAAGTAAAGCGAGGATGACGAGGATGACGAGGAGGACGAGGAGGAGGGAGGAGGAGGAGGAGGAGGAGGAGGAGGAGGAGGAGGAGGAGGAGGAGGAGGAGGAGGAGGAGAGAGGAGGAGGAGAGAGGAGGAGAGAGGAGGAGAGAGGAGGAGAGAGGAGGAGGGAGGGAGGGATGGAGGGAGGTGGAGGAGGAGGAGGAGGAGGAGAAGGAGGAGGAGGAGGAGTAGGAGGGGGATGACGCGCTCGTTTAGAGCGAAGCGGGAACGAGCCATGATGTGTGAGAGACGAAGCCAACATCGAGCGCAGCTGGGCACCCTCAAACGAGACAGTCAGTCGAGGTGCACTCTGGCGCCGCTCAGCCCCGCGGACCCCTGGCAAATCCAGCCATTGAGGTGCAAATCCGACCGAAGCGGCCCCTCCGCATGAGGCAAGTAGCCGCTGGTGACGGCAAGGCAACTCGCAGCAGGCCCAGTTCCATTCCTCCTAGGCCTTCTGCACAAGGAAGCTCGGACCTTTTCGCTGGCATGTTCCGCCTGCGCTTGCAGCGCTCCTTGCCCGTAGCATCGTTCACGAACTACTTCTGCTTGTTTTCCGGGCTGCGCTGATCCTCGTGACCACCTGGTCGAACGGTCGGACCGAGGTATAAGATCGAGGTCGATTCGGGGAGGGTACCCTAATGTGATTCGTGTTTGTTTGAGGTTATTTTGCATATTGGGGGAGGGTACCCTCGAATGTTCTGTGTGTGTGTGTTTGTTTTGTCCGGCGGAGGGTGTCATGTTCTTGAAAGATGTTCTTCCGCAGCCATTTTTGCTCAAGCGCCTGGAGCTTGGGCTCAAGAATTGTCGGCCGACCCGTGCGCACTCCAGATCTCCCATCTGGACAAGGTCCTCCTCGCGTTGGGTCAGGCGTCCTCTGCCCCGCCCGTCCAGTCCTCCCCGGACGTGGACCCCGACGATGCCCCATACCGCTCCCCTACCAGGATAACATTATGCTGCTGAGCGACTCGTAGAAGACATCCCACTGTCGGCAGCACCCGCTAGGCACCACCGAAGTCTACTCGTACGTTGAGTCCCGCGGTGGTAAGTTCCCTGAGTTCTGCTTCTTCGGTCTCCAGTACTTTCTGAAGCGTTATCTCCAAGGTGTTGTTGAACATTGTCGCGAAGGACAGAATTGATGCCGCCAAAGAAGTTGTTAATGCACACACGGGCCTGGGTGAGATGAAGCATTTCAACTGGGAGGGCTGGTAGTACATCTTGAACAACCGCGGAGGCCGTTTGCCAATCAAAATCAAAGCGGTCCCCGAAGGTATGATCGTACCAGTAAAGACTGCGTTGATGACCGTAGTAAACACAGATTCGAAGTGCTTCTGGCTGACGAATTACTTGGAGACCTTGCTAGTTAAGGTCTGGCATCCCATGACTGTAGCAACGCAGTCTCGAGAGCAAAAGAAGAACATTCTTGATTAATTTCCTGCTCAAAACTGGAACGGATCTTAAGAATATGCCCAACGAGCTACCGGCACCGCTAAAGCTGATCAGCGTTGGTTACCAGCTCAACGACTTCGGCTGCCGAGGTGTCTCCTCCATGGAGACGGCTGCGATCGGTGGCGCGGGGCACTCAGTAAATTTTGCAGGTGGTGACACAATGCCATGTCTCTGCTGCATGGCGATCGACTACTACAAGCAACCATGAGCAGCATGCATCGGAACCTCTGTGCCAGCGGCGGAGCACTCAACGATCTCCAGTTGGTGGCGGGATGGCGAGAAGGATGCTTTCAAGAATATGTTGGCGCAGCACCTGGAGGGCATCGTCGCTGTGGCCTCGGATTCACACAACATCGACGATGCTTGCGAAAAGCTCTGTGGCAAACAGCTCAAGGACCTTGCGGCGAGCCGCAAGGCACCTCCAGGCAAGCTCGTTGTCCGCCCTGATTCCGGTGAGCCGAAGAGAATCGCGGTGGAAGTCCTCGACAGGCTTGCCAAGAATTTCCCCCCCACAAAGAATGCCGCAGGCTTCAAGGAGCTGCTGCCTAACATTCGCGCCATCCAGGGCGACGGCGTCTCGATTGAGTCCTTGCATGATATCCTGGAGGACATGTCAAAACACAAATGGGCGGCCACGAACGTCTGCTTTGGCTCTGGCGGGGCTCTGCTCCAGAAGATGGACCGCGACACGCGGAAGTGCGCGTTCAAGTGCTGCGAGGTCATCGTCGATGGCAAGCCGCGCCCGGTTCACAAGGATCCCGTAACCGATCAGGGGAAGAAGTCCAAACAGGACAGGCTGAAGCTAGTCCGTCAATATGGAAAGATCACTACGCTGACTGATGGGGAGGGTGCGGAGGAGGATGACCTGCTCGTGGCGGTGTCCTGCAACGGTAAAGTGACGAAGACGTTCGACTCCGGTGCGGTCCGCACGGAAGCTGAGAAAGGCATGGTTGTCCCAATCTTCGATGTGAAGATGTAGAGCAGCTGCCCCACATACGTTCTTGCCTCCTCATGCTTCCAGAGCTGGTGCAGTGGGGGCGTTGGGCCAAAGGCGTCCTCGCCACAACTCTCCCAGCTCGGCCCAGGCGCCCCCCGATCGTAAATGGGGCCTCCCCCGGCTGCACAACGCAGCAGGCCAACAGAGCGTGAATGGGTTTCTTCCTCCTTTTTCTTCTCCTCCTCCTTCTCCTATCGTGCTGTGCTACTGCATCGTCGTATTGGGTGGATCACTGCAGTGGACGGAACTTTGCCAAGCGATGTCTTGGGAGCTGGCCGCTCTAATATCGGATGCAGGCCTAAGGCCCCGTCGTGCCCGAGCGAGGAGTCCTAGGTGGCTGCGGAGGCGGCCCTGCCGCTTGGTGAAACTCCCTCGTCGACCCCAGTTCGGCTGAGGCGGCCGTGGCAGGACGTGGCTCACCCCATCTTGTTGCCAGGACAAGAGCAAAGGATGAGTTCTCAAGACAATGAACAGGTGGTTGCCAGCAGTTCTTCGACCTTGCCAGCGGCGAGTTCGACGACGGCTCCGAGGGCGAGACGCAGGATTGTTGGCAAGACTACGGTAAGCTACCCCCCTGCCAGGCGAGGGGTTAGGCCTGAGAGTGCTGAAGATGCAGGATTATCCCCAGCCAGGCGGAGGGTTAGGCCTGAAGCTGCTGACAATGGGCACATGGTGGAGGCTCCTGAAGGGCCCAGAGGGCATGAAACACAGCGGGTGGTATCCTCGGGGGGCCTCACCAGTGACAGAGTGTCGGCGGCGTTGCAATGCGTGAGTTCCCCAGCCAGGCGAGGGGTTAGGCCTGTCGTGCGCACCAACTTGGACGATGAGGAGGACCCGTTCGACCAGCGCGACGAAGTATTCCGCGACGGCGAGATGGTGCACTATTAATGGTGTGTCAGAGGTGCAGCTCTGAGTTCGAGAACTCCCAAGAGCTGCAGAAGTGCGCGGACTCCGACCTGGTGGTCCCCGAGTTCGGCATCGTGCTGAATTTCAGCGATGTCGTCTTCCTCTTCCTCTGAGAGGGGGCGCGGCTGCCGTCGTTGGCGGTCGCGACGGAGCGCGGAGCGGCCAGACCGCCCGCGTTCGGCCCCTGGGGCAGACCCGCGTCTCGCGGCCCGTCTCATCTCATCTCCTCCTTCTCCTCCTGGTCCTTCCGAACGATAGCTGCTCGTCTGCCTCTCCCGCTCCGCTAATTTTGGCTTTTTGACCTCCCCCGCCCACGGCCGGGAGGCAATGGAGGATAATGGAGGGTCCGGCGCTTTTGCCTCGACTCTGCGGGGCGCGCGAGGCCGCGCCTGCTTGCGCAGGCGCGTCGTTTGCGAACTGGCTCGTCAGCAGCTGCCTGAAAGCACGGTTTCCCATCAGTTGGGGAGCATCAGTATCGTTTAACCGATCCCCATCCCCATGCTCATCCCCTTCGAGACCCCCACCAAATTAAACCCCCAGTTGGGGATACACCCCTCGAAGCCCGAAGGATACGGCTTATATCCCGATCTAGGGGGGTAAATGCGGTCCCCGATTGGCCGCCAGACTGCACACATTTCCGATTCGCCCGACGGTGCGAAGGGAGTCGCCCCCGCGACCCACGCCTGAACTCCCCACCCCCCCTGGCCGGATTTCTTCTCTTCCTTCCGCGGGGGGTCCACCTTCGCGGTGACCCGTTAAACCCTGGACCCCCGGCGGCGCATGGATTTTGTTTTTTCTTCCGCGCGCGCATTGCCGCTGGAACCCTTGAACCCCTCGGGATATAGAGAACGCCGAGCACTCGAGTGCAATTGGTGCCATCATGTGCTAGCGCACAGTTGTTCCTAGAGCGCACCTGGTCCTGCAGTACACCTGGTCCTATTGATCTGCGATTGAGTCGTGTCAGGAAACAGTATCGACTCTTGAGTTAGGAATATCAGCCAGCGTTGGTTCAAAATAGATAGGAGGACAGGAGGAGGACGAGAGGAGGATGGGAGGAAGACGAAAGGAGGACGGGAGCAGGACAGGAGGAGGACGGGAGGAGCAAAATCAAGCAAGCGGAAGCAAGCAAGCGTAACAAGCAAGCAAGAGCCAACGATCAAGTGCAAGCAAACAAAAGCAACCAGGAGCAAGCAAGCGAGAGCAAACACGCAAGAGCAAGCAAGCAAATGCAAGTGAGTGTGTGATGCTGATGAGGAGGAATCCATCGGAATCCATAGGACTCGCCATTGGAAATGGCTGGGGGGTGCCATTGGACATAAGGGGGGGTGCCATTGGCTAGTGGGGGGGGAGGGGGGGGCGGCCATTGGAAAGAAGGGGGGGGGTGCCATTGGAAAACGGGGGGTGGGGTTCTCAATACCAGTTACTTATGACGAGCTAGGACTCCTATAGGGCAAGCCTTTTTGGAGAATAAGGAAACACTATAGGATCGCGACATGGGAGTACGGAAGCATAATATAACTGCGATTCAGGAATGAGGAGACCGTATAGAATGTCGACTTCGGAAATAGGACACACAGTAGCGTGCAAGTAGTACTAGTACAATTCCCGAGTACAGTTACATATTAGAGTGATGCTGCATTGCATTCACAAGTTGGGCTCTCGCGCTTTTCCTCCTCTGGTTGCGCTGGGGGTGGGTGGGACTCCGCGCGCCAGCACCCCCGCGGCCGAAAGAACATGTCTCTTCTGGGATTTTAGACAGGGGTTACCCCCGTGCCCGAACCCCTCGCCAAGGATTTCTTCTTTTCTTCCGCGGAAGCCGGACCCCCTGGGTTCCTCGGCGCGTCCCGGGAATGTTTTCTTTCCAGATGGCCCTCCATGGGTCCTATGTTGGAGTTGCCCTGGTAATGAAAAACATGTTCTTGAAGGATATTTTTCTGTTCTGTGTCCGACCGTACTCCATCTCATCTCCAGCTTCGCGGACACCGTCACCCGCCACCAGCCGGAGAGCAGCTCGCTCGGCCGCATCCTGTCTCTGCATCCTTGCGTTTCCGCCGCAGCTGCACGGTGCCGCCAAGTATGGCATCCTTAGCTGCCCTGATACGCCCGTTTTGAAACGCAGCGCGAACTGTTTTCGAGACGTCCGTGTTCACACGCTGCGTGTTGGCTTGGCTCGTGTTGGCCCGCGTTTGGGCGAAATTATCGCGCCAAACGTTCGTTTTCAATCTTCGCCGTGTCAACACGCTACTGGTTGCGTGTTGCGTATCGAGACGACTACGTTGGTATCCGTCTTCAGTTTCTCCTGCTTCCAGGCGCTCACGTCTTGGTGCTCGCCGAAGTCCTGAAGCTGCAGGGCCATCTTGGCCAAGCCGTCGGTGCAATTGAGCACCATCAGCATCTCGTTCGAGCCGCGCACCTTGGGACACCATGGCCGACTCCATGGGGTTCCTCTGCAACAGCTCCTGGTCGATGAGCAGCGTCGGGGGGTGTTCGCAGTCGGACATGCAACTACCCATGGCGCCATCCTTCGCCATGTCCACGACCTTGCCGAAGCTCATCCCCTCCTGGCCGTCGAAGTTGATCACGCCGTCCGCGGTCAGGATGTCCCCATTCACCGTGTCCATCGTGTCGCGCTTCAGCTCAGGGTCCGACGGGATTACGGTCGGCAATGTTTGGATAACGTGTCGCTTCGCCGGTTCTGGCCCACCACGTTTCGGCGCGACACTTTCTTCACTTCCTCCCAGTCCCCACGCGTCAGCGTTCCGAGCTTTTCGAAGCCTCCCGCCCCGCGGAGCGGAGCGACACGATATCCACTTACACGCCATAGCGTGTCGCTGGGGCCGCCGCCGCGACACGCTAAACAAAAGTTCCCGACCGTAGTGCTATCACCGGCTCCAGCCTCTTCATTCCGTCGCCTGCCTCACCGCTTCTGCCGTCGCAGTCTTGCTCACCGATGCCTATCATGTCACCGATTCCGACACTGTGCGCGTCCTGGCTGTCCTCCAAGACCACCTGGCAAGCAGCATCAAGGTCATCAGTCCAGCGTGTTGTCGAGCCAGTGCCGACCCCGTTGATGGCCTCGGCCACGCTCTCCTTGCCATTCATGTCGGCCGTTCACTCAGGGAAAGGCAGAAACAGTGCCAGCTTCTGCTCGGGTACGTGCATCATCACCTTGCCGCCGTCCCTCCCACTAAGTCGGATCGCATCCTGCTTCTCACCCTTCTTCTCCGTTTCCAGGCGCATGAGGTCCACCTCACAACGGGCCTGGGTCGCACTAAGTTTCGACTCGCCCTCATCATCGGGCGAGTCGCCGGTGAAGACACGATCCATCTCGCCACCCCTCGCCGGTGGTCTGGGGCCCACGAGGCCGACTTCCTCACACGCCTCCTCAGCACAACTGGTGAAGTCCGCGAAACCGCCGCTCATCCGCAGCGATGCCACGCGACTCAGCGCGGTTGCAGCCTGGCCTGACGCCCTTGCCGAAGGGCCGACACAGCCAAGACGCTGACGTAAGGACCGTTTTGGGTTCGGAGGGGGCTCGCTGTTCCTCAGGTCATTCCGTGGTTGGTCCTCGTGCACCCAGGCGCTGCTGGCGCCCAAAATGGGCTTGGTTCCTTGTCAATCGTCCCTTATTTCAGCAGCTCGAGCGCCGCCCCGATCGGAGGCAATCGGTCAGTTCACCCCGATGGCGCCCGCCTCCCGCCGCGCAAGGGCCCCATCGCGCCTCGAGTCGAGGGCTGGGTCTCGATGCGACAGCACAAGCCAGAATGGCCACAGAGGAGGAGGAAGAGGAGGAGGAGGAGAACACGGAGGAGGAGGAGGAGGAGGAGGAGGAGGAGGAGGAGGAGGAGGAGGGGATGGGGAGGGGGAGGAGGGGAAGGAGGGGGAAGAGGGAGAGGAGCTGGAGGAGGAGGAGGAGGAGGAGGAGGAGGAGGAGGAGGAGGAGGAGGGGAGGAGGAGGAGGGGGAGGAGGAAAAGGAGGAGAAGGAGGAGGGGGAGGAGGAGGAGGAGGAGCAGGAGGAGGAGGAGGAGGAGCAGGAGGAGGAGCAGGAGAAGGAGGCGGAGGAGGCGGAGGAGGGCACGGATGGGGGGATGGCGGCCAAGGCCCCTCGAGCCAATCGAAGCCACACAAGGTTGGTTTGAAATGCGTTGCAATTTGCCAGGCCTGAGAGTACGACGGTGTTTGTGCGTTCGGGCCCCGTGGAGTCGACGCCAGATCAGCCAACAATAACAGCATCGAGCTGATGGCCACGTTTACTAAGTTTTGTCGCGGTTTCTGTACGAGCTGCGCCATTGCGCCGCGCACAGATATGCCGCACGTATCAGCCTCGCAGATTGATCATCTAAGCTCTCCTGAAGCCCTCTCCCTCGACCTTGGATCACGCATCTTTGCAAGGCCACACGCGATGCGTTCGTGCCGTCTCCTAGCCTTTTCTGACGCGGTGGTCATTCTATCTTCGTGCAGGTGTCACAGCCAGGGTGATATCTGTCCCAATGGTTGCGGATGGATAGTGTTGGTAGCAGGGTGGGTGTATCTTTATTTGGGGCGGGGGGGTCACGCTTTTCTCGAATTTCCCTGCGCTCTGCACACTGAGCCTTGCTGCTTGGATGTCAATGCCCAATGTCATGCTCTGAGCACTTCGACCGGTGCCCAAGCCAGGCCTAGGTCTGGCGCTCAACTTCACGTGTTGTCTCGATCCCTTTTGCGCCTGCTTGACTCCACAGGCGCGCCACCTGCCGCTGAAGCGACCGCAGAAGCAGGCCGCGCGAGGTCATGGGCAGCTCTGGGTGACGAGTCGCGCAGTCTTTTTCGTTTCTCTCGTTACGCTTATCCCCCGCAGCCAGCCGGGAGCCTCGGACAAAGCGTCACGTCAAGCCAAGCCAAGCCCAGACACCATCTTCCCCAGTGCAAGGAGACCACCGAATCGTGTACGTACGGCAGTGCTTCGTCTCGCAGGCCGTGTCCAGCAGAAAGCAGTTGCTTTGTTTCATATTGCCGGAAATCATGGGTGCGTTTTGTTACGAGAGTTTGATTGAAGCTTGGTTGGTGTATGATCTTTCGTCGGGTGATACGTGCAGTCGTGCAGTCCTTTGTTGTCTGGAGCACGAGCGAGTCTGAGGAACTTTCAGGTGCCGCTAGGCAGGTGGCAATTCCAATACCCTGTTCCTTCCGTTGCAACTCGGGGGGGGGAAACATGTTGTGCACATGCTGTTCCATGATTGACCATGTGCATACGTAGACGATGGAATAATGTTCAAACCAAAGCGAAGTGGTGAGGGGTTGGCGCTTGGATCTGTCCAAGCTCTGGGTATAAGACCTCCAGCGACTGATTGACGCAAATAGGCATTGTACGGCGCTTTTGATTTTACGCGCCCGCATCTCTTGGATGAGATTGGCTGGCCCCCCAAGAAACCTCGGGAATTCTTGACGCTTGGCGTATCCCCACCAGCCCATCCAGAAACGATGCCCAGGCGAGTTGCCTCTCAGAGTCTCCTTGGACGTCTCTAGGAAGCTTTTTGGAGGCCTCCTGGAGCGTCAGTGTCTTTGGGGCCTCTATGCGGTCATGGGGGCCTCTTGAAGCGTCTTGGATGCCTCGGGGAGCCTCTTAGGGCCTTTGGGGGGTCTCTTGGGAGCCTCTTGGAGGCCTCTTGGGCACCTGTTGGGGCCTCCTGGGTGCCTCTTGCGGCTCTCTTGAGGCGCTGTCGGAAGCTTTGGGAGCGGTATTGGGGCCATCTAGGAGGAGATCGATCAAAGAAGAGGGGAGCTCCAAACACGGTCCACCCTCGGGAGCCCCAACAATCGCCTCTTGGGCCCCTATTGAGGCGCTCTTGGAGCGCTCTTGGGGCGCTCTTGGGGCCGTCTTGGGCCTCTCTTGGGGCCTTCAGCGGTCCTCTTGGAGCTGTCTTGAGGCCTCGGAGGTCCATCGGAAGCGAAACGGCGAGAAGGTAACAATCATTGATTTGCCTGATGTGCTTGAAGGATGTTGGCTTCTTGGCGGCCTCCTGGGGAAGCTCCGTGGCCACTCGGGGCCGTCTTGGAGCGGTCTTGGGGCCTCTTGGAGTAGTTTGGGAGCCATATTGAGCCACCTTGGGTTATCGTGAGCCATCTTGGAGGTCATTTTGGGCTCTGTGAGGCCCTCCTAGAGACATCTTGGGCCACCTTGGACGCTCCAACGCCGCGCGACACCCCCCCATCCAGGTCCAGGAGATGGGGGTAGGGGAGGGTCAAGACTCCCTCCCCGCCCGCAAACCGTCTCGCTCACTCCCACCCGCCCTCCCAACACATACGTAGCACCCGAGCCGCAGCATATTCAGCAGTCGTCTTTGGATGGGCAGCTACTGGGGGCGAATCCGCCGCGCCGCTGCCGCCTCCGCCGCCGCCGCCGCCGCCGCCGCCCGCCGCCGCTGCCGCCGCGCCGCCGCCGCCACCGCCGCTGTCCGCCGCCGCCGCCGCCACCGCGCCACCCTCGCTGCCGATCGCCGCCGCCGCAGCCGCTGGCGTCGCAGCCGCTGCCGCCACCGCTGCCGCCGCCGCCACCGCCGCCGCCGCCGCCGCCGCCGCCCCCGCCGCCGCCGCCACCGCCGCCGCCACCGCCGCAGCCGCCGCAGCCGCTGCCCCCGCCGCAGCCGCCGCAGCCGACGCCACCGCCGCCAAGTGTATTATGTATTGTTTGTTGACAGGGATGGTGGGGGGAGGCCGCATCGGGTTCGCTGCGCATGCTCCGAATTTGGAGGCAGAGTGTGTGTTAGCATTGTTTTTTACACGGGATGGTGGGGGGGCCGTATTGTCCCTGGTTGGCTCCCAGTCGCCTGGGGGAGGGGGTGTATATTAATAGGAAACAGTGATAAACCCCTCCCCGAAGGGCAAGAGGAAGGGGTTGGAAGAGAAACCGCTCTAGATCACCTACGCCCAGAGGGCTTGTGGGATTCTCAGCGGTTCGGGCGAGCAGTTCGCAAGACGGATTCGTGGGGCGGGCGATGCATGAACACGCTGTGGCAGTGTGGAAGTTCCCTATCTGAGATGCAAGACAGAACAGACGTGCCACCGACGGCACCGAACCATCCGCATAATGCGTGCGCAGAGTACCCCCCTTCCGATCCCCCCTCTCCGTTCAGCAATTGGGCGCTCGTCTGTCTTATGCCTTCCTTTTATCCGCCGTTGTGCACTGATGTGTGCTGATCCTTGCTGTCCTAGGTAACGAGCCTGCCTGCGCCCGCCATCCCCATACAGATGTAACGCCAGAGCGGGGCTTCAAGAGCAAGCACGTTCGAGACGCTGTTGTCTTTTAGCCACCGCCTTTGTTGTCTTCTAGCCACGTCATTTGTTGTCCGTTCCCAGGCTTTTGGCAATGGCGGGGCAATTCGTCCTTTGTTGTGTGGCTGCAGTTGGCATGGGGGCTTGGCTGTAGTTTGGGTAGGGCCCAATTGCTGTTAAGCAGGGGCAGAAGCGCTCTCCCCGAACCCTCCCAGACGCTGGTAAGAGCGAGGGGCCGTGCATTGAAAGCTTCCTCTGCAGCAGAAGCCCCCCACAGCCGCTGATTTGATGCAGTGCCGTAGACTGTGGATACGTTTTCAGCCTTCGCCACTGGTGGTGGGCCTCGGCTTGAGCCCCCCTTGCCGCAGGCCTCCCTGTGTGGGCCCCGCCGGGACCACCTTGTGGAGAGAAGGACAGTGTGGATGCAGCGCCGAGTGAGCGACGCAAGAAAAGGGGGCCGACTGCGCCGACATTGCCGCGCATGCGTCTTGCGCAAGGTCGCGCGCAAGCGCCCTCGTTTCCAGTGTAGCATGCCGCGTTGGCGGCCTGCGCAAGCCTCCGCGTAAGGTCGCTATGCTATCTCGCGCAAGACCCTTTTCTCTTCTCGTCGCCCAAGTGTGCCTCTGAACCAGCCAGCGAGCGTCCGGCGTGCAACTGGCTCGCGTGAGCGGGAGCCCATGACTCTGGCGGAGCATCTCTGCAGTGGGGAACGGAATGGCTAATGAAGCGCGTTGGGTGGTGAACTACCCCACGAGCGCTCCATTACGGTAAGAGAAGGGGGGCCGCCGGGAGACAGCAGCGCCAGCGCCAGTGAGGTTCAGCAAACGTGGTCGATGCCGCTGCATCGTGTAAGTATTCAAACGGGTTCGCAGAACTGACCAGAGTTGGCCAGTCGGGCTGAATATGACTCAGGATGGCCCAGGATGATCACTCAGCCAAAGCGATATGATCCAGGATGGGAAGGCGTTCGAGCTGGGGGCAGAATCTACGCCCAGCCCAAACGATTATCCGTGCAGGATCGTATCGGGATCGTATCGCTGTGGGCTCAAAGCGTGCTGGCACACATGCTGGGTAATGTTTTGCCTGTCCCGTCTCCGCGGCGATCGTGCCGAGCGGTCTCTGCCGGAAGCGCGCTTGCATCAGAGCTTCGAGTGCCCGTTTCGACGAGCCTCTCTCGATCTCAACGGGTGATTGGTGGCCCTCGCAGGCCTCGCAGCCATCCAGCCATGGCACGGCCAGCAGCGTCGCGCCGCCACCCAGGGCGGGCAGCACCGCTCGCGGCAGCAGGACCAGGCTGGCCCAGCGGCAAGGGGGGAGGGGGGGCGGAGGCACAAGATGTCCAAGCACCGCACATCATTGAAATGACGACGATGTTGAAGACGACGACGGCGACGACGACGACGACGACGAGAATGATGATCAAGACGGGGCTGATGATTCTGATGATATGCGAGTTGCGTCCAGAGGACTTGCGCCAGGCCAACTTGTGGCCGAACGCAGGAACAGGGGTCCCCACCGCGCGCGCACAGCAACCGAGGGGCCTATCGGCTCATCGATCGTCCAGTTCTTGCCCGTCCTTCGGGAGGTTCTGGTGACCTCCCAGAGCATCCGCGCGCTTGCTCGTCCTCTTGGGCCTCTGGTGAGCTGCCCTTGTCGCCGCGGCTGTGTCTGAAGCCCACGAGGGGTCCAGGCCGACCTTGAAAGCGCCATTCGGCGAGAGGCTGGTTCATCGCCTGCGAATAATGAGGAAGGGGAATAATAGCAGGCAAACTACACACCTTCTTCGACCGGATCCTCCTCTTCCACCCGAACAGAGTGCGCGGCGGGCGGAGCGCGAAGAACCAAGGCGGGCTCACTCGGGTCCTCACCCGCCGGATCCGGCTGGCATGGAGGGGAGATTGGGGCGCCCTGTGGCGGGAGGCCAATGCCGCCGCAGGCGCCGCGCCTGCAGGGCGCGCGCGCCAGAACACCCCCAAGGACACGGCGCCGGCCGTCGAGGCTTTCTTGGCGGACGGGTTGGTCTCCAAGGCCCTCGGCTTGGTCACCCGGTCCGCTCCGCTGGTGACCGAAGCCAGCGCGCAGCCGGAGTTGCAGGCCCTCTTCCCGGCGGGCACTCCCGCCACGGCTGGGCCCCGGCAGGAGGTCGACGTGGAGACGGTCAACAAGATGGCTCACGAGGTGAAGTCGGCCATTCGTAAAGCTCCCAAGCGGTCCGGCCCGGGGCCCAATGGTTCCCGTTTCGAGCATTGGCAGACTCTTCAGGACGATGTCGAGGCGCTGGAGGCCAACGCCCGGGTCGCCGTCCTCCTCCTCCTCCTGGGGGGCCTCCCTGACG
Source organism: Prorocentrum cordatum (assembly GCA_963575745.1). Taxonomy (NCBI): domain Eukaryota; class Dinophyceae; order Prorocentrales; family Prorocentraceae; genus Prorocentrum; species Prorocentrum cordatum. Next base: position 9,544 of record CAUYUJ010011387.1, on the reverse strand, counting down.
CCTACACCACTGCTAACCTGGGAGCTCGCCTCCTCGCTCTCCGGAAGAAGAACAGGCGTTTTCGCCCGGTGGCGTGCGGGAGCGTAGTGCGCCGTCTCGCCGCCAAAGCGGCGTGCGCAGTGTTCCAGGAGGAGATCAAGGCTGCGTGTGGCTCGCACCAGTATGCGGTGAGTAGGCAGGCGGGCTGCGAGCTGGTCCACAAGTGCGTGTCTGCGCTGGCTGAATCCCTTCCCTCGGCTGCCGTGCTCGCGTTCGACGCCTCCAACGCGTTCAACACGATCCCGCGCCAGAATGTCCTCGCCGCCGTGGCCAGGCGTGCCCCTGCCCTCCTCGGCGTGGCCAACGCGTGGCTCACCCGAGAAACGACCCACACCTACTGGCCCCGCGACGGCGCGGCGCTGCCGGTGCGGGCACGGACAGGGGTGGACCAGGGCTTCCCGCTCTCCCCGGGACTCTTCGCCATCGGAATTGCCGACGCCTTGTCCCGGGCCGACGCGAGACTGAAGCACCTGCACCCCTCGGCTCGCATCTTCTCCTACTTAGATGACGTGGTGGCTGTGGTGCCCGCGGGTCTGGCGGCCCAAACGTGCGAAATCGTGCAGGAGGAGCTGGCGGCGGCCGGGCTAACGTTGAACCCTGGCAAATCGCAGGCGTGGACGCCCGCCCAAGGCACGGCGCTGCCGCAGCAGCTGGAGGCGCGCCGGGTCCCCGCCCTCACGGTGCTCGGGAACCCGGTTTCGTGGTACGACCGCGACGACGACGAGGACGGACGACTCCTTTGTTCACGGCACGACCGACGGACGCGAAGTCCTCGACAAGACGCGGCGCTTCCTGCGGCGCTGGCGACAGCTGCGGGACAACGGGCTGACAGCCGAGGGTGCCCACACACTCCTGCGCACATATGCGCAGGGGTGCGCTACTCATTTGCTCCGGGCCAACTATGAGACCGCCTGGGCGGCGCAGCTGGATGACCTTCTGTGGGGCGCCTACGAAGAGTTCGCCGGCTTCGCCTTCGACGCCTCCCAGCGCGAGCAGGCCAGACTGGGATTGTCCGACGGGGGCTGCGCCTTCCCGTCAGCACGGGACACGGCTGCGCGCGCGTACCTGGGCAGCTGGGCCCTCGTCCTCCCCAGCGTTGCCGCTTGCCTCGGGGTCACCTCCTTCGAAGGCTTTCGGTCCAGGTGCCCGCGCATTGCCTGGGACATGAGGAGCGCAGAAACCGAGCTGGACGCCCAAGGGGCGAAGGAGGGCCCCATTAGCTGGGGGAGCTACTTGGCAGAGCCACGAGCCAAGCTACAGGGCTACTGGGCCAAGCGCACTTCCGAGCACAGGCGGAGATAGTTGCTGCAAGCCCTTGGCGAAGACGACCGGCTCGCCCTCCGCGAGAGCAGCGGGGCCTCGGCGGGGAGTTGGCTTCTCCCGCGCCAGGAAGGGGGCGCGCCGATCCCTGACGCCCACTTCCACGTGGGCCTGCACAAGCGCCTCCGGGCTGACGTCTGCACACCAGGGGCGGCTTGCCAGCACCGCAAGCGAGACGGCACGATATGTGGTGCGCCCCTGGGCCCCAAGGGCTGGCACCCCTTGAAATGCGGCTGCGGAGGCTCTCGCGACCACCGCCACAACAGCCTCCGAGACTGGAGTGCGCCCTTCCACCAGGCGCAGACAGGCCACATGGCGGTCACCGAGAAGCGTGTCCCTGCGTGGGACCGCGTGGGCCCAGTCACCGGGGAGCGGGAAGAAGCCCGCCTCGACGTGGCTACCCGCGACGCGACCACTGGACAGCCTATCTATGTTGACTGGTCTGTCACCTGCGCACACTCTGACAACCTCGAGCGCAGGTGGGCAAGATCCAACAATGGCGGGTTGGCCGCGTCGCAGGCGGTGGGCGTCAAACGGAACCGCTACCCCTCCTCGGGCGGCGAGCTGGTCCCAGCTGTCCTGGAGAAGGGAGGGCGGCCGGCGGATGAGCTCGTCTCATTTGTCCGCTCGTACGGAAAAGATTTGCCTGAAGCAGAGCGGTCAGCGGTCATCGCCACCGCGTGGCGCCGCATCCAGCGCACGTTGGTTGTGGGCAACGCCGAGATGATTCTCAGTGCGTGCTAAATGACCCACCAGCACTACGACCACCACGGCCACCACGACCACCACGACCACCACGACCACCACGACCACCACGACCACCACCAGCTGGGCCGCCTGGACCGCCACGGCCACGACCACCACGACCACCACGACCACCAACGACCACCACGATCACCGCGAGCACCACGGCCACCACCAGGCCGGCCGTCAGCACTAAAACCACGACCACTGCGGCAACCACGGCCGCCACGACCACCACGACGACCAGCAGCTCGACCACTACCGGCTCGACCACCACGACCACGGCTTCCGCGGCCACCCTGGCTGCCCGCCCGCCCACCGCGACGGCCCCCGCCCCCCGGCCCCTTCCCCTTCCCCTCCCTGCCGCCCCTGCTGGAGGAGGAGGAGTGGAGCAGCAGGAGGAGGGATATGGGTGGCGATGGAGAGGACAGGAGGAGGAGGAGGAGGAGGAGGAGGAGAAGGATGTAGGGAGTGCGAGGAAGAGGGCTGATGAGGAAGAGAAAGAGGAGGGGGGAGGTAGGGCGGAGCAGGAGGAAGAGGAGGAGGAGGAGGAGGAGGAGGAAGAGGAGGAGGAGGAGGAGGAGGAGGAGGATCAGAAGTATGAGGAAGACGACGACGAGGACGTCAAAGAGGAGGACCTCGATAAGGAGGAGGAGCAGCAGGACGACGCGGTTGCGCAGGAGACGATGGTCTGTTACCTTCGGCGTCCATCCCGCCACGATTGGCGCCTGTCGTGGGCTGCTGTGGTATTCTTGTCTAAATTCCAGGAGGTTGGCACCACGTCACAGCTGCGACTCCGCCGAGGCCAACGCAGTCGGTTCAAGCAGCTTGGGCTAAGCCACGTTGTGCCGAACAGCTGGGTGCTGCCACATGCAGTAGGGCACTCAGCAGTATTCCTCTTTCGCGGCCAGCCTCTCTCCCCCTCGCCTCCTCCTCCTCCTCCTCCTCCTCCTCCTTCTCCTCCTCCTCCGCTCCTCCCCCTGGATGTGGTGACGTTAACCTGGCCGACCTCTTTAGAGCACTTCCGTTGCGATGACAGCCCCTTTGAGAGGCAGCGGGTCGTTGGTGTCTGCTCCAATCTTCTCACTCCAAAGGACGTGTATCCTATTCCGCGACCAGCTTTCTGTCACGCCTCAAGCATCCGCACCTGTAGATCCAGGTGTTCGTAGCCTCCAGGCGCGATCTCGAGGTCTCCTTGACGCCCAGCGACACCGTCGCAGAGCTCTAGGAACATGTGGTGCAGGATGCCTGCTGTGATCCCAGACTGCCTCGAGTCAAGCAAAATTCACGGCCGAGGACTATTCTCTGCCTCTGGGGGTCCTCGCTGGGCCTCGGGGCCGTCCAAAAACGACAGAGGATGAAAACCGGTCCCTGAGAATGGGTCGAGACCTCTGGGGGTCGATGTTATGAGCAAGTCATGACGTCGGAGGTCTGGGACAAAGGCTGTGTCATGGAAGCGGCGTTGGTGGTGTAAGTCGCCTCCGTATTTGCCGGGCACCGTTTCGTCGCCCCTTCGGGCGTGCCGCCACAAGTGGCCCCGAGGTGTCAGGCCAACCCGTCCCGCTAGGCGGCAGCTGCTGGTTGCTGTCTTCGCTGGCCCCCCCGTCCGTCTTTTGGCACACTTCTTGGCAGACCTTGCAGCCCGTCAAGAGAGCCTGGCGCCCTCTCGGCCGCCCTGCTGGCAGTCGGCCGGCTGCAACGCGTGCGGTGTCCTGGGCGGTCGTCTCCAAATCCTGAGCCGCGCGGCGCTCATGTGCGGCTGTTCTTCGTACTGTTCCTCCTCCCCCTCTCCACCTCCTCTTCCTTTTCCTTCGTCTCCTCGCCCCCCTCTCTAGCTCCTCATGCTTCCCGCTCTGTCCCCTCCGCCTCCTCTCGGCTCCCTCCTCCTCCTCCTCCTCCTCCTCCTCCTCCTCCTCCTCCTCCTCCTCCTGCCCTCACTGATCATCCGCACTTAATTCTTTTCCCTCCTAAATGACTTCCTCCCTGTCGCACCCCGAGACCAGTCGGAAGGGCTGCCCGAGATCTCCTGGGAATTCTAGACGCTTCAGCTCTGTAGTGGTGTTCGCTGGCTGCGCGCTGAGTGGATCAGCCTTCAGCGCCGTCAGCCTGTTTTCCACCCCTAGCAGCCGGTTCTCCGGGCTGGTGTCAGTTGTCTGTCTGAGGTGTTGCTCGGAGCTTGGCGCCGCAAGGGCGACGTTCCGTTGCACCCGCACCTCTGTGCGCTCGTTCTTTTGGACCAGGCGGCGCCTAGGTGCGTCTCGGCTCGAATGGGGAGCATTTTGCTCAGTGCATGTGCACCGCACGCCTTGCGTGCAATTTGCCTGTTCCGCCGTCCCGGACACGCCTGTTGCCGCCAGACCGTTGTCGCGCGGCCGCCGACCAAAAAGTACCCCCACCAGCTTCGGACGTCTCCTGCGCTTTCGCTTGCGGCCGCGACAAAAAAACGTATCCCCACCAGCCAGCCCCTGGCAGTCAGCAGCCCCTGGCAGTCAGCAGCGCGTTGCAGCTCGATGCGCGCTTGCAGCCCCTGGCAGTTCGCAGCCCTGCCCCTCCCCCTTGGCCACTTCCTGGTCTCGGCCTGGGTTGCGGCGGTAGGCCTGTTTGTGCTAGGTAATTTAGGACCTCGCGCGGCCCGCTCGGACCTTGACACGCCGTCGGCGCGCTCGCCTGCGGCTGGTAACAAAAAAGTATCCCCACCAGCCCATCCAGAAACGACGCCCAGGCGAGTAGAGGGTCGTCCTGAGGGGCTTTTCGGCGTCTTGGGTGCCTCGGGGGGGCCTCTTGGGCCGCTTGGGATCCTCTTGGGGGCCTCCTGGGGTCCTCTTGGGGCCTCTTGGGGCCATCTTGGGGCCTCTTGGGGCCTCCTGGGCGCTTCTTGGGGCCATCTTGGAGGACATCGATCAAAGAAGAGGGGGGCTTTAATTAGGGCTGCCCCCTCAGGAGGCCAAGCTGGGGCCAAAACCTCAGTCAAATCAATGATTTTACTTCTTCGCCGAGGCCGTTTTGGACGCCCTGACACCTCTCCGCCCCTCCCGCCCAGGCCCACGGGGAGGGGGTAGGGGGAGGGGTAGCCCCTCCCCAAGGGGGAAGAGGGAGGGGTGGAAGAGGAAACGCTCTAAACCACCGTGGCCCAGAGGGCTGGTGGGATTTTTGATCCTGAAATTTGGAAATTGGCAACAATTTCACAGATGGAGGGCAGGTCGCTTCCAAGATGTGGTTGTTGCCCTGGCGCCGCGTATATTCGTTTGAAAATGTGCGAGAGCTTCGCGGGTAGAGGGAGGGTCGTTTTCAAAATGCGGCTATCGCCTTAGCGCCGCGCGCATTCGTTGTAAAACACCCCAGCAGCTTCACAGATGGAGGGCGGGCCGCTTCCAAAATGTGGCTCTCGCTTTAGCGCCGCGCAGATTCGTGTAAACAAGTTGCAAGAGCTTTGCAGACTGAGGGCGGCGCACATGTGCTTTAAAACTTTGCAGGAACTTCGCGGGATCTCATGACTAACGTACCAGAAATGGTGTCTTGGAGCGACTCAGGGCTGTTAGGGCGCAGCACTTACGTTGATTGGCGGTGCGGAAGTCCCAGAAATTGTGTTCTGCCACGACTCAGGATCGCCAGTGCGTCAGTGCGCAAAAGTGGCGCTGAAGTGCCGATAGCGGTGTTCTGGCACGCTTTAGGATCGTCAAACGGTTGTCTCCCAACGGAGCATTTCCCTCAGTGGAACTGAGCCTTTGTAGCCTCTGAGGAGGGAGTTTGGAGGGATGGTTTATTCCAACGTCGTTGATGAGTCTTGAGTTTGCACTGCTTCTCCTCCTCCTCCTCCTCCTCCTCCTCCTCCTGATTCTCCTCCCGTCTTCCCTCACCCCCCCCTCCCACCCGCCCCCTCTCCCCCGCATCGTCCGCCTCGTCGCCGCCTCCGCCGTCGTTGGGCGCGCCGCCGAGCGCTGCTGGAAGGCGCCCTGCGACGTCGCCCCCGGCGCCGGCCGAGCGGGTGGCCCAGGCGGGGGCGGGCGCGCGCGCGCCCGAGGGGTCGGCCGGCAGGGGCTGGCGCGGCGCGGCCGGCGGAGACGACCAGGGCGCGACGACGACGGCGACGACGACGGCGACGACGACGACGACGACGACGACGACGACGACGGCGACGGCGACGACGGCGACGACGACGACGGCGACGACGATGACGACGACGACGACGACGGCGACGACGACGGCGACGACGGCGGCGACGACGGCGGCGACGACGGCGGCGACAGTGACGACGACGACGGCGACGACGACGACGACGACGACGACGACGACGACAACCACGACGACGACGACGGCGACGACGATGACGACGACGGCGACGACGGCGACGACGACGGCGACGACGGCGGCGACGACGGCGGCGACGACGGCGGCGACAGTGACGACGACGACGACGACGACGACGACGACGACGACGACGACGACGACAACCACGACGACGACGACGGCGACGACGGCGACGACGATGACGACGACGGCGACGACGACGACGACGACGACGACGATGACGACGACGACGAGAACGACGGCGAGAACGAGGCGACAACGGCGGCGGCGGTGGCCAGCGCTGGTGTTGACGGCGGCGGCGACTGGGTCGACGAGTTCGACAGGGACGAGAAACCCGATCGGCACGGTCGATACGGGGACGGAAAAAGGGAAAGAGTGGAGGCGAAGAGCAGCAGTTTACCCATGGTGAACGGGGCTCGCTGCCGGTGTCGCCGCAGGCGTTGTCCATCTAGGACAAGCTTTGCCTGCCTGACTGCGGCTGCTGTCGGTTTTGGGTAGCGATCGCTGTTGGGTATCGTCCCCACGTTTTTGGACAACGATCGCTGTTGGGCATAGTCCCCACGTTTTTCGTCCCCAGTCCAGGCGTACCAAGACGAAGGCGGCGGTGGTGGTGGTGACGGCGGCTGCGACGAGGGGGAGGGGGCGTAGTGGCGCGAGGAGCAAGAGGGAGGCAGCTTTCGGATGCATGCCAGCCGTTTACGTGGACTCCGCGGATGTAGATTTTGAGCCTAGGATTGGTCAAGGCAACTCAGGGGTCGGTGCACGTAGAGTTATCGTCGTCCCTGACTAGTCTTGTTGTTTGCTTTATTCGCATTATTGTTGTTGCTCTTATATTCGCGTGTCATTACTCCTCTGATTCGTCGTGTTCATATGCTCTTATTGTACTTCGTATGTGCCGCATTCCTCTTAATGCTACCCCCCAGGAGGCTTCCACCGCAACGAGGATCCACCAGAGCCCCTACGAGCCGCAGGGGAGGCGGGCTCAGCGGGTGCCCAGACCACCTGCGCGATCGGGCGCGGCTCGACGGACCGCCCGCGCGATCCCTGCCCCGACCCCGATCCCCCGCCGTGGACCTGCGCATGTTTGGGGCGCTTATGTGAGGACGGCGGCATCTGTACATGCATGTGTTGCCGCGCCGCTTGTCCCGACGCGCGGCCTCACGTCTTGGGGAGGGCGCCTCGGCCACGAGGGCAAACTCTGCCTCGGACGCGGTGGGTTTGCCGTGGGATTTGCCGCGGTGTCGTCTACTTGGGCGCGGGACGCAGGGTTTGCCGTGGGCTTGCCGTGGTGCCGGCGTCGTCCACCCGGGCGCGTTGAGAACAAACATGAACAAACGGCGCGGCGACAGATCCATTGCCCAGGCCTGGCCCATCCTGGGCCCAGAAGCGGTGTATATGCTTCCATGGCATCTCTGCGCTGCCCGGCGGACTTCGGCGGCAGGGGCTCCCGTGGTATCGGCCAGCGGGGTGACTGCGCCAGGCCTCCCAGCTGGGGTCCGAGTAGATGGGGCCGTAGGATCGCGCCACACCCGCGATGCATCGGCGCTGCGGCCCGATGCGGAAACCGATATTCTCCACGCCTGCATCGGCGATGCATGGGCGACGCGGCACGACAATCCGGCCCGATCTACTCTGATCCCCTTCAGGCCCCCGGAGACCAGGACACGGATAAACCAGGACACGGGAAACCGATGAAACGACAATTTTTCTTTTTGCAATTTACATTTTTCAGCACCCGTGCGTGTTTTGTTTGTTGCGCTGCAGGATTCGGGCTTGTGTCCGGGTTCAGCGGGGTCTTGCAGGCTTTTAGGGCTTGCGTCCGGGATTATTCTGGAAGTGTTGCAGTGCAGTATTTTGTTCGTGCCGCCGTCTGGAAAATTGGTTTCGAGGGATGTTGGGTGTCCGGGTTTAGCGTGTCCAGGTTTACGGGGCCCTGACCTCTTCGGAAGGCCTCCAGTGGCGTTTGGAGCAGAAATCTCCTCCCGCGGTCCTGCCAGCTCACCCCGAGGGCCTCCCTCCCGAATGGCGCTTCCTGCGCAGCGCACAGCCCGTGCCAGCCCGTTTCGAACTTCGTCGTTGACAGCGTCGAGCGCTCATGTGTGGATGGGGTGCTCCTCGGGGGGTGCGTTTGCTCGGAGGATACAGATCCAACTTGGTCTTTCCCCCCTCCCCTCTCCCAGAGAGAAGGAGGTCAACCAGAGGAGGGGGAGGGAGGGAGGAGGCATGAGCGGGCCTGCATAGTTGTTCGATTCAGACTTGCATCTTTCGAATTCGTCGGCGTACCTGTCAATGGAAAGCCTAGGACGTCCAAGGGTCTTGCATGGGTGCCCGAGGGTCGTGCGCCCTCTGCAATCCTACGCTGAGCTGTGAGTGTGGTAGCTCCTCGTAGAGCCCCACTGCCGACGGATAGCCTGAATAACACGGCCCCCTTCCGCCGCGGACCCGCCGTGCGTCTGATCGCAGCCGCGGGGGATGTGACGATGAGCTCGAGTACGAGGGCTGAGAGATCACCTCCTCCTCCTCCTCCTTCTCCTCTTCCTCCCCCTCCTCCTCGTCCTCCTCCTCCTCCTCCCTCGTCCTCGTTGTTGTCCTCGTGCTTCTTCTCCGCCTCCTCCGACTCCTCTGGCTCCTCCTGCTCCTCCTCCTCCTCCTCCTTCTTCCCCTCCTCCTCCTCCTTCTCCTCCTTCCTCCTCCTCCTTCTCCTTCTCCTCCTCCATGATTGCGAAGGCCTGACGGCCGGTGCCGCCGACCCTGTTCGCAATGCGCAGCAAGAGATTACGAGGTTGCTCAAGGTCGGCTTGGCTGGAGCCCAGGGGAGGAGGAGTCCCAGGGGGGGGCGTCGTATCTGACCCGGGGGGGGGTCGCTAAAAACCGCCCCACCTCCACCACCCCCCCCCCCCCCCCCCCTCCCGGCGGGGGAGGGATCAAAGGGAAGGGGCTTCCCTTCGACTCAATTACGAGGTTGCTCCAGGTCGGCTTGGCTGGAGCCCAGGGGAAGAGGAGTCCCAGGGGGGGGCGTCGTATCTGACCCGGGGGGGGGGTCGACCCCCCCCCCCCCTCCCGGCGGGGGAGGGATCAAAGGGAAGGGGCTTCCCTTCGACTCAATACGAGGTTGCTCAAGGTCGGCTTGGCT
>CAUYUJ010011386.1:0-23140 GCA_963575745.1 Prorocentrum cordatum | reverse complement strand
CCATCCCCGTCCCCATCCACCCCCCAACCATCTCAGCACTCCAGTTGGGAACACACCCCTCGAAACCCGACAGAAGCAGCCTATCTCCCAATATAGGGGACAAATCGGCCAGTGGGGCCCAGGCCACGCCCATGGGGATAGGGGTCGGCGAGACGACGCTTAGCACCAGCCTGCGATTCACGCGAGGGCCGCCCACAAAGGTCTTGCTCCCGTCCATCTGGCAAGAAGAAAACGTGCAACATTGTGATACCCCAAAGCTGAGGATCAGGAGGGAAAAACACACAGACACACGTAATCGTCGATTCCCCAAAGCATATGGGAAATTATGGGAAACGGCGGGACGACAAAAACCAAACAACTATGGAAACAGATGGGGGATATTTTTATGTGTGTGTATTTATTCGTGTCTTGGGGCCCCTTCAGAGGAGGCGCCTTTCAGCGCGAGCACGTCGGCTTGAACGCCCCCTGCACCCGTGCAGCCGTTGGGCAAATATCCGGGCTTCAGGCCATCCTCCTCCTCTCCTCCTCCTCCCCTCCTCCTCCTCCTCCTCCTCCTCCTCCTTCTTCCTCCTCCTCCTCCTCCTCCTCTGCCTCCTCCTCCTCCTCCTCCTCCATAGTTCGAGGATGCCCCAGGCGAGAGCCCCGTTTCTGGTCAGGAGCCGCCCTCCATTCGCGTGGTTGTCGCACAACTCACAGCGTCAGGTCAGGAGACACGACCACAGCCGAACACCCTGCTGACAGGATGCCGATGTGCTCTCGAGAGGCTCCTGAGGGGCTCCCAGCAAGGTCCAGGCAGGCTCCCGAGAGTGCCGAAGAGGGTCCTCAGCGGATCCTGATGAGGGGGTCTTGAGAGGAACTTGAGGGGTCCTGAGAGGGTCCTGAGTGGGGCTTGAGAGGTTTTTGAGATGGTCCCGAGAGGATCCTGGGAAGGTCCTGAGAAGTTCCTACTATGAGGGTCCCGAGGGGCTCTTGAGCGGCTCCTGAGAAGACATCTGGGGGTTCCTGAGTGGCTCCTGCGAGTGTATTGAGAAGCTCCTGAGAGGCGATGGCTTTTCGAACATATTTGTGTTGCATGTCGAAGCGTTGTTTGTTTGTCTGCTGCTGTTACGCTGCTGCTGATGCCGATTTTCATCGTGTTTGTTTTGCTTGTTCGCTTGCTTTTAATCTCGTCGGGCTATTGCACAAACATGCGGTAGGTTTGCGTCCTGTCGACCTGCGGCGACCCCGTCGCCATCGTTCAACGTTGAACACCGCCAGCGACGGTCGATGTTGAGGGGTTTCGGAAACGGCTGGTCGTTCAGGGTTGAACGATCCCCGCGGTGTCAGAAACGAACGCCGAAGTCGGCACGACACGAACATGCCGTAGTCTGGTAATGATTTTGCGCTGATGTCGGCATGGCCGCCCCAACACTGCGTCCTGCCTCCCCCCGCGAACGCCACTCTCGGGTGCAGCCTGTGCAGCACCGCGACGGCAGCCGCCTGGACCCCTCCCGCCCGGGGGAGAGTACTGATTTTTGTTGTTCTTTGCTCAGCACACGCCAGCAGCAGAACGGGGTCGTTTTCACCGACGTTGGCTCGTTAGCGCCCCGCGTAAGGTTGCGCGTGAGAGCCCTCGTTTCGAATGTGACGTGCCGCATCGGCGGCCCGCGGAAGCCACTGGGCAGGGTCGCTGCGGTGGGTTCGCGTCGTGTCGACCGGTGGCGACCCCTCCGCCGGCCTTCCGTGTCGGCGCTCCAGAATCGGTCGATGTTGAAGGATCGGACGTTTCGGTAACGGCCGATCGTTAAAGGTTGAACGATCCCTCGGTGTCAGGACCTAGCGCCGGGGTCGACACGACACGAACCAGCAGTACATACCCTTATCAGAAGCTCGAAGCGAGACGCGGCCAGAGAGCGACGCATCAAGCGTTAAGTCTGGCATGTCTCTCTGCAGCAGGGATATTCACAGATAGTCAAAAAATCGTCAGGGGACGATTTATCTATTATTGTTTCTACTTGAGATTTTTTTTGACATGCTGTTGATGTTCTTACAACATCCGCCTGAATGAGAGAATGAGGACATGCACGACCTAAATCAAGCGAGAGCCCACCTTGGAACGTCAGCCGCCCTGCGTTCACGGTACTGGCTGGGGGCTTTGAACACGAAAGCGTGTGTGTGTGTGTGTGTGTGTGTGTGTGTGTGTGTGTGTGTGTGTGGGGTGTGTGGGGTGCATGGGCGGTAGCCACACATTGAAGCCATTCGCCTTCGTCCGCGCGGCTGCTGGAAGCGCTTGGGTCGACTCTGTGTGCGGGCGCGGCGCTAAAATGAGAGCCACGCAGTACAGTCAACCCGCATAGTAAGGATGGGCAACCTTCTCAAGGCTCCCCTTGCTTCCTTGCCCCCTCGGCCCATCCTTAGCGACTTTCGCTGGCCAACCACGTTCGACTAATGTTAACATGGGCCTCCACGGCCCTTGCATCCTTACCGCGCATCCTGATGATACGGGTTGACTGTAAAAACGGTTTGCCCTCCGTTCGTGTAGTTCTCGGGTTCTATGTCGCAATCATACTCCCGCTGGGACAAGGGTTGGTTTGGCAGATTGTGATGTGCCTGGCGCAACCTAGCGAAGTTTACGGTGCAATGGTACACTACCGCGCTAGCTGTGTCGCAATACGTGATCGACAGATAAGGGCCCCTGAAGCAACAGGCGATTTGGTGGATCGCGCGGGGTGTTCGGTGCAAGCGATGGCGCAACCTTTTGCACACTCGCTGAGACACTTGGTGATGCGGTTGCCCTCGGGATGTCTGACGCTTCACTATGGCGCAACCGATTGCGCACCCACTAGGGCGACGGGCCAGTTGGTTGCCCGTGGGGTGTTTGGCGCATCTTGTGGCGCAGCCTATGGCGCACCCGCTGAGGCTAATGACACTTTCGCAGCTCCCAAGGTGTGTGCAACACTGGCGCAATCTATGGCCAAAGCTGTTGAGGGTCTCCTGGTTGGGCCGATTGTTGAAAACGATCCGCTCTCCATCTGTGAAGTTGTTGGAAAGGACGAAGTTGTGTAGCGTTAAGAAGACAGTTACCATACGAATGCCACTTCGCCCTCCACCCGTCTAGCTGTTGAACATTTCAGGCTTTCATTTAGTAGATGGTGAGGAAGTTTCAGGCGAAACGTGCAGCCCGTCCTGGTAGTGCGAAGCGGAGGGACAGAAGGAACATATATGGAGGAGGTCGTGAAGGATGAGGAGAAGGGGGAGGATGAGGAGGACGAGGAGGAGGAGGAGGATGAATAGGAGGAGGAGGAGGAGGAGCAGGAGGAGGAGGAGGAGTAGCGGCAGCAGCAGCAGCAGCAGAAACAGCAGGAGGAGGAGGAGGAGGAGGAGGAGCAGGAGCAGGAGCAGGAGGAGCAGGGGGAGGAGCAAGAGCAGGAGAAGCAGCAGGAGCAGGAGAAGCAGCAGGAGGAGAGGAGGTGGAGGATGAGGAGAGGAGGAGGAGGAGGAGGAGGAGGAGGAGGAGGAGGGGAGGAGGAGGAGGAGGAGGAGGAGAGAGGAGGGAGGAGGAGGAGGAGGAGGAGGAGCGGCGTGCCACACTGGCGTCCCGCAGGATGCCCGGTGCCGTGGCAGAGGCCAGCCAGCCACGCCGCACGGGAAGAGCCTCGCGGGCAGCCGCCCGCGGCCCCGCCTGGCCTCGCGGGCGCAGCCCCTCGCGCGAATAGGGCCCGGACATCTGGCCCTGTTCGGAGGCCTGGAAATGGGCACCAACACCAACACAGGGGGTTGCCTCCACAGGGGGAAGATGATCCTAGATTTCGGTGTTGGTGGCAATATTTCGACCACCTCGGAAGCCAGAGTATTACCACCATCACCGAGATCGGGATCTTCTTTCCTTTGATGGAGGCACACCGCTGATATTGGTGTTGGTGTCAACCTCTAGGCCTGCGACCTGTGGCATCGCTCCCCTGACCTTCCAGAGAGCTATTCTTTAGCACGGGAGGCCTGAAAGCCTAAAAAAACGAAACGACACAGCCTAATATCAAGACATAGAGTAGCTCTGGGATGGGTCTTCAAGTCGCGTGCTATTTTTTAGCCCTCCTGGAAGGTCAGGGTCGGGCGCTCTGCTCCCTCGGGGGGGGGGGGCACCTGCGGGCCCCCGTCCGGGCGTCCGCGGCCGGACGTGGCCCGCAGAGCGAGCCGGACGGCCAGAAGTGCACGACATCGGCTGCGTGCTGCTGGTTCCGGCCACGGCGCTGGGCACGTTCCTTGATGGGGGGCCACGTGCGAGCCCTACCCCCTGCCCCCCACGATTGCTGAGGGGGAGGGTGGGGTTCACGACGTGCGGGAGCTCCCGAGCGAAGTGAACCCCACCCTCCCCCTCAGAAATCGTGGGGGGGGGTAGGGCTCGCACGTGGCCCCCTACTTGATACATTGGCGCCGCCAGCGCCGGGAGGCGCCGGCGAAAGCGGCCGCGTGAGCCGATTTTTGCTACCCCATCCGTGTAAGATCTCCCCCGGTGCCCCGCCCCGAAGGCAGGCCCGGCCTGCGCCCTTGAGGCGCCCAGCTAGGGGCCGATCCTGTGAGCGACAGCTGGCGGCTGACCCCGCCCGGGCGCCGCGAGACAGATCGCGGCGGGCAGGCTTAGGTCAGGGCCCCAGAGATCCGACTCGGCGCGCTGACTTCGCCAAGGGCGGGGTCTGCGGAAGCCGGGGCCCTCTCCCCGGGGCAGGGTGCTCCGCCCCGAGTCGTTCCGACGGCCCCCGGGCCCGACAGTGGAGGGCCCCTGGAGGCCGAGAGTGGCGAGGGGCCTCGGGGTGCCCCGGGGGGCCGCTTCCGAGCGACGGCGGGCGGGGCGACCCGGACGGGTCGCTCGGTGGGATTGAGGTCGGGACGGAAAGCGGTAAAACAGGGCCAGGATCGGGATAAATCGCTCCAGAGCGTTCCGGAGCGCTCTCAGAGCGTTCCGGAACGCTCTGGAGCGGCCGCGGCGCCCAATACATCCTCCAAACCCGCCGATTTTGTCCCGATCTTCGCGTCGTTTTAAGTGGGGGGAGGACGAACGGTGTCCGTCTGAGTCGAGCGTCGCCAGCTCAGCAGCGACCGCCAGTGGGGTTTCTCGGTCTTGGGCGACGCGTGCTGCTGGGTATATCGTGCCTGTTTTTTTTTAGTCCCTGCCCGCCTCGGGCGTGCCAAGAAGGTCCTCTTGGGCTTTGGCCTCAAGAAGGAATCTCCCAGGATGGTCTTAAGAATAGCCTGGCGACGATTTGTCGTGCTCTTTTCTGGCAACTCTTGACATCCGTTTGACTACTTTTATGTCGGGCGTGTCCCCCTGCAGGGGATTTTCGACGAACAATGAAAATACACATCATAAAGTTACCCAAAGAGGTCACACAAATACTAAAAAACTTGTCCCCAGACTATGTTTGGACTATGTTTGGCCTATTCTGGGGGTATTTTTTAGTTTTCGTCGAAAATCCCCCTGTAGGGGGACAGTCCCGACTTAAGACTACTTTTGCTTGTCCGCCCTCCTGGCTCTGTGCGGCTCTGCTTTGGCATCTGTTTCCGAATCTCTTCCGAGATCCGCCTGCAGGGGAGGACACGCGACAGGCCGTGCGCCCCGGCCGCCGGCGAGGGGACCCCGTCCGCCCCTTCGAGCACCCCTGGGCGCCCCGCAGCGAGCCGCGGCACGGCAGGCCTCCTGCTCGGCCGGGAGCCTTGAGACGGGGTTTAAGTCGGGCCTGTCCCCCTACAGGGGGATTCTCGACGAAACAGAAAGAATACCCCCCAAATAATCAAAAACTGGTCCAAAAATAGGTTGGGCGCCCCGGAGCGAGCGCCGGCACGGCAGGCCTCCTGCACGGCGAGACGGGGGTCAATGCCAACGGGGGTGAATAGGGGAACATAAAGGTGACATAAACATAAAAACTCGGAGGTCCGCGCGGATTTCTCGGCTCGGCGCTGGGGCCCCCTGGCGGCGCCTCCGGCGCCGCCCCTGGCGCGCTCCGCGCGCCAGGGAGGGGGGTCCAGCGCCGATCCGAGACATCCGCGCAGACCTCCGAATTTCTATGTTTATGCCACTTTTTGTTCCCCTAGTCAATGCAAACGGGGGTCCGCCAGAGCGCCGGATCTTGCAGGATCCTGCAGCTCCAGGGTCGCATTGGCCCGGGCTTGGGTGCAGGGTCCTGCAGGATCCCTCGCACTGACCCGTGCTTGGGTGCAGGATCCTGCAGGATCCTGCAGGGCCCGACTGACCCGGGTCTGGATTGACCCGGGTCAGAAGACTCGCGACCCGGGGGTGCTGCTATGTAAGTGCCCCCGACCCAAGGCGCCCCCAGCGCTGCGATCCATTTTGGAGACCCTGGGGCCCTCTCATAGGGCGAAGAGAACTGTGCACATGCACCGATCCTGGTAAGGCCCGTCCTTGACCCAGGATCGGTGCATATGCCATCCTGGCCACCGGAGGAGGGCGTATGCACTGATCCTGGGCTCAGGATGGGCCTGGCCAGAATCGGTGTATGTGCACAGTTCTCTTTCCTCTACTCTCAGGGGAACAGGCGGTGACATCGACACAAAACTCGGAGGTCCGCGCGGATGTCTCGGGTCGGCGCTGGGCCCCCTTCCCTGGCGCGCCAGAGGCGCCGCCAGGGGTGGCGCCGGAGGCGCCGCCAGGGGGCCCCCTCGCCGACCCGAGGACTCCGCGCGGACCTCCGAATATGTCATGTCACTGCTTGTTCCCGTGCCTCTCGCCGTGAGGCCCCGCCTTCTTTCGCCCTTTCTCTGCTACTTAAAGCTGTGCGCGTCCCGCTTAGCTTTCAGCGGAAGAGGTTTGCTCTCGCCCCGCAGATAAAACAATTTGTTCCCCTACCTCTGGGCCTCGTGAGGGGTGCTCTGGAGGTCGTGTGGGCCACCCCGAGAGTCAAGTCGGGCCTGTCCCCCTACAGAAGGACTGTCGACGAAAACCGAACAGATACCCCCAATATAGCCAAGAGCTAGTCCAGAAATCGTCAGGGGACAATTTTTTGCCTATCTCTTGACCTTTTTACCTAACAGCTTTTGCTGATAGGTTTCTAGTGGTCTCAAAAGAGAGCAGCAGATGACTCCACAGGGGGGTCGGGGCGGGACCCGGGGGGCTGCCGCCAAAGCCGAAATCGCTTGGGACGTCCTCGCAAAATCGCTCTTGGCGCTGCTAGAACTCCATTCCCGGCGTACATTCTGGATGCCCAGAGCCAACTGTAGGCCACTTCGTGGTCTTCGAGTTCCCAGAACTCCATTCCCGGCGTACATTTTGGATGCCCGGAGCCAACTGTAGGCCACTTCGTGGTCTTCGAGTTCCCAGAACTCCATTCCCGGGCCACATTTTGGATGCCTGGAGCCAACTGTAGGCCACTTCGTGGTCTTCGAGTTTCCAGAACTCCATTCCCGGGCCACATTTTGGATGCCCGGAGCCAACTGTAGGCCACTTCGTGCTCTTCGAGTTCCCAGAACTCCATTCCCGGGCCACATTTTGAATGCCCGGAGCCAACTGTAGGCCACTTCGTGCTCTTCCACTTCCCAGAACTCCATTCCTGGGCATGATTTTGAATGCCCGGAGCCAACTGTAGGCCACTTCGTGTTCTTCTAGTTCCCAGAACTGCATTCCTGGGCCACATTTTGACTGCTGAGGCAGGCTGATGCTGCGGCCGAGGCAGGCTGAGGCTGAGGCAGGCTGAGGCGAGGCCGAGGCTGAAGGCAGACTGAGGCTGAGGCTGAAGCAGACTGAGGCTGAGGCTGAGGCAGGCTGAGGCTGAGGCTGAGGCAGGCTGATGCTGAGGCAGGCTGAGGCTGAGGCTGAGGCTGATGCAGGCTGAGGCTGAGGCAGGCTGAGGCTGAGGCCGAGGCTGAAGGCAGACTGAGGCTGAGGCTGAAGGCAGGCTGAGGCTGAGGCTGAGGCAGGCTGAGGCTGAGGCTGAGGCAGGCTGAGGCTGAGGCTGTGACTGCGACTGCCGTTGCCACTGCGACTGTCATCGCGAATGCGACTACGACTGCGAGAACAGCAGAATTCTACAACTGGATTCTCATCTGAATCTTAAGGGGAAATCTTCCAGATATGCTCCTACACGTCGCTGTTAGGTTGCTTTGCCGGGATAATTTTTGGGGTATATGTGGGGAACTTTTGAACTTTCGTCGAAAATAATCCCCCTGTAGGGGGACACGCCCGACCTAACCCGAGAGTCCCGGGGGCGCCTTCGGCCAGGGGGCTTCTCTGGCAGCACCCGGAGCCCGTTGCCCCCGCTGGCCTCCGGGGCCGGTCTCGGGCCGCGGGGCCACCGGGGCCCGTCCGCGGGACGCGGTTCGACCTCTGGAGGTCCGCGTGGAGGCAGAGATCACAGAGGACAAACAGAGTTACGTCGGGCATGCCCCTCGACAGGAGGAATGCTCAAACATAGTCAAACCTAGTCTGGGGACGGTTTTTGGAGTCATTTTTTAGAACAATATTGGAGTTGTTTTAATGTTTTTTTTGTTTGTTTTTTTTTGTTATTGCTTTTTGTTGGGTGTGCGTCACAAAATCCCCCTGTAGGGGGACACGCCCGACTTAATAACAGAGCCCCTAACCCTGATAACACGACGAAGACGCGGTCTCACTGAGGTCCCCGTCTTTGCGTTAGGGATCATGAATCTGGGCGGTCTGGTTCGATACATCTGCAGAACAGACACCCTTATCCCTAATGTTCGTGGCCCTCCTAACTTAGGTCCCCTCCCAAAGGGTTAGGGGTGTGCTTGTTTGGTTAATCGAAAAATCCCGTCGTCGGATGTCGGGATGCTCAGTGTGGCGAGTGTGTGTGGTGCCTTTTCTCTCTTTCGAGGCCACATTACGTGGTTTCCCTCGTTCCGTTTTTCTTTTTCACCGTTTTTTTGTTTTCTCCCAGGTTCGGTTACTCTCTCGGTTTGTTTGCTTTTTGTCCCTCGGTTTGTTTCTTCCTCAGGTTGAGGGGGGGTTCTCCTCGGGCCTCGGGGCCGTCAAGACTGGTCCACGGGAAGTGGTCTCGAGACGTCTGCGGGGCCCGCGTGGAGGCAGAGGTCCCGTCGCCGCTCTTCCGTAGCCCGCGGGCTCCAGAGGTCTCTCTGCTGACGGCCAGCAGTCGTCTGACCGGTCCCCATCCCCGCCGGGCCGCGATGGCTCGGGAGGGACTCGGGGGCGGAAAAGAGGGGGGTGAGCGACTATATGGGGGGGGTGGATATCACGGCGGGGGCCATGATGTTTCCCCAGATTTCAGGGCGCCTCTTCTCATTTCGTTACGCCCCTGGCCCCCCCGCTGGGCCGCGCACATGCCGCCGGTCATGATCTGCACCCCCCCCTTCTTGGACACCCCCCTCTTGGCCGCTCCCGAGAGGGAGGGAGGGAGGGCCCCGCCGGCCCACCCCCGTGAGTTGGGGGCAGGCCCCGCGGAGCCCGGCGGAAGCAGCCTGAACATCCCCACCCCTGGGGGATAGCTTCACCAGTGGGGCCCAAGGACACACAAATAAGTACACACAAATAACAGGATCCCCTATATTTTCTTATATTTTCTGGGTTTTCGTCTCCCCCCCACACTTCCCATATTTTCCCATATGTTCTGGGGAATCGACGATTAATTGTGTCTGTGTGTTTCTTTTCCTCCTGAGTAGCTTGACCAGTGGGGCCAAGGCCACGCCGGCGGGGACGGGGATAGGCTCAGCGATGCTCCCACGAGCAAGTCCACACTGAGTGCTCGGTCTCCGCACGGATTTGCCCCGTCTGGACTTGGCCTCTCCGGAGAGGGTGCTGAGAGCCCATGCGGAGCAATCGGCGGCGAGCGAGGGGGGAACTGGTGAGGAGAAGGCCTTCTCAGAAGGCGGTCCGACTTCTCAGAAGCCCTCGCGCCTTCTGAGAAGTCTTCCATGTCTTCGGGGAAGGCCTTGGAGACTTCTCAGACGTCCGAGGGGACTTCGGAGCCTCCTGAGAAGGTCTTCTCCTTCTCACTTCCCCCCCCCCCCTCGCTCGCCGCCGAAGTAAGTCCGCATGGAGTGCCTGACCTCCGCCTGGACTTACTCTGTCTGGACTTCGCCTCTCCCGAGCCAGGCCGTGCAAGGCATCCTCGCGGGGCTCCCCGTCGCCCGTCGGGCCCCGGCGGGAGCCCGATTTTGTGGCCGAGGACTTCTCGCCGCCTCGTCCCCGGCCTCCCCCTGGTCCCTCCCTGCCTCCCTCGTTTTGTTGTTGTTGTTGTTGTTGTTGTTGTTGTTGTTGTTGTTGTTGCTGCTGTTGTTGTTGTTGTTGTTGTTGTTGTTGTTGTTGTTGTTGTTGTTGTTGTTGTTGTTGTTGTTGTTGTTGTTGTTGTTATTAATTTCTTTTCCCTCCCCTCTCTTCTCTCCCCTCCCCTTCTCTCCCCTCCCCTCCCCTTCCCTCCCCGTCCCTCCTCTTCCTCCTCTTCCTCCTCCTCCTCCACCTCCTCCTTCTTCTGTCTACACACGTGGATTTCTTCAATGTTGCCCCCCCTCCCCCCAGGGGGGGGCATCTTGTTAACTTCATCTCCTTTTGTCCAGACCGCGTGGCCGATACGATCGGCAGTTTGTGCTTGCATATCGTCTGTTTGAAAGCTCTCGTCAACATGGTACTTTCCACATACAGGGACCAGCCACCCTTAAGGCTGTGTATTCCCTCCTCCTCCTCCTCCTGCGCCCTCCTCCTGCGCCCTCCTCCTCCGCCCCCTCCTCCCCCTCCCTCCCGCTCCTCCTCTTCCCGCTCCTCGTCCTCCTCTCCTCCTCCTCCTCCTCCCCTCCTGCTGCTGCTCCTCCTCCTCCTCCTCCTCCTTCTCCTCCTTCTCCTCCTTCTCCTCCTCTTTCACCTCCTCCTCCCCCTCCCTCCCGCCCTTCCTCCCTTCGTCTGCCCCGCCCTGCCCGTGGCCTGGCCTGCCCAGGGCGCGCCCGCGGCGCACAGCCAGGGGGCGGCCCGCCGCCCCGCCCTCCCCCCCCTGGCCGGCGGCGCGCTGCGAGCGGTCGGCCGCGCGCAGGAGCGGCCCTGCCAAGGGTGGGGATGTAGGCGCAGGGGGGGGAATCCCTCCTCCCTCGCCCTCCCCCCTCCGCCTCCTCTTCTCCTCCTCCGCCTCCCGCCTCCTCCTCCGCCTCCTCCTCCGCCTCCTCCTCCCCCTCCTCCTCTCCTCCTCCTCCCCTGCTCCTGTCCTCCTCCTCCTCCTCCTCCTACCTCCTCCCTCCTCTTCCTCTCTCCCTCCTCCTCCTCCTCTCCTCCTTCCTCCTCCCTTTCCTCCTCCTCCTCCTCTCCTCTTGCTTCTCTCCTTCTCTCCTCCTCCTCCTCCTCCTCCTCCTCATTGTCCGCTCTCCTCCTCCCTCCTCCTCCTCCTCTCCTCCTCCTCCCGCCTCCCCCTCCTCCGCCCTCCTCCGCCTCTCCTCCTCCTCCTCCTCCGCCCTCCTCCTCCTCCTCTCCTCCTCCTCCCCTCCCCTCCTCTCCTCCTCTCCTCCTCGGTTCCTCTCTCCTCCTCCTCCCCTCCTCCTTGTCCGCCTCCTCCTCCTCCTTCCTCCCCCTCCTCCTCCTCTCCTCTTCTCCTCCTCCTCCTCCTCCTCCTCGTCCTCCCGTCCTCGTCCTCGTCCTCCTCCTCCTCCTCCTCCTCTTCCTCCTCCTCCTCCTCCTTCTCCTCCACACAACACACAACACACAACACACAACACACACAACACACAACACACACAACACACAACACACACAACACACACACACGCCCACGCCCACGCCCACGCCCACGCCCACGCCCGCGCCCGCGCCCGCGCGCGCGCCCGCCCGCCCGCCCGCACGCACGCACGCACGCACCCACGCACGCACACGCACACGCACACGCGCACACACACACACACACACGCAGACGCACGGGGCGCAGCCTCCAGCACGGCGGCTCGAAAGCCAGCTCGTGGGCGCCGCAGGCAACCACCCCACACAACACCAGCCTCCTCCGCCTCCTCCTCCTCCTTACTCCTCCTCCTTTTCGTGGCCGAGGGCCCGCGTTGAGACCGAGGAGGGGAGGGGGGGGGCGGGACCGGGGCGCGGGGAGCGGCACCCGGGAGGGCGCAGTTAGCAGCACGGGGGCGGGCAGTGGCGGCCGGCTCGAGAGGCGAGCCCAGCGATTGCACCCATGTGCACACGTGCGTGTCGGGTGCAAATCCATGCGCGCGTGCGCACGCAAGCTCAGAGAAGCGGCGCTTCCCCTTTTTGTCCAGTTTGGTTCCTGACATCTCATGAATAATCGCAGTTTCGTGTGAGGCATCCTTCAAACAATTGCTTCGGAGGAGACGTCGAACCAGCATCATCTTGGAATCGGTCCCGGGTGGCTTCAAAACGACCCAAAGCAGCCCCAATAGGCCTCCCAGATGACGCAAAGTAGGCCTCAAGAGGCTCCCACAAGCGCCCCAGGAGGCCCCCAGACGGCCCAACAGGGCCCCAAGACAGCCCAACATGGCGCCAAGAATGCCGGCGGCAGCAAGTTTGGCTCAAGCTCAAGCAGAGAGCATACATCGTACATACTTTCACTTTTCTTGACCCTTCGATTTCGTGCGACCTGAGCCTGATCATACAATGCAGTTGTCGAAGCAGGCGCTCCTGCTCTTATTTTCCTTCGCCCAGCCGGCCAGCTCCCTGCACCGGGGCAAGACCATCGGCGCGATGATGCCGACGCCGTCCCCGCTGAGCCTTGGGACGATAAGCGCCGTCGGGGACCCGCACATGACGAACCTGTACGGGCAGCGCTTCGACGTCGTGCAGCCTGGTCAGCACACGCTGATTCGTATTCCGACTCATTCACCGGTTGGGCGTGTGCTTCTCCTCGTCGACGCGGAGGCCAAGCACGAGGGATCCGCTTGCTCGGACATGTATTTCAAGACGGTGAACATCTCCGGGACGTGGACCAGGGGCAAGAGGCCAGAGGATCTGCGTTTCTGGGCATTTCGGCAAGGTGCATCTGAAGATCGTTCATGGGTACACCAAACAGAGTATTTCGTACCTGAATATCTACGTCAAGCACCTTGCAGATACGGGCCTGCCTGTCGGAGGTCTTCTAGGACAAGACGATCATACGAGGGCTGCAACGCCTGACGCATCCTGCAAGAGGACCCTCAATCTTTGACAAGCTCCTCCCAGAGCTGATTTTGTGATACAAGAAACTTACGCCATTCCGCCGACCCCCATAGCAGTGAATTCGTCATGAGTCTTGTCACCGTGCCTGGCCTGTGGGTCAGGAGCCTCGGGGATGCATATAAGTGTCTCCTGGAATGCCTCTCGGCGGCCTCTTGGAGGGCTCTTGAGGCCTTTGATTGGCTTTGGGGGGCCTCCTTGGTGCCTCTTGGAAGCCTCTTGGGGCCTCTTAGAGGTGCCTCGGAGGTCACTGGGGGGCTCTTGGGACCCTGTCGGCGGGAAGAACTCAAGATGTTAGTTCGTTTTGTCCCTCTTGGGCCCCTCTCGGGGTCCTCCTGGGCCGTCTGAAACGGGGCTGATTCATTCGGTGCTCAAATCATCCGGTCCGACTCATCTGGCCTAATTCATCCGAGGCTGAATTCATCCACGCATAATTAATCCGATCCCTAGCGCATCTGGTCTGGTTCATCTTTTGCGTAAACCATCCAGGCTAATCCATCCAGTACCTATTTCGTCATGTCCAAATCATCCGGTGACCAACTCATATGGTTCAAGACTTGTCTGGCCAAACTCACTTGATGCTTAGTTCATCCAGAGTTTATTTCATCTGGTGATTGCAGCCCATCCGATCACTATCTCATCAAGTGCTTAACTGATCCGCTGACTAACTCATTCGGTGCTTGGCTGATCCGGTGTATAACTCATCCGCGAACTAATTCAACGGTGACTTACTCATCCAGTGCATGACTCCCGTTGCGTGTAATTCACCCCGCGCGCGCCGATCTCACCCGGTGCCTGACTCACCCAGCGAGTAATTGAACTGACCCCAACCACCCGGTGCCGAACTCACCCGGCACAAAATTCGTCCGTTACATCCCCTGCGTCGCCGTACGTGTCTTCTTACACTCCCGCCTCCTCCCCACTTCGTCCCCAACGTCCTTTTCACGCTCGGCATTTTGCTCCTTCAGTTCCTCGTCCTCTTCGGCTCTATCCGCTTGGAAATCGCACAACCATGGGAAACAACCATTATCATCCTCATCTCGCCCACGTTCTCAGAAAAACGAGAAGCAAGCGAAGACAACCCGAGGCTTCCCAAGACAGACCGAAAGGCGACCAAGAACGCCAGCGACAGCTCCAGGACGACTCACAGATTTGCTTGACTACGAAACGTTTTGTAGTCGAGCAAATGTTCAAATGCCTCGCCTAGCCAAATCCAACCTCAAGAGCAGGCCAGGACAGCGCCAGACAACCCAGAACAAACCAAGCTGCTTGACTGAACAACGTTTTGTAGTCACGCCATATTGTCAGGACTGCACTGGCCCAATCAAACCCCATAAGCAAGCCACGACTAACCAGGCCTCCCAAGAGAGCCCAAGAAGCGCCCAAGACCAGAACTGGACAGCCCCAACACTGCTTTGAAATGTGATTCGCTACAAAGCAATCTGTAGTTCAACAATGTTTGAACCAAGCACATGTCCAAAAACATCGCATTTCGCAGTGAAACCCGGAAAGGAAGCCAGGACGAACCCACGCTTTTAATGACAACCCAAGATGCGCCCAAGACCTCAATGCGTGAGGTCCACGATTGCTTGAAAAATGGCTCGACTACAAAGCGTTCTGTAGTCATGCAAAATTGTTTAAAGACTTGGCCTGGCCCAGTGGAATCCGTAGAGCGAGCCGAAAGCGACACCTTACGCTAACTTACGCTACCTCACGCTTCAATACCACCACATGACGTTGATTGACGTTACGTTACGCTCACTGGCGCTGTCTTGCGCCAGGAGACTCCATCAGGGAACGTTGGGGACAGGCACGGCCAGGAGCGGAAACCATGACGAGTCAGTTCGCCGATAAAAAAGACCCCCAGGGAAAGATGTTGGGCGCGAGTTTCGTCGCATAGGTGGAAAAAAGTAGAAATCTCATAACCCAATGACATCACCAGGGGTGCTCATTTCTCACACCAGAAATCCAACAATAGGACGAGGACGAGGAGAAGGATGAGGAAGAGTGGGAGGGGGAAGAGGAGCGAAAGATGACGGCGACGACGACGACGACTCGAAGACGACCTTAAACTTTGCTTGACTATGAAGCGTTTTGCGGCCAACCAAACTTTCAAGGGCCTGGCCTTCCCCAACCGAACACAAGCACAGAGCCAAATGGGCAAAACTTCACAAGACAGACCAACACTGGCCGTGCCAGCACCAAGCTAGCCTGAAAGTTTGCTTGACTACAAAACGTTGCGTAGTCAAACCAATTTTCATCCGACAACCCAGATCTGGACTCAGCCGGCCCCCATAACTCATCCGGTGCCTCACTCACCCAGTGCCGCTTACTCAGTCCCCAAATTCACCCCTATGCGTAATACATTCGCGGTGCATAATTCACCTGAGGCCTGTAATTTACCTGGTGTTTCATACTCACTCGCTGTGCGTAACTCACCTTGTGCCCTTAACTCACTCCGTGCCCCTGACTCACCCAGTATACACAGCTCACACGATACACCTAACTCACACGGTGCCGAATTCATCGGGTGCCGAACTCATCCAGTGCTTAATTCATCCGGTGACTAATTCATCCGGTGCCTAAGTCATCCCGGCCCTCATTCATCCAGTGCCCAACTCATCCGGTGTCTCAGTCATCCAATGCCTCATTCATCGGGTGCATAACTCATCCAGTGCCTAACGCATCCAGTGCCCTAACTTATCCTGTCACTAATTCTTCTGGGCTGTCTCATCCCGTGACTATCTCCCAGACCAATTTATCCAGTACTGAATGATCCAGTCTAATCCATCCAGTCGCGATTCACCCAGACTGCGGATCGGATGAATCGGAGCGGATGCGTCGCTATTGGACGAATCAGCCTGTCTCCGTAAGGGCCCCCCAGGGCCAGGGCCGGGGGATTTCAGACGCTTCCTCACTCCCCGCAAGCAAGCGGGGGTCGGCGGATTTTTGCTTGGGCCTCCGCGAGGCAGCACCGCTGCGTGGGCCAACACCCTGTCCACCGCCGCTGTGCGGCCCGCTGGCCTGCCGCCGTGTAGTGCCAGGGCAGGGCGAGGATCGAGGCTCGAGGTTCGAACAGAGGAGGAGGAGGTGAAGATGCAATCAAGAGGAGAAGGCGGCTTGCAACCTTTCAGCATCGTCGTCGTGGCGCATGCGATGTGCTGCGAACCGCGGTCTACACCGCGCGGGAGACGCATGGCAGGGCCCTGGCTTGTCCAAAGCGGCCTGCGCAATACACCTTGTGCACAGTCTGGGCCCTGCCTCCTCCCCGTTGTGCAGTGTACTTCAGCCATAAATGGCGCCAGTACTGCTTCTGCTTGAGAGAGTTCCCACAGAACCCTAAGACACGCCCAGACAGGCCAAAAAGATCACAGCAGCCCCCAAGAGGACCTCGAAAGGCCACAAAGAGGCCCCCAAGATGGCCCAAGCTAGCTCCAAACGGCTCCAACAGTCCTTTAGGTAGTCTCAGAAGATCACGAACCCCCTTCTTCGGTGTCCTCTCCCTCGTGCTCCTTACCTTCCGGCGTCGGCGTCGTCCTCTTCCTCATCCGCTTCGTTCCTACATTTTTACTCATCATCATTGTGCACTCGTTGTCCTCCTGCTCACCTCGCTGCCCGCCCCGTCCTCCACGCTGTCGTCCTCGTCGTCCGCCGCAGTGTTGTCGCCATCATCTTTCTTTTCATTTCCTTACGAGCCATATGGGTAACACCGGCGCTCCCCGTACTTGTGCGATCAGGTGTTTGATGCGGCTGCGGCAGGGCGGTGAGGTGTTTGGGGGTCTCGCGGCCGCCATGAAGGAAAGACAGGGAAGATGCGAAGAGGGTAAGGGGAGAAGAGGGGGGAGGAGGGGAAGAGAGGAAGAGGGCGAGGGGGATGGAGAAGAGGGGAATAGGGGTGTGTTGATGGGAAGAGACACAGCCACAGACACAACCACAGACACAACCACAGACACAGCCACAGACACAGCCACAGACACAGCCGCAGACACAGCCACAGACACAGCCACAGACACAGCCACAGACACCACAGACACCACAGACACCACAGACACCACAGACACCACAGACGCCACAGACACCACAGACACCACAGACACCACAGACACCACAGACACCACAGACACCACAGACACCACAGACACCAGACACCACAGACACCACAGACACCACAGACACCACAGACACCACAGACACCACAGACACCACAGACACCACAGACACCACAGACACCACAGCACCGAACACCACAGAACACCACAGAACACCACAGACACCACAGGAACCACAGACACCACAGACACCACAGACACCACAGACACCACAGACACCACAGACACCACAGACACCACAGACACCACAGACACCACAGACACCACAGACACCACAGACACCACAGACACCACAGACACCACAGACACCACAGACACCACAGACACCACAGACACCACAGACCACAGACACCACCACAGAACACCACACACCACAGACACCACAGACACCTGACCACAGACACCACAGACACCACAGACACCACAGACACCACAGACACCACAGACACACACCACAGACACCACAGACACCACAGACACCGCACCACAGACACCACAGACACCACAGACGCCACAGACACCACAGACACCACAGACACCACAGACACCACAGACACCACAGACACCACAGACACCACAGACACCACATACACCACATACACCACAGACACCACAGACACCACAGACACCACAGACACCACAGACACCACAGACACCGCAGACACCACAGACACCACGGACACCACAGACACCACAGACACCACAGACACCACAGACACCACAGACACCACAGACACCACAGACGCCACAGACACCACAGACACCACAGACACCACAGACACCACAGACACCACAGACACCACAGACACCACAGACACCACATACACCACATACACCACAGACACCACAGACACCACAGACACCACAGACACCACAGACACCACAGACACCGCAGACACCACAGACACCACGGACACCACAGACACCACAGACACCACAGACACCACAGACACCACAGACACCACAGACACCACAGACGCCACAGACACCACAGACACCACAGACACCACAGACACCACAGACACCACAGACACCACAGACACCACAGACACTGACACAGACACAGACACAGACACAGACACGGACACGGACACGGACACAGACACAGACACAGACACAGACACAGACACAGACACAGACACATCCGTATCCATTTTGGCTCATGAGCTGCTCCTCGGGCGCGCGCGGGCGCGGGCTCGGCGCGCAGGAGGCGCTTCTGGGCGCGGATGGCGACGGTCGGCTGCATGGCCGCCTGCGAGGCGGTGGAGCAGCCAGGGCGCGCAACTGGGGGTTCTCTCTGGCCTGCGCGGAGGGCGCGGCGTGCGGCTGCGCAGCAGGCGGCTAGCGGGAGGCTGGCTGCCGCCCTGCGCCGCGTCACGGAGCTCGAGGCCACCATCGTCGCCTTGCAGGCCCGCGTCGCTGCTGAGGAGGCTCGGCGCGTGGCGGCGGCGGCCCAGGCGGTGCGTCTCGCGAAGCTGGCGGGCGGCATCCCGGAGCCTAACGCGGCGCTCGCGGACGAGCTCGCGACCAGGATGGCGCTCGCCGCGCCGATCCTGGAGGGCGTCCTGGCTGGAGAGCCCGACGGCGCAGGGACGGCCGTGCGTGCCTTGTGCCGAGCGCGGCGCAACGCGGGCCTGCACTGCGCGGCCGCGCCAGCCGCCGCCATCAGGCGGGCGGGGCTGCCGCAGCTCAACCGCTGGCAGCGGCAGGGCGTAGGCAGGCATGGCGGCAGCAGGCGGAGGCTGGGCAGCAGGCGTGGGTGCCGCGCGGCCGCGCCGCCGACGGGCCGTCGGCAGCCTGTGGCTCGGCCCCTCCTGCAGGATGCCGACGTCGAGGCGAAGCTCGTGGCGGGCGTTTTCGTGGGCGTCTCCGATGAGGTCGGCGACGGGTTCGAGGGGGCGAGTATACGTACGTGCATACATACATACATGCATACACACATACACACATACATGCAACACACAAACACACATACATACACACATACATACTTACATGTGTACACACAACCACACAACCATACATACACTTACACATACACTACATACCTGCACACAAACACTACATGTATCCATCCATCCACCAAGCCACCCATCCATACACATTCACACATACATACATTCATTTTTACACGCATACATACATTCATATATACACACATACATGCATGCATACAAACATATATGCATGCACACACACATACATACATACATACATAATTACACACGTACACATATACCACACGTACGTACATACACATATCCGTACACACATACATTCAAGTACACACATGCGTACATTCACACAACCATACATACATGCATACGTGCATACATACATACATACATACATACTCATACACGTGTAAATACATTCATACACGCAGTCATACACACATACAAACATGCATATCTACATGCAAACATGCATACATGCGCACACGCATACACACATACATACACACAACCATGCATACACGCATGCAACCACACATGCACACATGCGTGCATGCATGCATGCACCCATGCACCCATACATTGAGACACACACACATATTCAACCATACACACATGCATACCTACCTACGTACCTACCTACCTACCTACATCCATACACACATACACATACACACACATACAGCCATACATACATACATGCATGCATGCACGCATGCATACATACATACACGCATCCGTACACACCCGCACACATACGTACATAAGCACGTACATACCTACCTACATACATGCAACCATGCACACACATACCTACACACGTATATGCATATAGGTATCATGTGCAGATTCGACGAACAACAATACTTGGCGGGGGCGCCCGCCGAGCTTCTGCCGCCGCGGCCATGGAACGCCCCGATCCTAGATCGTCGATCCTTCGACCAGGGGGTCGGCGATCCTCGGTCATGCTCGATTTCCGATCCTCGATCCCCGATCTTTCGATCCTCGATCCCCGATTATCCCATACTTCATGTTTTCGCAGAATCTACGAACCATGCGTAGAGTCTTCCGTGATTTTACGGAGCCATCTACGCTTTTCCCCACATGTTTCGTGAGGTTCTTGATTTCTTTTCACCCGCGTCGCCCGCGTTCCTCAGTCACACCCTCTCCTGAACACGGCACAGCACAGCTCAGCTCAACACAGCAAAGCGCGGCACTTTCTCGACACCGTAGGGGGTGCGCAGGGGGTGGTCTCTCACCGCGGCCGCTATGCGCGCCACTCGTCCATGCAACGCGGGCGTTGCACTTTCTCAACACCAGAGGGGGTGCGCAACTGGTGGTCTCTCACCGCGGCCGCTATGCGCGCCTCTCGTCCAGGCCATAGCAGGCGTGGCACTTTCTCAACACCAGAGGGGGTGCGCAAGGGGTGGTCTTTCACCGCGGCCGCTATGCGCGCCTCTCGTCCAGGCAAAGCAGGCGTGGCACTTTCTCGACACCGTAGGGGGTGCGCACGGGGTGGTTTCTCACCGCGGCCGCTATGCGCGCTTTTCGGCCTCGGCAAAGCAGGCGAGGCATTTTCTCGACACCGTAGGGGGTGCGCAGGGGGTGGTCTCTCACCGCGCCGCTACGCGCGCCTCTCGTCCAAGCACAGCAGGCGCGGTATTTTCCCGACAGCGTAGGGGGTGCGCATGGGGTGGTCTCTCACCGCGGCCGCTACGCGCGCCTCTCGTCCAGGCACAGCGGGCGTGGCAGTTTCTCGACAGCGTAGGGGGTGCGCAGGAGGTGGTCTCTCACCGCGGCCGCTATGCGCGCCTCTCGTCCCGGGCACAGTAGGCGTGGAATTTCTCGACATTACAGGGGGTGCGCAAGGGGTGGTCTTTCACCGCGGCCGCAATGCGCGCCTTTCTTCCAGGGCACAGCAGGCGTGGCACTCTCTCAACACCAGAGGGGGTGCGCTGGGGGTGGTCTCTCACCGCGGCCGCTACGCGCGCCTCTCGTCCAGGCACAGGAGGCGTGGCACTTTCTCGACAGCGTAGGGGGTGCGCAGGGGGTGGTCTCTCACCGCGGCTGTCTCGACACTAGCAGGGGTGCTTGCGCAAGGGGTGGCCTCTCACTGCGGCCGCTACGCGCGCTTTTCGTCCAGGCACAGCAGGCGAGGCATTTTCTCGACACCAGAGGGGGTGCGCAAGGGGTGGTCTCTCACCGCGGCCGCTATGCGCGCCTCCCGTCCAGACACAGCAGGCGTGGCACTCTCGACGCCAGAGGGGGTGCGCAAGGGGTGGTCTCTCACCGCGTCCGCTATGCGCGCCTCTCGTCCGGGCAAAGCAGGCGCAGAGGGTGGTCCCTGAGCGCGGTCGCTGTCCGTGCCGGTCGACCAGGGCGTTGCTGTCCGTGTAGTAGTAGTTTTAGTAGTAGTAGTAGTAGTAGTAGTAGTAGTAGTAGTAGTAGTAGTAGTAGTAGTAGTAGTAGTAGTAGTAGTAGTAGTAGTAGTAGTAGTAGTAGTAGTAGTCGTAGTAGTAGTAGAAGTATAGTAGTATAGTAGTAGAGTAAGTAGTAGTATTATGAGTAGTAGTAGTAGTAGTAGTAGTAGTAGTAGTAGTATTAGTAGCAGTAGTAGTGGTAGTAGTAGTAGTAGTAGTAGTAGTAGTAGTAGTCTAGTCGTAGTAGTAAGTCGTAGTAGTAGTAGTAGTAGTAGTAGAGTAGTAGTAGTAGTAGTAGTAGTTAGTAGTAGTAGTCGTAGTAGTAGTGGTAGTAGTAGTAGTAGTAGTAGTAGTAGTAGTAGTAGTAGTAGTAGTAGTAGTAGTAGTGTAGTTTTAGTAGTAGTAGAGTTTTAGTAGTAGTAGTAGTAGTGAGTAGTTAGTAGTGTAGTAGTAGCATAGTAGTAGTAGTACGTAAGTTAGTAGTGTTAGTAGGTTTTAGTATTAGTTAGTAGTAGTAGTAGTAGTGTAGTAGTAGTAAGTAGTAGTAGTAGTAGTAGTAGTAGTAGTAGAGTAGTAGTAGTTAGTAGTAGTAGTAGTAGTAGAGTAGGGAGTAGTAGTAGGAGTAGGAGTCGGAGTCGGAGTAGGAGTAGGAGTAGGAGTAGGAGTAGGAGTCAAGCTAGCCAGCTCGAGCGAGTCAAGCATGGCATGCCCAGTCCCACCCGCCCTCCCACAACAAAAGAAGCAAAACTGGCACAACTGGGGGCCGAAGTCACACCGGCCAGCCGGTTTGGTACAGCTGATGCGGCCGCGATGGCGGTTGCCGACGGGAACTGGCGAGCGCGAGTTGAATGCCGCGCACGCATTGCCAGACGAGTCGAGAATGGCCCGGTACACCGCAGGAAGCCAGAGGTGGCCGTGTCGAGAACGGCTCGGTAAGCCGGGTCCCACTCCTGCCATGCAGTTTGCGACGTGGACGACAGGACGTCCATGCGACGGTGCCAATGACGGCGACGACTCTAGAAGGATTTGAGCATGCGCTCGCGGCGACGCGCGCGCATGTCGCCCGCGTGGTATTTTTTGCACAGGATTCGCGGCCTGGGTGCATGACAGAGCATCGCGAGTGCACCGCGCGATGAAGTGAAATCGCTGGATTTGACAGAATTCTTAAGATTCCTATGGTTTTCCTATGATTTCAGCAAGAGAGCCCGGGCGGGAAATTTGTACAAATTTTGTGAAAAAGCATTGGGTTTTTGATGTTTTTATGTTGAAATGCTTGCAAACACACGGTGTTCGGTAGGATTATGACATGAACGCGCGCGTGTGCTCTTTGTGGTATTTTTTGCAATGGATTATCGCCGTGGACGACAGGACGTCATGTCGAGAGGAAAAAATAAGAAAAATGTTGATTTTGTATTGTTTTTTACAGGTTAGGATGGGACCCCCCGGATGCGGCCCCTAATGGCCGGCCTGAGGGGGGAGTAGGAGTATATTCTAATAAGGAATAAGGATAGGAGTGGGAGTAGGAGTAGGAGTAGGAGTAGGAGTAGGAGT
>CAUYUJ010011385.1:0-23145 GCA_963575745.1 Prorocentrum cordatum | reverse complement strand
TGAGGCTGAGGCTGAGGCAGGCTGAGGCTGAGGCCGGCTGAGGCTGAGGCCGAGGCTGAAGGCAGGCTGATGCTGAGGCTGAAGCAGGCTGAGGCTGAGGCTGAGGCAGGCTGAGGCTGAGGCAGGCTGAGGCTGAGGCTGAGGCAGGCTGCGGCTGAGGCTGTGACTGCGACTGCCGTTGCCACTGCGACTGTCATCGCGAATGCGACTACGACTGCGAGAACAGCAGAATTCTACAACTGGATTCTCATCTGAGTCGTAAGGGGAATGCTTCCAGATATGCTCCTACACATCGCTGTTAGGTTGCTTTGCCAGGATAAATTTAAGAAAGAGAAAAGTGCCCCCCCCCCCCCAAAAAAAAAAAAGAAACAACAAAATGGTGGAAACTAGTTTAAAAATATCGCCCCCAGACTATGTATGTACTATCTTCGAATCTTCCTCCCGTAGAGAGACAGGCCCAACTTAATAAGACTAGGTCAATCCGCGCGGCCCCTGGAGCTCCCGACCGCTCTCCGTAGATTTCCGCCCCGGATCCGCTCTGGACGGCCCCGGGGACCCGAGAGCGGGTAACATCTGGAAGCCGACATCCGGGAGAGCGCCCTCTGAGAGGAGGCCAACCCAAAGAAGGGGAGAGTTTTTTGGTTTGGAATGAATTCAGGATCATACGGGTGCAACAGTCATGTATTCAGGATTACACCGATGCAACAATCATAATTCAGGACTATTCCGGATTATTCAAGATTCAAAAAAAGGGAAGAACGGGCCCTTCGCAGGGAGCCGAACTCTGTCCACAGGCGCTTGGCCCTGCACTGGAACTCGAGCAGGAAAGCGGATCCTGGTGAATACGGGATCCTGGTGTGTACATGTTTCGCTGTTTCCCCAAGGATCACGGGGAAACACGTATACACCACACCACCCCGACGTCGCCCCAGACCCTCAAAAAGTCCGGAGATTGAAAATCACCCCGCCGCTGGTAATGCATCTGCTCCAGCTTCCGACTTCGACCCTCCAAGGCGATGTCCTTTTCTGAAACGCGCCACGTGTTCCTCGCTGGGCTCGCCGAGGCGACCGCCGCGCCGAACTCGCGCGCCAGCAGCTGCCAATCGCCTCCCTGCCCCGGCGTCGCCAAGAAGGCGGCCAGAGGGTTGCGGGGGCACGCTGGGGGAGGGGATATTGGTTCAGGGGCGAAAAGATCCAGACCTCTTCTCATGTTTTTGTGTTCCCTGAGATCCTGGCGTCGCATTTTTGCTCGACCCGGACATGTTCGCTAGGTTTGGGGCCCCGGGGCCCGTCGCAGAAAGATTGGGTTCTGGGTTGTGGTCGTGATGCCTCACGATGCTGCAGTTTTTCGCAACGTGTGATCTCAAGGTCCATCGATTGGTTCCTCGAGGCCTTCTCGCCTCGGGATGTTTCCCAATAGTTCCGCCTCGCCGAGGCCGTTCGGGGCTCACCAGAACCGTCCCGAACGGCCGCCGGGGACCCGAACTATGGCCTGGAAACCCACAGAACTCAAACGATACATGACTCAAACGATACATTGTATGTGTTAGTTCAATCTGGGCTCCTAAATCCCCTCGCGGCGGGCTTTTCCAGGCTCTAGTAAGCTCAGGAGGCTCTTTCTGAGGCCTCGGGACCCTCGAAGAACGAATCGGAACGAAAAAACTGCTCCACGGGGGGGTCCAGATCATCAAGAAATGACGACGTCGCGGGGCTGGGACCGGCCCAGGGGAGGAACGTCGAGCGCGTAAATCCCACCAGCCCTCTGGGCGTCGGTGGTCGGTGGGGTTACTTTTTGTCGCGACCGCAGGCGAGCGCTCCAGCAGCGTCAAGACTCGGGCGGGCTACGCGCGAAACTGTCGGTGGGGTTTACTTTTTTGTTGGCGGCTCCCTGGCGAAGGTCAAGAAGCGGGGCATCGAACGGGGCGCGAACCGAAGATAATTAGCCGAAGAGGCGCATGCACACGCAAGGGACAAACTGACCCAAATTAAACACCGAAATCCGGCGCCGACATCCCGGCGGGTGGGGACGCCACGGCGGCGAGCGGCGGCAACGGCGGTACAGCGTGGCCAGGTGTTCGAGCCAGGCATCCCAACGGGTGGGGACGAACGCGGCCCTCAGCATTGGAACGGTACTGGAACAGCGGGGAGAAGTCGCCCAGTCGGCGCCAGTCTACGGCCGAACGGCACACAGAAGCGAGGCCAAGAAGGGGACAACAGAGCCGATGCGGACGTAAGCCGGGGCACACAGCATGATCAAGAAAAAGAAATGCGGCACAGAGAACGGCCTCACTCACCATGGCTCACTGGCGCAGAACTCGGCTGAAGCCCGTCCTTGCACATGAAAGGGGGGCCACCCCGTCAGCGAACACGAGGTGGCGCCACCTCCAGCCTGTAGCCACTGCGTACACAACGTATCCGACTCTCGCGGTTCGGGGGCACAACGTTGCAAGTGCTGACAGAGGCTGATGCAGACTGCTAGGGGAACGGCCATAAACTGCAAAAGGATGAACCACTCGTGCAAGGCCACTCCCTGGTGAAGCCAGACATCAGGTAACACCGGAAGTGAGGCTAGCGAACACGCCTAACTCACCGGTCATGAAGCCAGAGCGACGTCCTTGGGGTAGGGCCATGATCGGGTCAACGTAGAACCGAGGCGATACGCAGGTGGGGGGTGGCGCTGCCTGCCGCTGAGCGCTGGCGTCACCGGGGAGAGGGCTGACCCCACTCCACTGCGGCATCACGCCATGGCGTACGCAGGCTGGCAGCCGGCCGATAGCCAGTATCCACATCGTATCCGGCACACGGGGTCCGGGGGCCCAACAATGCGATGTCCTGGCGGTGGCTTGGCATGTGGCTGCGCCGAGAAGAACAACCACCTGACCGCTGAAGGCTGAACCACGCGATACGGGCCGCTCATACGGCGCGGGCATTCACCATGGTGCGTGGTACCACCCCCGTCCACCACATGCCACGCTGCCCATGCGGAGGACGGATGCGACCAGAGCTGGGGCAGGCAGACCGCCGCCCGCAGCCTGTCCGCAGGTCCGCGTGCTGACCTGCTGGGCTTGGTCGACACTGTTGCACCCTGGTCACAATATCCACACACGATGCTATCTCTGCCGTTGATCGCGGGGGGCGCAGCCAAGAGCCGCAGAGAATTGTGAATGAACGGAGGGGGCTGCAGCCAGATGCCGCTGGACACAGATGTTGCGCCCTGGGCATCCATGCACGGACCGACTCAGGGCGGAAGCACCTCTGCGGTCGCAGACCTCTCCGCACGGGGGGGGCGCAGCCAAAAACCGCAGAGACATTGTGAATGAAGGGGGAGAGGAGGAGGAGAAGGAGGAGGAGGAGGAGGAGGGGGCGCCGCCACAGCCCAGGGCGCGGGGGGTGTGCCCAGGCGCCTGAGACTCTCGCAGCGATTGGTGCAATCTTAGCGAACATGATGGGCGCAGCCAAGAGCCGCAGAGACATTGTGAATGAGTCAAGGTGGGGGGCGCAGCCAAAAGCCGCAGAGACATTGTGAATGATACGGAAGAGGGGGCGCAGCCAGTGGCCGCTGAACTCTGTTGGCGATCCCGATCGTCCACGCACGGAGCTTCCAAACCACATGGGAATGTGTCTGATCGCGGGCGGAGCGGCACTTCGACCCCCACCCGCTGCCGTACAAAATGTCGGTGGGGCTTACTTTTGTTTATTTGGTTTGTTTTTTACGGCCGCAGGCGGAAGCGCCAGCGGCGGGCGGTCACGGTCGGGCCGCGGCCGCGACAAGGGGGCGGGCGCGCGCGGGGCCGCGGTCAGGCGGCGGGCAGCAGCGACCCAGGGCGTCTGAGCCAAAGCGTGCAAATCCAGGGAGTCTGCAGGGCAGCCCCTGAAAGGAACATGCAACGGCGCATCCAGGGAGTCTGACAACAGCCACCGAGGAAAGCCGAGCGCAGCCAAAATGGCGCGCAGCGTTCCCGACATAACGAAAACGAACGGGTGGGGAACGAATCCGAGCGGGATGTCTATCCAGGGAGTCTGACGGGTAGGGACAGACTGACTGGTGACACAGTCCAGCGGGGAAAGTCTCTGACGGCGCCAGCGGACCAACGCGACGTCAGAACACGCATCCAGGGAGTGGAACCAAAGTCGCCAGCGGGAGAACCTTCCACAACTGAGATGCGCCTGAGCCCTTGGACGATCTGGTAAGAGCACAGCGAAGTGCACGAAGCCACACGGTAGAAACACGTGGTCCCTGGGAGTGCACCACCAAAGTGACTCAGCGCCACCCGTACGCACGTAAGGCAGCACCCGAGGGACGGGACCGTCGTATACCCAAAACGCGTCCCTCAAAGTCACTTCGTTCCAGGGGCACGGCTGAAGGCCGTAGAAAGGTGCGGTGGGGTTTACGCGAAGCGTTTGGAATTTCTACGCTTGCCCACCCCGACATTCTGCCGCGATCTCGGCCCCATGGGGTCGCTTGTCGGGTCCCGGGGCCATCAAAAACGGATCCGGGGCGACAGAAACACCTGGGGCCGCGGACTGAGAACGACAGACGGCGGATGTTCGCCTACGCACTCTCCTTGGCGGCGTGCCGGGGGAAGTGACGGGGAGCAGGCCACAGGCCTTTTTCGACAACGGCTGGCCGTCTGAGAAGCCGCCAGCGCCCTCGGAAAAAAGCCCGGGGAGCTCCCGAGGAGGCCCTCCGAGCCTCCCGGGAAGGCCCGCCCCCCGAGACGTCCCCCCTGTGGGCTCGCCGCCGCGGTTGCGGAAGCCGAGAGGTCACGATGCTTACCGCTGCTCCCCAGACCTCTCCTGGGGCGCGCTCTGAGAAGGGTTCCGAGGCGAACCCAGCGGTGGCGACGAGGGCCCTCCAGGAGGCCCAAAAGGGGGGGGGAAAAAACAATAGAAAATTGGCAGTATGGGTACTTTCCCTCCTCTGGCATCTCCCCTTGCCTCCCCTCCCCGTCACTCTCTCCCATCAACCCCCTCCTTCCCTCGTTCCCTCTCATCCCTGCCCTGTTCGCCAAATCCCCCACCCCCTGTTGCTACCCCAAGCTGCCTTCCAGGGCAGAGTTGGCACTGCAAGTAGCTCGGTTGGCACTGCAAGTTACAACGCCGCAAACCTTCAAATATGCAGATCTGGACGGATACCATAACTGACCATCGCTTCCTTCAAAGCCCCTAGGTGCAAAGCACGTGTTCGCACAACGTCACATCCTTTCGCTTTGTGGGCGAGGTAGACCAGCGCAGACGGTAGTTTGTCAATACCGTGTGCCGGTGCCGCCCTAAACAAGCCGTGGTAAAATGCTTCATCAGCATGCCCCTCCGGCCACTGGCGTCTTGGTCTCCCACGGAAAAGAGAGGAAACCGCTCAACGTATGCATGCCTGTCCCGTTGCTCTTGTGGCAACTAATCTTGGAACCAACAAAGCCAAACTTCAACTTCCAGAGTTCCCACCCCGAGCTTCTTGACGTACGAGTAACCAGGGGGAAGAGGAGTGGGAGTAGGGTGGGGGAAAAGAGTGGGGGTGGGCAAGGAGGACTGGGAGTGTGAGGAGAAGGGGGGGGGCGCAGGATGGAGATGGAGGTGCAGGGGATGGGGGGGGTCGCCAGGGATGGGGGGGGGTCGGGGTGGGTGGTCGGCGTGATCCTTGCCAGGCTTTGGCACGGTCCTGGGCGCACTGGCGCGTTCTGTATGTTTTTTGTTCGTGTCGGCTTCTGGGGGGCGTTTTTCAGGCAACAGACAGTCAAAAACGATACGGTGAGGAAAAAGTACGCCAGGTGGACCACAGGAGGGATCCGTGGACTGATTTTGAATGTATCTGGAGGGCTCGCGCGCATGGGAATTCAGCGTCCGCCGCCGATTTCTGCTCTTCGACTTCCACCGCCCTTGGAGGGCGCAGACGACCTGCTCCCAGGCTCGGGCGCAAATTATGGGGGGCGAAACATAAAGGGGGGGAGCCCTTTTCGGCATCTGGAGGCCCTTACCGGGCCTCGGGAGCGTCAAAAAGCGACTCGGGATGAAGCACCGGTCCCAGGGAAGGGGTCCACACCCCTAGGGGGCCGACGTTATGAAACAATCATGACGTCGGGGGTCTGGGAAAACTGCTGGGATCCGGCGAAGACGCTCGCGAACCTCAAACCTCGAACCTCGAATCCCGAGGTGGTCGTCCCCCCCTGAGCCTACCCCGTCCTGACGTTGCCACTCTGGGGTCGGCGCGGGGGGGCTAAGGGGAAAAGGGGGTCACCAGTGGATGCCGAGGTGCGCTACGCATGGCTGGGCCTAGCCTGCAAGTGGGTCACAAAGACTCCACGTGGCTGAGCGGAGTTAATGTCCTCCGCTAAGAACCGGCTCGTTGAACCCCCATCGCCACGTGGGGCAATTAAAGCCCACTTGCAGGCCAGGTCAGGCCAGGCATAGCATACAACTCACCTTGGGATCCAATGATGCAACCCTGTAACCTCAACACCCCCCCACGCCAATCCTTGCAGGCCGTCCCAGGTGCTTTTCGGGCCATGAATCGGGCCTCCTGACGGGCCAATGTTTCATGTAGGACGGGGGGGGGGAGGATGGGGAGGCCCTCCTCCTCCTCCTCCTCCTCCTCCTCCTCCTCCTGCTCCTCCTCCTCCTGCTCCTCCTCCCCTGCTCCTCCTCCTTCTCCTCCTCCTCCTCCTCCTCCTCCTCCTCCTCCTCCTCCTCCTCCTGCCCCTCCTCCTCCTCCTCCTCCTCCTCCTCCTCCTCCTCCTCCTCCTCCTCCTCCTCCTCCTCCTCCCCCTCCCTCTCCTACCCCTGGTGATGGTGGTGGAACATCGGCCCATCACCCTCAACGACCGTTCGGGACGTCCGAGCACTCCCAGGGCGCTGTCGGCGAGGCGAAAGGACAAAAAAAACTGCTGGAGGGCTTCTCGAGGCTGGTGAGATACCTGCCGAGATCCGGCGAGACCGCCCGACCACCTCGACCCCCAGAGGCCTGTCCCCTTAGCATTATCGGGAGATGGCAGGACTGGATTTAGCGGAACCTGGTTTAGTGATCTGTATCGGGGACGCCCCCTCCCCGTCCCATTTCACTCACCGGAATTGCCGTCACTCGAAAAGCACCAGCTACGGCAGACCCGGCTTAATGATTCCAATATATGTTTTGGGCTTCGGGACGAAATCACTAACCGTCTCCCCTGAACCGGGGTCCTGGCTATACCCGACATTAGCTCGGGCATGTCCTCCGACAGGCGGATTCTCGGAGAAGCATAAGAGAGTATGCTCAGACTAAAGAAAACAAATCGCCCCCAGACTATTATTGTTCAACTCTGCTTGAACATTCCTCCTGTAGAGGGACAGGCCCGACTCACCCTTCGCCCCCCCCGCGCCGATCCCGCCAACGTTGCCCCTGGCGGGCTCATCCGGGCGCCACAAGGAGCCACAAGCAAAACCACGCCGACTTGTTGTCTGGAGGGCCCCATCGGGGGAGAAGCCGCCGACCTCGGCACGAGCACTACTTTGGTCGTGGCTGTGGCCTGCTTTTGGCCGCCCTGGGGCGTCACCTCCAGAACAACCTTACCAGCCCGGAACATATCCCTATCCCTATGCTGGGCACCTCCTCATCACGATGCCAATCTTAGGGATTCCCTTATTTTCTGAGGGCGAACCCCTAAGATTGTCATCGCCTTTTGACGTGTCAATCTTAGGGGTAGGGATACGTTCGAGGCTGGTAACAACCAGTGCCAACTTGGTTTGGACGTTCTGACGGCTGCTGGCATGCAC
Organism: Prorocentrum cordatum; assembly: GCA_963575745.1. Taxonomy (NCBI): domain Eukaryota; class Dinophyceae; order Prorocentrales; family Prorocentraceae; genus Prorocentrum; species Prorocentrum cordatum. The sequence goes on along the minus strand of CAUYUJ010011385.1, from coordinate 15,402 downwards.
GACACACAACCCAGGGTGTTGCCGGGGGAGAGGCGATCCCTATCCCAGGCTTCGTGGGGTTTTCGAATGGACCAAAAATTCGGGGCCCAACCCTAGGGGGGCGTCCATCCTCAAGAGGGCTGCGTCCGAATGGCCCCCTTGGGGCACATCCCGAGGTTCCCCTTTTTTCCAGAGCAGCTTCATCTTTCTTAGGTCAAGTCTCAGGGTGGGGGGGGCGGGACATCGCCTGCGAGATTTGTCCTCGACGTGGTTGTGGTCGCTGGCAGGCCCCGCAGTTTGACTACACGTAGGAGTGACACTAGGCTAGAGTGACCTTTGGTGCACGGCTTCAGTGGCGCCCGTAGGGGCCCAACGCAATCGCGCAAGCAGGCGTCGCCGCACCGCATCAACGATCGGCGCCGCGATGCAAGCCAGCGCTGCCGCGCCGCGAGGGGTAGGCCCAAACCTGGCGCGTTCAGATGCGAGCGCAGTCACGCGATGCGGGTGCCGACGCGAGGTCAAGCTCCTTCCACAAGAAAAATCACCCGACCCCCTCTGGGACGGAGGAGGAGGAGGAGGAGGAGGAGGAGGAGGAGGAAGAGGAGGGGGAGGAGGAGGAGGAGGAGGAGGAGGAGGGAGGAGCAGGAGCCGGAGGAGGAGAGGAGGAGAAGGCGGAGGAGGGGGGGAGGAGGAGGGGAGGAGGAGGAGGAGGAGAGGTGGAGGAGGGGGGAGGAGGAGGAGGAGGAGGAGGAGGAGGAGAGGAGGAGAAGGAGGAGGAGGGGGAGGAGGAGGAGGAGGGGGGGAGGAGGGAGGAGGAGGAGGGCGGGGTTTGGGGAGACTCCGGCGAAGGGTCACTCTTACGTGTGGTCGAGCAGCTCAGTCGACCTGCTCGAAGACCGCGGGTGCCGGCGCGGGCGCCTCGGGAGGAGCGCCCGCCCCGCCGCAGGCGCCCGCGCGCGGCGTGCGCGCGCCCTTCGGCGGCAGCAGCCCGGCGGTGACGGCCGCCGACAGGACGTCCTGCGAGCGCTGCCAGGTCACCCAGGTGGGACACGCAAGGGCACAAACGGCAAGCAGGACGAGGAGGAGGAGGAGGAGGAGGAGGAGGAGGAGGAAGAGGAGGAGGAGGAGGAGGGAGCGGGTTGAGAAGAAGGAGGGGTCGGGTCGGAGGAGGACATACAGCGGGGGCGCGCAGCAAGGAACCGTATGCTTTTCGTCAGGGGATCCTGGATTTCTGCGCTCCTCGCGCTGCGCGGCGACTTCCCGCAGCCGTTGAGGGAGCTGCTGCGTTCAGGGTGCTCCGGGCTTCTCCTCAGGTGCACCTCGCGCACGGGTTCTCAGGGATTGGGTTTCCTGCGAGGGTTTCTTGCGGCCGCGCCCTCACTGTACTAGTACTATGCGTCCTGCTTGGAGGGGCGCGTTAGACCCGAGCATGGATCGGGCGTTTGTAGAACTGGGTTTAATGGAACCTGGTTTAGTGATCTGTACCGGGGGGGCCCCCCCGTCCCATTTCCACTAACTGGAACTGCCGCCATCCGAAAAAACACCAGCTATGGCAAACCTGGTTTAGTGATTCTGGCCAATTCGAAGGCTCTGGGGCCCGACCACTAACCGGGTCCCCTGACCCGGGGTCCTGGCCATACCCGAATGGAACAGAACCATCTTGCCACACATCGTGCTCCGAGCGGTGTGGCCAGAAAGCGCCCGACTCGGAGCTCATACTGTGTAAGATTTCTTGGCGCGCGCGTCGCCCCGTGGGGGGGGCGGCGCACACCGAGTGTTCGTATACTGGGGGGACACCACGCCGACCAGGCATCCGGCGTCTCGAGAAATCGGAGCACCAGATGCTCATCGCTCTCGGCCTCTCGGGGCCCCCACTGGGCCCGGGGGCCGTCAAAGAAGGAGAGGGACTCGGGATGAACACCCTGATGGGCCTGTTTCCACCACCACCGCCACAAGCTGGAGGGGGGAGGAGGTGGAGGACGGGAAGGAGGAGGACGAAGAGAAGGAGGAGGAGGAGGACGTGGAGGAGGAGGAGGACCCCCTCCCCCTCCAACTTATGATGGTGGTTGTGGAAAACAGGCCCATCAAACCTGGTCCCGGGGAATGGGTCGAGCTCACGGCGTCGGGGGTCTGGGGACCACGATATCCGGCGGCCGTCGGAGGGCCCCCTAATAGTCCTGGCGTCTCGACTTGTCCGAGCAGGGCGCTTTCGCCTGGCTTGGGACAACGGGCCCCTCACAGATCGATCCGACCAGAAAAATGGATCAGAAAAATGGGGCACGGGACTCTGCTGGTCATGCTTTCCGGTTTTGTACTCTTCCACCAGGAGCTCTATAATGAAAGTCCTGGAGGCCTCGCGCGGCAACTTGAGACCGGATGTTCATCGGATCCGCGCTGGATTCACGTCGGATTGCGTCGGGCTTACGTCGGATTCGCATTCCACGTCGGAACATCGCCGCCCGAACGTCGTTCCATATCTGGTGGGTCGTGTGGACTCGATGATTTCAATATTGCGCGCCAGCAGGACATCCTTCGGGTACGGCTGGACCTAGGACAGAAGAACATCCTTCAAGAACATGACACCTTCCGCTGGCAAAACTTGCAGAACATTCGGGGGCACCCTCACCCAGGATGCACCAAAACATCCCGCAAGCACAAAGAACGTGAGGGCACCTTCCCCGAACCGACCTCGATCAAATATCTCGGTCCGACCGTATTGCCAGGCCCAAATATCCGACAACATGATGTTGTTCAATCCGACTGGTCCTCCATCATTCCGGCCCGAAGCCCAGATCTGCTATATGGGGATGATCCTGAAACGCTGCGAAGACAAGAGTCGGGGACGCCAAACACCAAACATGCAAACCGCACTGGAGACACCTGCAATCCAGGTGCAAAAAAGGGAAGCTGTGATACAGCTGCTCTTGAGGAGCCATACGCTATGCCTGCTATATTGCGGCGATCACGGGGCACGAAGAAGAGAGGAGTCTGGGGAGGCGGAACAGCGTTTCGCCTGAGACATCCCCGAAATCTTGGCGCGAGCGGGAAAACGACATAACCCCTGGCGGCTCTCTCTTGGAATACCAGAGTGCTAGATCTGCTAAATCGCGATGATCACGGGGCTCTAACAAGAGAAAAATCGGCGACGCCGAACGAGCGAACCGCTCAAAACATCAGAATCTGGCCGAGCGAGGAAAATAAATACTCCCTGATGGCTTCTCAATGGAGCCCTCAAATGCTATGCCTGGTCCTCAGCTGTGAGCATAGAAGCCCGACCATGAGTTCAATATGTGCATGCAGGTTTTGAATAGGAGCGCATCCGAACATGAGGGCGTCTCCGTGTGAGTGACAACCTGTGGGTGAGTATGAGCGCGCGCGAGTCTGAACGTGAGCGGGTCTGAATCAGAATCGCTGCGCATGTTTGGGAGCACTGGCGGGCGAGGGAGGATTGGAAAGGCCGAGGGGGAGGGGGGAGCGCGAGCGGGAGGCGGAGCGCGGGGCGCAAGAGCCCTTTGTTTATGACATCGGGGCAAAGCAAATTGCGGGGACGGGGTCTCGACCATTTTGGAAAAAAAACCTGGAAACACAACAACAACAACAACAACAACAACAACAACAACAACAACAGCAGCAGCAGCAGCAGCAGCAGCAACAACAACAACAACAACAACAACAACAACAACAACAACAACAACAGCAACAACAGCAACAACAACAACAACAACAATCATTCTGAAACTGTTCGCTCTTCCTTGCCCGCGTGTCCTTCAAAACGAGTTCCCCACACCCTCGATACCCGCCCTTTCTGTCTTCGATCGCACCCCCTTGGGGGGAATTCTTTCTCTTTGCGGGGGGCGGCGGGCTTAGACAGGCGGGCAAACCTGAACGGGCAGATGCTCCTTCGTGGGCGCCCATGTGCCCGCCATTGGAATTGGTGTGGGCCCTGCAAAAAGAGGAGGGGCAGAAAGAGGGGGAGTGGGAGGAAGGGAGGGGGAGGGACGAAGGAAGAGGGAAAACGCCAGGAGAGAAGGAGCGAAGAGGGGGGCGGTTGATTAGAGGCACAGAGAGAGAAATAAAAAGATACATATATAAATAAAGACAGATAAGAGAGGTAGAGAACGAGAGAGAGAGAGAGGGGAAAGAGAAAAAGAGAGAGAACCAAAAAAACAAAACGAGGGAGGAAGGAGGCAGGAGAGGGGAGGGAGAAGGGAGGAGGGAGAGGAGGGAGAGGGGATAGGGCAAAGAGGCATAAGGATGAGGGAAGAGAGGAGGGAGAGAGAAGGGAGGAGAGGAGGGAGGAGGGAGGAGGGAGAGGGAGGAGGAGCAGGAAGGTAAGAGCGTGAACGTTCGAGGAAGTCCTAAGCGAAAGCGCCGTTCCTGAAGGAAGTCTCGGGCGGGAACCCACGACGGGCGGGCGATCCCCTGACGGGCGGGTCGGGCGGGTGGAACATTCAAGCGGGATGCCTGAGTATGGCGAGAGCGCGAATACTAAGTAAATTGTAACGGCGTCCTTGGTTCAGCGTGTTTCCTGAGCGTCGAAAACGCGACTTTTGAATAAATTGCATGGGAGTCACAGGCGAGCGCAATTCCTGAATCAAATGTGAAGGGTTCTCTGGCGGGACCGGGGTCTTGATCAAATGTTGTAAGGAAGTCTTGATTCAATTGCGAGGAAGTCTCAAGCGGAAGCGACGTTCCTGAGTAAACTGTGAGGAAGTCTCACATGGGAGCGGGGGTCCTGACTAAATTGCGAAGAAGTCACAGGCGGAAACACCGATCCTGAGTAAATTGTGAGGAAGTCTCAGGAGCGGGGGTCCTGAATAAATTTGGAGGAAGTCTCAGGCGGGAGCCGTTGTTGCTGTAATCCAGGGGGCCAGGGGCACAATTTGAGCACCAAGACTTCCCCTGTCAAGAAACAGGGTGCAAGCGTCGAGGGGCACACTTTGATTTTGAGAAAAAACAGAATGCACTGGTGAGGGGGGATCAACAATGACTATTCTTCAGAAGTGAGAGTTTTCAACAACAACAACAAAAAAAAAAAAAAAAAAACTGCCGCGGAGTGATGGGGGAGGCAAACGTGCCCTTCATGGACAAATTTGGACGCCCGAAATGGGTACTGAAAAAATTGGCACAATGCCCAACAACAAATGTTGTCCCAGACCGATAGCGGCCGCTGTTGGGCAGGCGGCCCTCTGTCTCGAATGGACACACGCCGCGGCGGCGCGGACAGCGAGTCCTGTTCAAAATGAACAGGAACTGCTGTGGGGCATCGTACCCACTCTTTCCGTACCCATGTCGCTCGTGCAGAACAAAGGTTGGGGACCGGGGAGACTCGCCCCGTGGACCGGCTTTCCATCCCTCGCCGTCTCGTCGGCGCCCCCCGTGGCCCCAGGAGGGCCCCCGACGACGCCCAGCTCAGCGACGACACCTCGGGACCCGTCCCACTCTGAATGGGGCCCTGGGACACAAAAATAAACACACACAAATACAAGGATTCCCCATAGTTTCCAATTTTTTCTGGGTCTTTGTCTTCCCCCCCATTTCCCATATTTCCCCATATATATTCTTGGGAATCGTCCATTTATTTGCGTCTGTGTTTCTTTCCCTCCCGACACTCATGGGACCCCTCTGCGTCGTGCTGGTCCGCAGGAACACCAAGGCGCATGGCCAGGGCCGCCCTGGCGCCCCACGGTGGCATTGGTGCAGACGCCAGGATGGCCGAGCCCAACAACTGAGGCCAACAAAAGAGTGAGCCCTGCCATTGCAATCGTTTTTGGACCCCCTCTAGTCATCACCCCCCTCTGTGCCGCCCCCGACCATTGCAATCGTTTCAGGAGAAAAAAAAAAAAACGGGGCCCCTAGCGTGCAGGATGCCGACAGCCAAGTGAACCCCAGCAGGGCGCCCGATCTCCCGGCGGCGACTGGACCAGCTGGGGCAGTCGCAGAAGGGTGGCCTTGGCCAGGCACGGTGGCAGCGTAATCCCAGACATCCGCACATATCGACATATCGTGTGTGTTCAATGCGTTGCCCGAGCGGTCCCGACCCACTCCTCGGTGGCAGTTTTCACCCCAGACCTATTTTTGTTGGTTCTGGGACCCCGGGGGAAGCCCCGAGGCCGAAATCGGCAGACAAATAAACATATGTTAGCCAGCGCGGGCCTCAAACAGCGTGGTTCGAGCAATGTCTGTGCAACTCATGTGGAGCGATCTATGTGGTGCAAGTCACTTTGACTGTCTTGAAGCTGTCCTCTCCACTGCTCGTGCAAACATCCCACCCTCCCACCCGCAACTTGGTCGCAAGATCTCTTAAGACCGTGACGGTAGGTACCAAATGGCACTTCGCAACGACACCGACGCCGCCGACGACGACAGCGACAACGACGACGACGACGACGCCGCCGACACCGACTTCGGCGACGACGACGACGACGACAACGACGACACCGACGACGACGACACCGACGACGACGACGACGATGACAACGCCGACGACGACGACGACGACGACGACGACAATGACGACGCCGACGACGACGACGACGACGACGACGACGACGACGACGACGACGACGAGGACGACGACGACGCCGCCAACGAAAACGACGGCGACGACGAGGGAGGAGGGAGGACGCAACGACGAAGGAGGAGGGAGGACGGCGACGACGCGAACGACGAAGGAGGGAGGACGGCGACGCCGACGCAGACAACGACGAGGGAGGAGAAAAGACGACGACGACGACGACGACGACGAAGGCGACGAAATAGGAGGGACGACGACGAGACGCCGACGACGGACGACGACGTCGAGGGAAGAGGAAGGACGACCACGGCGACAACGACGACGGAAACGACGGCGACGCCAAGACGACGACGACGACGACGACGAGGAAAGACAGAGGACGACGACGGCGACGACGACGAAGACGACAAGGGAAGAGGGAGGACGACGACGATGACGACGACGACGCAAGAGCGCGCGCGCACGCTTTTGTTGAACATCCGTGTTGCAAAACGTTGTGTTTTTGTATGTTTTTTGAACACACGATTGCGAAATCCCTCCGAAATCGAAGGTTGTTCAAAGATTTCGGCATGCGCGCGCGACGACGCGCGCGTTTGCACTTCGTCCCATCTATTGCAAAGGATTCTCGCGACGGCACGCGCGCAAGGGCGTCCGAATGATTTCGACATGCGCGCGCGAAACCCGTTTGGTAGTAGTTTAAAAAATTGAAAAGCATGCGGTTTTCTTGAGATTTCGCAAGAGCACGCGCGTAAGTTTTTTAGGACATCAGTGTCGCGAAGCCCTGAGTTGTTGTATGTGTTGGTAAACCCGATTTTGAAATCCATCCGAAACCGAAGGTGTTTGAAAGATTTCGGCATGCGCGCGCGGCGACGCGCGCGCGCACTTCGTCCCGTCTGTTGCAAAGGACGCTTGAAAACTTATGATGTCTGATAAACGAGAGTACGCGCATAATACGTTTCGCACAAGATGGCGGGGGGGAGTGATACCGGCTTGGCTGGGTTAGTACGAATTCATACTTCGGATGGACGCTGGGGCAGAATCATATGAAAATTGCAATACGGAAAGGGGGACCGTTAACTCGGGGAGGGGGGGTAGAGTCTATTCTTCTTTGGACAAGAGAACTTACTGTAAACAACAAATTGAAGCATACCACGCTCTTACAAACATCCCACCCACCTACCCGATACTTGGTTTGCAAAACCCATGCGGTGGCGATTGCGATGAATTCCTGGCGTTGTCTGGTCCATGTCTGCGGCCGCGTCAATCAAAGCACGCGCGCGCAGCGACCAGCTAATTTACCGCGACCGACGCGGCCGCGGTGGCGATGAGCGCTGGGCACATCCCCGCTGGCATTTCAATACGAGTCGGCGACTTGGGCGGGCGCGGTATCATGGCAACGTCGACACTGGTAGACACGATGATGATAGTAGCGATGTTTGTGGCGATGTTGACAACGACGACGGCATGGCCGGGCGGGTGCCGATGCTGATCACGCCGGCGCCGATGACGGCGCCCCCGCGTCGGTGATGAACGTGTTGAAAAGAGTTAGCCATGCGCGCGCGGCCGACGCGCGAGCGTGGCCCGCATGGTATTCTTTGACACGGATTGTGCCCCCCCCAGCACGCGCGCAAGGGCGTGCGAACCATTTCGGCACGCGGCGCCGGAGGCCCGCTTGGCAGAACTCCCTGAACATGTTTAGAAACCTATGGCTTACTTAAGAATTCGCCAGAGCGCGAGCGCACGTTCATATCTATGTGTATATATAACTATAACTATAACTATAGTTATACCTTCAGACAGAACTGAAACTGTTACTGGTGTTGCGAGACCATGTGTTTTCGAATGTGTGTTTCGACGCTCGGCTTTGAAAAATCGCTACGACACCTAAGGTGTTTGACGGATGTCGGCACGCGCGCGACAACGCGCGCGTTTGCACTTCGTTCCATGTTTTGCAGAAAAGACTCTCGCGATGGCACGCGCGGAAGGGCGTTCGAACGATTTCGACAAATGCGCGCGCAAAGCCCGTTTGGTAGCATGTTAAAATTGAACAAGCATATGGTTGTCTAAAGAATTCGCAAAGAGCGCGCGCAAGCTTTTTTATAATTATTTTTTTTTACAAAAAAATGTATATATATATATATATATATATATATATATCAAACCAAAAAAACGCGTTGCGAAGCCCTGTGCGTTGGACATCCATCCGAAACCTGTGGTTTGAACGATGTTGGCGCGCGCGCACGACAACGCGCGCGTGCGCAATTCATCATATGTTTTGCCAGATATTGTTGGAAACTGATGATTTGTGATAAACGAACGCGCGCGCATAAAGTTTTTAGCGGAGGATGGCGGGGGGGCGGAAACCGGTTTGGCTTGGATGGTATGGATTCATATCTACGATGGACGATGGGGCAGAGTCATTGTAAATTGCCATACGAAAAGGGGGACCGATCATCCCCGCGGGGGGGTCGAGTCTACTATTCTGTTTCGAGAAAGTAGAACGAACCCATGCTCGCAGTGAGTTGTCAACTCCACTGCTCGCGCAAACATCCCACCCACCAACCCGCAACTTGGTTTGCAGACCCATGCGACGGCGATTGTGATAAGTGCGTGGCGTTGGATGGTGTGTCTTTCCGGCAGCGCTGGCCCGCGCACGCTCGCGCGCGCAGCGGCCACCTAGTGCGGCGCGACCGACGCGGCCGCGGTGGCGCTGACTGCTGGGCACTTCCCAAGGGGCACTTCAGTGCGAGTCGGTGACTTTGGCGGGCGCGGTGTCATGGAGACGCCGACAACGGTAGACATGATTATGAGAGTAGCGAAGATGGTGACGATGGAGGGATGACGACGGCAAGGCCGATGACGGCGCCGATGTGCATAACGCCCGCCGTTAACGATGACGAAGCCCTTGCGCCGGCGATGCAGGTTTTTGCAGGAGTTCGACATGCGCGCGCGGCCGACGCGCGCGAGTGGCCCCCGCGGTGCTATTTGACACGGATCGTGCCCACGCCGCCCAGCACGTGCGCAAGGGCATTCGAATGAGTTCGACATGCGGCGCGAGAGGCCAATCTGGCAGAATGTGATGACAATGTTGGACAAACTGAGATTTGTCATAAGAGTTCGCAAGAGCGCACGCATGTGTTGTTTGTGCGGAGAAAACCATGTTGCAAAAAAATGAGTGTTACATGCGTTCGGGACACTCTTTTTTGAGCCTTGCGAAACGTCCAGTGTTCGAAGGATTCCCGCATGCGCGCGCGACGACACGCGCGTGTTAACGTCGTGGTTTCTTGCGACAGCACGCGAGCCGGCGCGATCGAGTGAGTTCGACACGCGCGCGCGGAAGGCTTGTTTGGTAGCATGTTATGAACAGAAAACGATGGTGCTCTCACGCAAGAGCGCGAGCGCCAGCTTGGTTGGAAAATCCTTGCTGGGAAAGCACATGTTTTTATATGCTTCCGTTTCGTGACACTGAATTGTGTTATCCGTACGGAATGTACTGCTTTTTTAGATTCCGGCATGCGCGCGCGACGACGCGCGCGCGTGTGCACTTCGTCTTTTTTGATAAAACAATGCGTGCGCAGACTGTTTTTTGCAAAGGGTGCGGGTGGTTGTCGATACCAGCCTGGCTGGGATGGTATGAGTTCATACTTCGGATGGTCGATGGGGCAGCAGTGTGTGCGAATTGCTATACGACAAAGAGGGCGGTTAAATCCAGGGACGGGGGAGGTAGAGCCGAATCCTTCACAAACGGGAATCGATGTGGTGCAACATATGCTGGGCAATATGTGTCGTTTGATCGTTATGGAGCAAAGTCATTAGTGCAAGCTATACCGTGCAACAGACGTTGAGCAATCGATGTTGCCCAATCTGTACACACAGGTACGTTTGTGAGGCCATATACGTGGAAATGCCTCAGTGTTGCGCAATATATATTTTCCAATCGACGCGGCGCAATCTGCGTGGTGATATATATATATATATATATATATATATATATATATATGTGATTTAATGTCAATTATGCAGTCTAGCTACGTGGTGCATTCGACTTGGTGCAACCGATGTGGTGGAATCCATCTGGTGCAACCTATGTTGTCCACTCTGTGCGGCGGAGGGGCGTCGACGGCGGCACCAGCGACAACGCAGCCGCTAGAGAGACGACGAGGCGGCGACGAGGCGGCGTCGGGGCGGCGACGGCGACAACGCAGCCGCCAGAGCGGCACGCTGGCCCAGGCGACGGGCGGCGACGGGGCGGCGACGTCGACAACATAGCCCCCAGAGCGGCACAGAAGCCCAGACGACGGGGTGGCGACGGAGCAGCGACGGGGCGGCGACGGCGACAACGTAGCCGCCGGAGCGACACGCCATCCCCCAATGTCTTGGCCCAGAAGCAGTATGCCCTCAGGTCAACGCGTTCTTACTTGGCGGCCCGACAGTGTGCGGAGAGGGGGCGCGGTTCTGGCTCCTGACTTCTGCTGAGTGCGGCTGTTTGCGGCAGTGCGTCCTTCGGGCGAGGCCGCACCTGCTCGAAGCAGGCGCTTAGAACAGCCAAGATCTGCTCCAGGAGGGGGGGGGAGGGGGGTACGAGGGCCCACACCGATCGGCAAAACAATGAAGAAGAAAACGATCACAAGTGCAAGCACTGTTTGGAGAACGTGCTTCCCCAAACAGTGGTTGCGCTCAGTGGTTATCACTTCTCACTGCGCTATCTTCAGTCATTGGATGGGGTTCCCTGCTTTTCGCCACGGTGTCGCCCGTTCGTGGGCGCCAAACGGGGCGCCACGTCCTCTGGGTGGGTTTCCGACTTTTTCGCCTCGTTGGCGCCCATGCCCGCTCGTGGGCGTCTCGTGGGTGCGCTGGGTGGGTATCCCGAGGCATTGCCTCGTTGGAGACATAGCTTACACAACACAGCCTACAACATTCAGCTCACACCAACTAGCTTACGCGACATGGCTTACGCCACATAGCTTGCACAGCATGGTCCACACCACACTGCCCACTCTGTAGGGCTTACCCAGCGTAGCCCACACCACATACACACCGCACAACAGATGTGCCACCTCCACACTGCAATGACTAACTGTCTGGGGCCCACGCTGGCCACCACGTGCCAAACTGGGGAAACCACAAGGTACCCATACTGCTACTCCCCGGACCTCTCCCGGGGTGCCCTCTGACCAGAGTCTCGAGGCGAATCCAGCGGTGGCGACGATGGCCCCCCAGGAGGCACAACAAAAAAGGGGAAGACGAGGGAAGGGTGGCGGTAGATGGGTACCTCCTCCTCCTCCTCCTCCTCCTCCTCCTCCTCGACTCCTCCTCCTCCTCCTCCTCCTCTCCTCCTCCTCCCCTCCTCCTCCTCTCTCCCCTCCTCCTCCCTCCTCCTCCTCCTCCTCCTCCTCCTCCCCCGCTGAAGACACAGCGCGCGCCCCCCGAGATCTGGGAGGCCCCCGCGCGATGCGCCGAGTCCTCGGCGTCGCCCCACGGCCCACTGCCCACGCAGAAGCTCCAGCTGGGCCAGGCCTCCGCCGCCCCCTCCGCCGCCGCCCCCTCCGCGGCGCCCGCGCCGCCGCCGCGCGCCGGCGTCGAGATGTCGAAAGCCTGGGCCTGGCGCCGGGTCGGCGTGGGCGCCGCGCCGCGGCATCCGCCTCGCGGGCGCTCGGCTGACCCCTTGAGATCCGGGCGCCCCAGGACTCTTCGGGCCGCGCGCCGTCGCCTCTCGTCGGGCCCTGCAGGGCCCTCCCAGGTCGAGCCGGCTCGAAGAGCTCGAGGCATCCTTGATGGGGTCGAAGTGAACGGGGTCGGAGGACCGCACCGCCTCGCCGACACATCGGCGATGCATCGGCGACGCCAGCGTGCAGAGGATCGGGCTCCACATCGAGCCGCATCGCCGATGCATCGTCGACGCGGCGCGATCCCCCGAGCCCATCTGCTCGGACCCCATCTATAGGAGGCCTAGAGAAGAACGACGCAGACAGGTGGGGTCCCGGGGCTCTGGGCGCGAGCTGTTACGAGGCTGCACTCTTGGGGGCTGCGCCGCACCTCCGGGACCGGTCTCTCGGCTTTCGGGTCGTTCCCCGGCGCTCGCTCTGGCGGCCCCGCTCGGGGCGAGCTGGGCGCCCCGGGAGCACCCGAGGCCGGAAAGCCGAAGGGAAGCGACGAAGACGTCCGAGAGCCTCGAGAGCCTGTCGTTGCCCCCCTTGACGTGAAGTCGGGCCTGTCCCCGGTAGTCGGGGGACGATTGTTTGACTATGTTTGGCTATGTGCTGGGTATGCTTTGTATCTTTAAGTGTTTCTCCAAAATCCGCCTGTAGGGGGACAGGCCCGACCTAACCCTGGCGAGGAGAACAACTATCGTGCTGGAAATAAGAGGTTAGGAGGCTCGAAGGCATGAGCAAGAGCATCCGGATACACGGACGATGCCTTCGGCCGCCTACGGGTAAGGATATCCTCGTGTTTCCCAACCCCATCCTCCCAACCCGAGAATCGAGAATTGTCTTCCTGACCGAGGACCCCAACGTTGCACTTGATCAGTGGTCAACGGCATCGATGTCTATTGAGCATGGCCGACCGTCCCGGCATTCCTATAGGCCTACCACGAAATGTTCTTAGAACCCCAAAATGTTCTAGACACGAAAACAGTGTTTTCAGAACATGAGCCCGATGTGCCATGACAAGACAGACCCAGCCAGAAGTGTCCTCAGAACATCCCGTGCAGGCCACAAGAGGCTCTTAGACCATCCTTTGGTGGGCCTACAGGCACGCCAGGACGCTTCGCCACTGCTTGAAGAGTCTGGACGCCTCGAGGGGGCGCGTTCCAACAGGGAGACTCCGTGGCGGGCCCGGCCGTGGCCACGGGGGCGCCCGGGGAAGGTCGAAAGCCTCTGGAAGGCGCCCCTCGATCTTCGGACTTCGGGTCTCGAACGAGGAGGAGGAGGAGGAGGAGGAGGAGGAGGAGGAGGAGGATGAGGAGGAGGAGGAGGAGGAGGAGGAGGAGGAGGAGGAGGAGAGGAGAATGAGGGAGGAGGAGAATGAGGAGGAGGAGGAGGAGGAGGAGGAGGAGGACAAGGAGGAGGAGGAGGATGAGGAGGAGGCGGAGGGAGGAGGAGGAGCAAGACAAGGAGGAGGAGGAAGGAGGAGGAGGAGGGAAGGAGGAGGGGGGATGAGGAGGACGAGGAGGAGGAGAAACGAGGATGACGGGGAGGGGGGAGGAGGAGGAGGAGGAGAGGAGGAGGAGGAGGAGGAGGAGGAGGAGGAGGAGGGGGGAGGAGGAGGAGGAGGAGAGGAGGAGGAGGAGGAGGAGGAGAGAGGAGGGAGGAGGAGGAGGAGGAGGAGGAGGAGGAGGAGAGGGAGGAGGAGGAGGAGGAGGAGGAGGAGAAGGAGGACGAGGAGGAGGAGGTGGAGGAGGAGGAGGAGAAGAGCCTCGAACACAGGAGAGCCCAGAATCGAATCGAGGACTCGGCTTGGCGATCGAAACATATCGGGTCGGCGCAGATCGGCAGCCAGGTCGAGCCGAATCGGCGGACATCGGTATGCCAGCGAGGCCGCCATTGGGGGAAACCGCAATCCCAATCGGAATCCGAAGTCCAATCAACGCGGAATCGGAATCGATCGAAATCGGACAGAATCGGAATCGATCGAAATGGGAATCGGAATCGGAATCGGTCGAAATCGATCGGACTCGGAATCGAAATGAGCCCTGCAAGCCCCACCACTGTCGCCCCCCTCGAACGCCGATCCTCGAAACTCGAACCCAGAACCAGGTCGATCCTCGATCCTCGAGCATCGATCCCTTGACGTCGAACAGGGACGATGCTCGATCCTCGACCCTCGACCCTCGATGCTCGATGCTCGATCCTCGGCCGCCCCCCTCCCCGTTAACGAACACCCTTCAGGCACGCGCAGAGGGGGGCAGAGGGGGGGGAAGGGCTTCTTGGAGGGAGGCTGCATCTGCGAAGGCGCGGGCCCTACATCTACGGACTCTGCCCGCGCCTTCTAAGAAGCAGGGGGCTTCCAAGAAGCCTTCCTCCGAATCCTCGGCGAGAACCATGACGGGACGAGGGTGAGGAGCAGGAGAAGGAGGGGCAGGAGGAGGAGGAGGAAAAGGAGAAGGAGGGACGAGGAGGAGGGAGGAGGGGGGAGGAGCAGGAGGAGGAGGACCAGCGTAAGCCCAAGAGTCACCAACGACGTTGGAACACCCCCCCTCCAAGTTCCTTCTTCATAGACCCCTACACCGGTTCAGCTCCACTGCGGGAACTGCCTCGCTGGAAGACAACCGTTTGAAGATCCTGGAGTATGCCAACACATTGTTCTCGGAATTCAAAAGCCACGGAGCAACCTGACTGTTGCGTCTTGACAATCCTCAAGCGGGCCAGAAACCCATTCCGGGGACTTCAACACCGCAAATCACCATAACTGTTGCACCCTCATAATCCTGAATTCGTCCAGAACACCATTCCTGGCACGATGATCATGGGAAGACGTGGAACTCTTGCAATTCTTCTTCTTCCAGAACAAGAAACACGAACGAATGTGCGTGGCGCTAAGGCGAGAGCCACATTTTGAAAACGGGCCGCCCTCAATCCGCGAGGCTCTTGCAAATGTTTTAAAACGAATGTACGTGGCGCCACGGCGAGAGCCACATTTTGAAAACGGCCCGCCCTCCATCTGCGAAACTGTTGCCAATGTTTAATATTCGGGGCCGTAAGTGGTGAGGAGATCTCAGGCGAAACACCAACCCTGTCCTAAAAGCTGGCCTCGGGGTTCGACAAGGAGAAAACACTTCTACGGAAAAACTAATGGAAGGAGAGGGAGGACGAGGAGGAGGGAGGAGCGAGGAAGAGGAGGACGAGGAGGAGGGTGGAGGAGGGAGGAGGGAGTAGGAGGGAGGAGGGAGGAGGGAGGAGGGAGGG
>CAUYUJ010011384.1:0-23146 GCA_963575745.1 Prorocentrum cordatum | reverse complement strand
GAGAAGGAGGAGGAGGAGGAGGGGGAGGAGAAGCAGGAGGAAGAGGAGGACGAGAGGTTTGGGGGCCTATCTGGACCTGGTCTTGGTCGGAGCGGGAGGGATAGAAGGGAGGATACTCGGCGGCGCGCCTGGGGGGGGGGGGGAAGTGAGGAGGAGAAGGCCTCCTCAGAAGGTTCGGAAGGCTTCCTCAGAAGGTTCGTCTTCTGTCTTGGTCCTCCTCCTCTTCCTCCCTCCTCCTGCTCCTCCTCACGGCGGGGGGAGCTGCATGTCGCGCATAGTCGCCATGGCGCGGTCGGCGTCTCCGATACCCTCTATCCTGGCCCTCCTCCTCCTCCCTCCTCCTCCACCACCTCCCTCCTCCTCCTGCTCCTCCTCACGGCGGGGCCTGCATGTCGCGCATAGTCGCCATGGCGCGGTCGGCGTCTCCGATACTGGGCGGGCGACCCCCCTCGTTTCCACACCAAGAGGAGGATGTGAGGAACGGAAGTGGGAGGCATGGAGAGGACGGAGGAGAGGAGAGAACACGAGGGGGAGGAATAACACGAAGGAGGTATGGGGTGGAAGAGAGGAAAGAGAGGTCGTGGGGGCACACAACCGTCGCAAGACCCGTTCCTCATGGTCGACCGCGCCCCCCGGGCGAAAACGGACGCGCCCATCGACCTCCAGCTCCTGTTTGACCAGTGGCTCCTGGCACAAAACTCTTGTGAGAGAGCCCACAGCCGAATCGGACTCCACCCGAGGTCCAAACTCCTTCATTGGTGCCAAGGCGGCGCGCCTCTGGGCATGGGCCGCCGCCTGATGGGACAACTTCGAACACATCGCCGCCAACTGTTGCAAGATCGGCTCACCACCTAGTAGCTGTCGGAACATGTATAGCCACTTCCTCTACGGCGGCTTGTTGATCCGTAAGAATGCGTGGGCCTTATCCGACCTGTCGTCTACCTGCCTGCCAAGGCATTCCAGAAGCCGTTGGCGTTGCCTGCGACAGTCTTTGTGGCTGTGGTGCCTCTGAGGCACCATGGATTCGGTTTGTGTCGGGGTTTCGGTTTTCTGCTACGCCTGGCGGCCCATAGGGGCCAGGCGGATCGCGAAGATGGCGATAAGGGCAACGAGGAAGAGCAGGAGCATGAGGAGGAGGCAAGGCGGAGGCGGAGGCGGAGGTGTAGGAGGATGAGGAGAAGGAGGAGGAGGAGGAGGAGGAGGAGGAGGAGGAGGAGGAGGGGCCATCTGTCTTTCTACAATCCCGGCGATCTAGGTTAGAGATGCCGGATTTTGCCCAAAATCCCTCGAGGGATTTTGAGCTAAATTCGGTTGTGTGTTCCGTGTTTCCGCTGCTCTTTGTGGCATGGGAGATGATATGTTTGGTCCCCTTGTTCCAGGCCCAAGCGCCGGGAGATCAAGGGGGTACTACTACTACTACTACTACTACTACTACTACTACTACTACTACTACTACTACTACTACTACTACTACTACTACTACTACTACTACTACTACTACTACTACTACTACTAATACTACTTCTACTACTACTACTACTACTACTACTACTACTACTACTACTACTACTACTACTACTACTACTACTACTACTACTACTACTACTACTACTACTACTACTACTACTACTACTACTCCTACTCCTACTACTACGACTACTACTACTACTCCTACTCCTACTCCTACTACTACTACTACTACTACTACTACTACTACTACTACTACTACTACTACTCACTACTACTGACTACTACGACTACACTACGACTACGACTCTCGACTACGCCTAACGACTACGACACGACTACACTACTACTACTACTACTACTACTACTACTAAATACTACTACTACTACTACTAGCTACTACTACAATTACGACTACTCACGACACGACTACGACTACGGACTACGACTACGACTATACTACATACTACTACTACTGCTACTACTACTACTACTACTACTACTACTACTACTAGTAGTACTAGTACTACTAGTACTACTACGACGACTACTACGGTTAGGAGTGATTACTGCTACTACTACTACTACTACTACTACTACTGCTACTGCTACTGCTACTGCTACTGCTACTGCTACTGCTACTAGAACTGCGACTACTACGACCACTACCACTACTACACCATTACTGCTAACTACTACTGCTACTGCTACTAGAACTGCGACTACCACTATTACACCATTACTACTACTACTACTACTACTACTACTACTACTGCTACTACTACTACTACTACTACTACTACTACTACTACTATTTCTACCAGAACTACAACTAACATTACACAGGCTACGAATACTACTACGAGTACCATCACGACTACTACTACGAGTACTACGAATACTACTACTACTACTACTACTGCTACTACTACTACTCATACTACTACTACTACTACCACCACTACTTCTACTACTACTACTACTACTACTACTAAACTGCACTACGACACTACTACTACGACTCTACTACAACTACTTCACTACTACACGCTTCTACTACTACTACTACCTACAGACTACTAATACTACTACGACTACTACTAACTACTACTACTAACTAACTAGTACTACTACTACTACTACTACTATTACTGCTACTACTACTACTAGTACTAGTCCTACTAACTACTACTACTCACTACTCTACTACTACTTACTACTGAACTGCTAACTGGCTAAGAGTTTTCTGCTACTGCTATGCTACTGCTACTTTTTTCGATCTTACAATACTGCTACCGAAAGGGCTATGCGACTACTGCTACTGCTACCTGCTACTGCTACTACTCGACTGGCACTACTTACTAACTACTACTACTACTACTGCACTACTACTATCTACCTACGACCTACTACTGTCCTGCTTCTACTTACTACCCTACTGCTGTCCTCTATATCTATACTGAAACGACGAACGACTACTGCTACAACTTCAACAGCTACTTACTACGACTACTCTACAAAATACTACTAATACTACTACTACTACTCCTGCTACCAGCAACCTACCACCTCTGGTACAAATGGCTCTGCTATACGCAACTACGAATATTCCTACTGCCACTCATAACGACTACGACTCTACTACTACTACTACTACTACTACTACTACTACTACTACTACTACTACTACTACTACGACTACTACTACTACTACTACTATTACTACTACGACTACGACTACGACTACGACTACTACTACCTACTACTACTACTACTACTAATACTACTACTACTACTACTGCTACTGCTACTGCGACTCCTACTACTACTACTACTACTACTACTACTTCTACTTCTACTTCTACTACTACTACTACTACTACTACTACTACTACTACTACTACTACTACTACGAGTACTACTACTACTACAACTATTGCCAGTACTACTACTGTCACTACTACTACTACTACTACTACTACTACTGCTACTACTGCTACTACTACTACTGACACTACGAAAACAAGTTACGACGACTACTACTACTCCTCTTACATTTCCTGTTACGATTACTACTACAACACTACCCTTTCTACTACCAACACCACCACTACTACTAGTGCTACAATTAAAGGTACTACTACTACTACTACTGCTACTACTACTACTACTACTACTACTACTACTACTACTACTACTCTGCGTCTTGCTACTACTACTACTACTACTACTACTACTACTACTACTACTACTACTACTACTACTACTACTGCTACTGCTACTGCTACTACTACTACTACTACTACTACTACTACTACTACTACTACTACTACTACTACTACTACTGCTGCTTGTACTACTACTACTACTACCACTACTGTTAGTCTTAGTCTACTGGCTGGTCATTCTACAAGCCATTATACCACTATTCCTTCTACTAGCATTTCTACCACTATTCCTTCTACTAACATTTCTACCACTATCACGACCACTGTCCGGACAGGACCTGAGCGCAGAGTGCCGGGGTTGTGCCTGCGCTCAGGTCCTGACAAGACCTGAGCGCAGAGTATGGGAGCCGGCCCGGCATCTGGCCAGCAGATCCCGAAATGGCGGCTGGCGGTATCGCTTCTGCTGCTGAATCACATCAACGCGAAGCCGAGGGGTCATCTCGCCGAGCGGCTCCAGAAGAGGCCTGAGCAAGGCGATGCGTCTGGATGGCGAACCCCGATCATTGAGGATAACAGAAACCCTAACCCCAATACCACGATGAAGACGTTGCCTCACTGAGGTCCCCGTCTTCGCATTAGGGACAATTCTGGGCGGTTTAGTTCGATACACCTGCAGAAAAGAACCCCTATCCCTAATGTTCCTGGCCCTCCTAACTTCGGTCCTCTCCCAAAGGGTAAAGGAAGGTCTCTCCAAATCACCCGAGGAACTCGCCCAGGACGCGCACGAGGATGAGAAGGCATGCGCACCAGCAGGCGGGTTGAGCCAAGAGGCTACGCTACGCTCAGCCGGAGGAAGGAGGCGGAGAGGGAGCACGACTGACTGTCCGAGCGTGCACCACTCTTGCTTCTTGCGCTCCAGCCAGGCAACCTCGGGGACGCACAACTCGCCCGGCCTCGTGCGAAGAGAAGGGGAGGAGGGGAAGTAGGGATGGTGAGTCCGTCGGGGGTCGGGGTGTGGGTGTGGGTCTTGCTGCACTCGAATGGGGGGGGGACTGGTACAATCTTCCAGGGGGTCGTGAGACGGACTCCGTATGGCCAAGGGGGGTTCGTTGCAGAGAGCCTCAAAACCGGCAGTCCAATTTTAGGGCTCGCAAGGCTCAGCAGGACGCCCTCCCGATGCAAGCGAATCCACAGCTGGTTTGAAACACGACTCGTGGGCCCACGTGCCCTCCTCGGATTGGATACCGCCCTCACTGGGGTCGAAAAAGGTGTGGAGACCAGGGCCTTCAGAACCTGCCTCGCTCTGAGCTTCGCGGGAGGCGGGGGAAACGGCCTGATCGGGGGCCGTCGAGCGATATCCCAAAAGAGCAATACCAGCATGCGTGTTGCCCCTCGCGCTGCTGCGCTGGCGACCGCGCTCCTCGGCCAGCGCCCGGGAACGCGAAGGCCCACAGCCTGTTGGCGGCTTCCGAGCATACGGCAGGTTCGCGTCGTGTCGACCCTGGCGTTGATTCCTGACACCGCAGGGATCGTTCAACCTTGAACGATCGGGCCTAGCCGAAGCATGAGCTCGGTCAACATCGACCGATTCTGAGTCGCTGGCGGCATTCAAAGTTGAACGCTGGCGGCGGGGTCGCCGCCGGTCGACACGACGCGAACCTACCGTACCTGAGCACCGTGCAAGGAGCTGCCGTCCTGACCGTCGACATCGGACGAGCAGTCCGATATTGAGCTTCCGCGTGGCATTGACGATCAGTTCGATTGGCTCCAACAGCGCGCCCAGCCTCTGGAACATGGCTGGGTTGATGCTGTCGAAGCCCATGGACGGACGCGCGTAGAAGGACACGGCCAGCTGGCGATGCACTGTCGCGCAGCGCGGCCGAGCGGCTGCATTGGTGACGAGGCCCTGCGCCTGGGCGTGGCCATTGACCACGGCCAGCACCCACTGACCGCCCTCGTTGGCGCACAAGCGAACGCCCGACCCCGAGGGCCCTATTCGCCCATGTCGTGGTGCCAGACTCGGCGATATCAGCCTCGACCGCTCCCGTAAAATCGAGAGTGATCTTGCAGTCAACCCGTATCATGAGGACGCACGACAAGGACGTAAGTCGGGTCGGGCGAAAGGGGGGGATAGCAAAGGGGGGGTTTGAGAATCAGCTCTCGTAGCTGATTTTCCCGGCGCCTCCCGGCGCCGGAGGCGGCTATGTATCGAGGAATGGGCCCGGCGGCGGGGCAGAAACCAGCTGCATGCAGCAGATTTCGTAACCCCCCCTTTCCCAATCCCCCCCTTTCGCCCGGCCCGGGCCTTGAAGGCCATCTCGAAGCTTCTCGAGCGGGGCGTGGCCAACGAAGGTGGCGAAAGGGGGAAGGATGCAAGGGTACCCTTGGCCGAGGCTGCCGCTCGCGCCGCTGCCGCCGCGGCGGCCGGCTCGCCGGCCAGGGCCGCCGCCGCCGTGGCCCGCGCGGCCGCCCCGGGGCCGGTCGTTGTGGGCGAGTCGCTCGGCTCCGCCCGGGGCGACTGGGCCCTCTATACGGCAGGTTCGTGTCGTGCCGACCCCAGCGTTGGTTTTTGACACCGCAGGGATCGTTCAACCTTGAACGATCAGCCGCTGCCGCAACGTCCGATCGTTCAACATCGATCGATTCTGGGTCGCCGGCGGCGTTCAACCTTGAACGCTCGCGCTGGGGTCGCCGCCGGTCGACACGACGCAAACCTACCGTACTGGATCTACGCTCCGCCCGTTCGGGAGCGAGACGAGCATCCCTACCATGCGCGTCGACTGCACACGAGAACCGCCACACCTCATCTCCAAAACATGTTGAACCCGCAACAAAAGCATGAGCGAGTCATGTTTGCCTGTGTCCCCCTACGGCTGGCTGCCCTGCGACCATTGCGCCGTCCACGCCTTGCGTCGGACCGACAACGCCCTGCTGTTGAAATGGTCAGTGCGGCTGGCTGCCCGCGGCTACTGCACCCTTGCCTTGTGGAGCTCCGCGCGCGCTCTTGCCCATGGCCGTGCTCGAGGCTCACCTGGAGCTTCACCACGTCGGCTCCCGCACTTTCGTGCTTGCGGCACGCACCCTTCCACGCGCCCGCTGGGCGCTTCAATACCTCGGCGGGGACCTCCGACGGCGCGGGCGCAGCAGACTTTCTCACATGCGCCTCAAGGACAGCCTTCAGTTTCGTGTCCTTGTTCCCTTGCATTGCCACGCTGAGCAGGGAAGGGAAGTCCGTAAGCTTCAAAGTCTGAGCCTTGCCCCCTGCCAGTGCACTCTGGTGGATGTGACTCGGCTAGTTATCCGCAACGGAGCCTGGACGAAACTTGCGCAGGGTAACCTTCCTGTTGCCGTGCTGGCAAGCGCACACTCGCAGCGACCGCACCCAGCGCACTGAGACTAGAGGCGAGAGGCACCCATCTGATCCAGGCTTTGGTTTTCACCAACGCTAGCAGCCGCACGAGAGAGTGCAGCGTGGGCGCAATACCTCAGGCACCGACGTGGCGGGTTGCGGAGACCCTGAACCCAAAAATGTTGTTATCTCTTAGGAGGTCGACTTGTACTTCCACCTGTTTCCGCCGAACGTCCGCCGAGCTTCCGCCGGTGGAGCCGCCGCCGTTTTACTTCCGCCGCCTTCCGCTGAGGAAGAGATACCAACTCCTTCTATCCTCGAAGCCAAGGCCCTTTTTGGAACGCGCCGACGTGGGGTCACCGAGGTGAGGCTCGGCAGAGTGCTCGAGCTCAAGTTACCTGCGAGGCACAGGAGGGAAGGGGAGGAGGGGCACGAGAAGGAGAGCGACAAGGACGGGAGACTGGGGCTTCGGCGGCGAGCGAGGGGGGGGGGGGGGGCAAGCGAGAAGGAGAAGGCCCTCTCAGGAGGCTCGGAAGTCCTCCTGCCTTCTGAGAAGTTGTATAAGCCTTCCCCGAAGACACAACAAACTTATCTGAAGGCGAGAGGGCGTCTGAGAAGTCCCGCCGCCTTCCGAGAAGGCCTTCTCCTTATCACTTCCCCCCCCTCGCTTGCCGCCGAGGGTTGGGATAAAAAAGAAGAAGGGTAGAATCCTGGCGAAGCCCTTGATCAGCGTCGAATAGATGACCGTGTTTCCGTTCGCCCTCGACTTCCACTGCTGGAAGATCCCGACCGCGTCTTCCACCTCCGGGCCGAGGAGGAGGAGGAGGAGGAGGAGGAGGAGATGGAGGAGGAGATGGATGAGGGAGAACGAATAATAGGAACATGGAGAAGAAGAGGGAGGCAAACATGATGAGGAGGAAGGCGATGAATGGGAGGAAGAGGAAGAAGAGGAATGAGGGAGAGGAAGAGGATGGAGAGGAGGAGGATACGGAGGAGCGGGAGGGGGAAGGGGACGAGCAGAAGGAGGAAGAGACTGGCGGACAGAAACAGGAACAAGGAGAAAAGGAGGGAAGAGGAGGAGGGGGAGGAGGAGAGGGGGGGGGGGGAATCGCGAGGAAGCAGGATCTGAAACAGAAGGATTTGCTTAAAGGCGGTTTGGGAGGTTCTCGAGCCTCGAGTCCCACTCCAACAGCCCACGATGGGGGCGCAGGACATCTGCCCGGGCGGCCCCTCCCAGAGCGCCTGGGCCGCGGCCCACGCGGCGTGCGCCTGCGGTGCACGAAGGCCTGAGTGCACGCAGGAGGCTGTGTTGAGCACCGGCCTGGGCGTGTGCACGGGCACGTGGCAATGTTGTCGTCGGCGGGCGAAGCGGGGAAGTGAGAAGGAGAAGGCCGTCTTGGAAGGCGGCGGGACTTCTGAGGAGCCCTCGCGCCTTCTGAGAGGCTTTCTGACTTTTTCTGCGTCTCCAGGAGAGGCTTAGACTAGACAACTTCTCAGAAGGCTGGGGGACTTCCGAGCCTTCTGAGAGGGCCCGCCCCCTCTCACTTCCCCCCCGGGCGCGCCGCCGAAATGAGCGCGGGCCTTGCGCGTTACACGCATGTGGTGTACGAAACCCTGCGGTGGTGGTACACGCAGGCCGTGTGTTTATGATGTGTACGGGCCTGTGGTTGTGGCGCACTTGAGCGTGCGTCGTCAGGTGTGCAAAGGCGTGCATGCGAGAGTGGCTAATCGTTGTTACCCTCCACAAATCCCTCACCTATGACTGGCTGTCCGTAGCAGTTCCTGATTTCGCCCTGCTCGTCTGAGCAGTACCTGGCTACTCCCAATTTCACTGGCTGCTTGCAACTACTCTCAGCAATATCCTAAACTACGGTTGGCTATTCCTGGCAGTTTCATGCCTCCTTGTTCAGTCTTATCTCCAGCTCCTCCCAGATTTGCTGCCACTCATAGCTGCTCCCACCCATTCTCAGAAATTCCCTGGCTGCCCGTCGCTGTTATAGCCATTCCTAGACGGTGCCGGCGCGAATCGCGACGCTGCTGGGGGGCGAAAAAGATATGGTCCATAATAACGCGCGCACAGTTCAATAGCGTTGCATGATACAGCGACGAAGGAATCCAGCCCTCTGGGCGTAGGCGGTTTAGGGAGTTTCATCTTCCACCCCCCTTCTTCCCCTTCGGGGAAGGGTTTTCCCCTACCCGCTCCCCTGGGCCTAGACGGGCGGTGCCGCGACCCATTGGAGCGTCCAAAACGGCCTCGGCGAGGAAGCCAAAATCATTGGTTTTACAAAGGTTTTGGCCCCATTTGGGCCTCTTGGGGGGGGGCGCTAATTGGAGCTCCCCTCTCGTTTGATCGATCTCCTCCAAGATGGCCCCAAGGAACCCCCCCGGAGGCCCGCGCACTGAATGCACAGCAGCAAGATGCCTGTGCCCTGGCTGCTGAGAATAACATGAAAAATCAAGGAGGAGGCGCGCCGCTGCGCCGAGCGCGGACGGGCCCGTCTTGCCGCTCGCGGCCTTCTCCGTAGGCGCATCCTTGACCGGCCTTGGGCCTCTCGTCCTTCTCTTCGCCGCTCGCCTGCCGGGCCCTCTGTTGGCTGCCGCGCCTCCTCTGGCATGCCGTCCAGCTCCTCCCCGTCCTCCGCTCCTCTGCTCCTCTCCCCTGCCCTCGTGCCTCTCTCCAGCGTCCGATCCTGCGCCCGCCTGGCTCAGGCTTGACGCTCCTTGAGGCCAGGGGTGCCTGCGCATGTGAAGCACCACACGGGGAGGCCAATTCGCTGCCAGCGCGTCCCGCACCAATGCGTCCAGGCGATTGCACCCCGTCGCCGCGTCAGAGGATAAGTGTGTGTGTGTGTTTGTGTGTGTGTGTGTGTGTGTGTGTGTGTGTGTGTGTGTGTGTGTGTGTGTGTGTGTGTGTGTGTGTGTGTGTGTGTGTGTGTGTGTGTGTGTGTGTGTGTGTGTGTGTGTGTGTCGCGAGAGCTCGGACGGCAGGATGAGCCTGGCGGGCAAGGACACGCACTTTTTGGCGTCGCGGCTAGAAGAGTGGGAGGCGCGCGGCCACACTCAGTCAAAGAGCGAGGACATACGCAAGCGCACGCTCATGATTTTGCCCATGCGTCGGAGGTCGGAGTTCCTTCTCCTTTCCTTTTTCTTTCCTCTCCTGCTCCTGCTCCTCCTCCTCCTCCTCCTCCTCCTCCTCCTCCTCCTCCTCCTCCTCCTCCTTCTCATCATCATCATCATCATCATCATCATCATCATCATCATCATCATCATCATCATCATCATCATCCTCCTGAGGGAGGAAGGGGAGGTGCTCCTGCTCCTCCTCCTCCTCCTCCTCCTCCTCCCCCTGCTCCCCCTCCATCCACCTCCTCCTCCTTCCCCTGTCTTTCTCCCCCCGCCCAGGCCGCCTGCTTGCCCTCCACCAGGGCGTCGATCATGCAGCTGCAGACGCGCAAATTTTGCAGCTCGTGCTCTCTCCTCCGAGACTCCTTGCACCGCCGCCTGAGTCAGCCGCGGGCAGACGACGACGAATTGCCCTGCTGCCTCCTCCTCCTCCACCACCTCCTCCTCTTCCTCCTTGTCCTCGTTCCACCTTCCCTCTGCTCCTTCTTCTCCTCCTGAACCGACGTATTATTCTTCCATCTCCACCCTTTCTTATTTCTCATCCCTCCCTGCCGCGTGGGGCGGGCCAGACGTTTCGCCTGAGACCTCCTCACCACTGTCCCGGAAACTTGCACCTGTAACGGTTGTACGGAGGGAACACGTTTTCAACATGGAGCTATCGCTAGCGCCGCGCACATTCGACTTAACAAATTGCAACCGCTACAAGGATGACAAAGCACGGGTCGTTTTCAAAATGAGGTTATCGCCTTTGAGCCGCGCATATTCGTCCTAAAAGCTTGCAACCATTAGACGAATGGAGGGCGGCTCCTTGCCACATTGGGCATCTCGCTTTGATATTTCCAGGCGTTAACGTACAAGACGCGTCAACACATTCAACAACTGCACGGATTGAGGGCGGCTTTGTGTCAAACCGGGGCTATCACTTGCAGCATCCTCAGAATGTGTCGCCAGGAGAGGCCTGCGGGGACTTCGGGAGGAACCTGGGGCGGAAGGGCGTACTGCAGCATCGATCACACAGTTTGGGTCAGCTCTGGTCCTGCCTCCTCATCCCCCCCCCCGGCTCCTCCTCTCCTCCTCCTCCTCCTATCCTCCTTCCTCCTCCTCCTCCTCCCCCTCCTCCTCCTCCTCCTCCTCCTCCTCCTCCTCCGTCCTCCTCCTCCCCCTCCTCCTCCTCATCGCACCTCTTCCTCTGCCTCGCCCCCCCCCCTTCGCCTCGTCCCTCCTCCCCGTTCCTCACTATTAACGCTTTCCTCCACATCGCTGATATTCCTTCTCATCTCTCCTCCACCTCCATCTCCTCCTCCTCATCGTCCTTTCCCCTCTTTCTTTTTCCAATCATCGTCCCTCCTCCTCCTCCTCCTCCGCCGCCGCCTCCGCCGATTACGACTCTGTTGTGAAATATGCTGGGTTATCGTTCCCAAAGCCACTGACACCGTGAGATATTGGCAACCCTCGGAACCCAACATATGCTGCAAACGTCCCAGCGTTTTCAAAATGAAGTTCCGCCCGAACCCGTCAGACGGCCCGAAAAGAATTGAATACCATACATGTGCGATTAACCCTTAGAGCGTGCTGACCGTCATGTAACTCACATGTCAAGTCTACAAAATGCCACGAAGCACCTGGAGCAGCAGCATGAGCAGGAGCGGCATACATTCAGATCCTCCTTCGTCC
The DNA here is from genome assembly GCA_963575745.1 of Prorocentrum cordatum. NCBI lineage: Eukaryota > Dinophyceae > Prorocentrales > Prorocentraceae > Prorocentrum > Prorocentrum cordatum. The sequence continues at coordinate 11,365 of CAUYUJ010011384.1, read as the reverse complement.
TCAGACACCGTGGGAATAATTCTGGATGCACGCGGTGTGTACATGCATACCAGCTCGAAAACGCAGTGGGTAAGCATAACCCAAGGAAGACCATATGGGTATCAAGGAACCTGCAATCACGTGTTTAGTCGGCGGTTTCGGAGCGGGCCCGTCGCGTCCAAGCTGGCGCGGGGCTGCAGTGGCGAGAGAACTGAGGACAGGGGGCAGCACTTGCAATCACACGAGCACGCAAACACACACACACAGATGAAACGGCATGATGTCGGGAATGTGCTGCAAAAGGGAGAAGAACTAGGGAAAGACACGAGAAACTGATCACAACTACCATGCAGCCATGGCCTTAATATAACAGCACGAACAAATTGTTACAGCTGTTGTGCCCACAACGCTCGAACACAGTAACGAGTCAACACCGAAGCGGGGTGGCGGAAACGTGCGGCAGCCATAAGAGAGCATGGCATCAGCATGGGGATCTACTCGTCCCCCTGACGGTCCTTCCCGAAAGGTGGCAGTGACAACAAAGGTGGCTGGTGGTTATGCCGAGGCCGTATGTGCCACAGGCGGCTGTGAAGGAATCGTGCCAGTCACAGAATTCCAGCACTCTTCGATCGTTTTAGAGTAGTCACTCCCATCCCAAAGGAGCCCGAACTGGCTTTCTGACAGCGGCTGGAGCAGGCGTTCTGCCATTCTGGCGCGCACAGCCTGTTGCACGCATGTGCAGGCGCCGGGGGTCGGACCAGATTCCTGAAGCTGCAGAAGAAAGGCTAGGCCAAGCAAACCAGGGGGGACGGCTTAAGCAGTGACTGTCGCAACCACATGTTTTTGTTGCCCTCATGCCGTCCTATCTCTCCACTGCGAGCTGGGGATGGAACCTTTTTCAAACCGGTTGCGTCCATTGGCCGGCGCCCCGACAAGCTACCAGCTGCGCGGTGCGCTGCGGTGCGTCAGGGAAAATTCTAAGACCTACGACCCGCCAACAACGGGCCAACACTACGGCATGTACGAATCCAAGGACAACCCACTTCCCCATGAGCGGCAGCGCGCTCCCCGACGGGGTCGCCACTCCCGTACACGTCGCCGCCGAGTGAAGCGAACGCTCCACGCCTGTCGGGGTCATGCTGCTGCTGCTGCTGCTGCCACTCCTCCGTGCCCGCTCGAGCTGGACGATCCCGCCCATCCAAGGGGCAGACCCTGGACAACTCAACAGAAGATTAAGAGATCCGCCACCGTGCAGCGAGGCACGTGGGCAGCTGCATCATACGTACACACACAAGCACGGCTGGATTCACATCCGGAACGTTGCAGAGCCCAAGCGCTTGATACACGTGCACAGGGCCATCGCGCGCGACCGCACGAGGGCCGAGCTCTACAAAGACATTCGGCCACAAGTGCGCGCGTCCAAGCATCGCCCAGGCAGGCCACGGCATGTGCCCCAGTACTCCTCGTAAAATTCGGCTTGGCGGCATGACAATCTACTTATTGACCTGGCAAGCGTCTACAGTCAACCCAGGTAGTAAGGATGCGCGGTCAGGGCGCAAGGACCTTGAACGCCCAAGTTGACGCTGCTCGACCGCCGCATGGCCAAAATCCGAAGGCTGCAAAAATACCCTACCCGTCTCCCACCCCTGCGAAGAAGGCGTCGGGACAACAGGGAAGACCGGCACAAGGATGCAAGGCTCCCTTCAAAACCCACGCACCGCTGTGGTCATGGCACCAACCCCGAGGAGCACCTGCTCGGGTGGGCGGCGCGGTGTCTACTGTGGCGGCACGGATGCGCAAAGGTTGGCGGTTAGCGGCGCGCACCAGGGGGCAGGGGGAAGGGGGGAAGGCTTCTTTGAAGGAGGTTGCTTCTTAGAAGGCGCCGCCCCTACATCTATAGACAAGGCCCGTGCCTTCTAAGAAGCAGGGATGCTTCTAAGAAGCCTTCCCCCCTCCCCCCACCCCTCTGGGGAAACCTGAAGGTACCGATGCCGCTCTACTCCCCAGACCTCTCCTCGGGTGCGTTCTGACCAGGATTCCGAGGCGAATCCAGCGGTGGCGACGAGGGCCTCCGAGGAGGCCGAAACGGGGGGAAAGCGGGCGAAGGGCAGCGGTATGGGTGCCTCTTCCTCCCCCGAGTCCCTGCGCGTGGGGAACCCAGAGGAGGGCGGCAACCAGGAGGAACCCAGAGGAGGGCGGCAACCAGGAGGAGGAGGAGGAGGAGGAGGAGGAGGAGGAGGAGGAGGAGGAGGAGGGGGAGGAGGAGGAGGAGGAGGAGGAGGAGGAGGAGGAGGAGGAGGAGGAGGAGGGAGGGGGAGGGGAGGAGGAGGAGGAGGAGGAGGAGGAGGATGGAGGAGGAGGAGGAGGAGGAGGAGGAGGAGGAGGAGGAGGAGCACCAGCAGCAGCGGCAGGAGAGCGACGGCGAGACCACGAGGAGCCCCGGCGCGTGGGGCCGAGCAGGGGCCCCCCGCGGTGCAGCCTCCCGAGGGAGAGGCTCCCCGCGAGGGCGCCGCGGTGCATTGAAGGGGCCCCAGGACACACAAATAAATACACACAAATAAAATAATTCCCTATATTTTCTCATATTTTCTTATATTTTCTGAGTTTTTGTCTTCCCCCCACTTCCCATATTTTCCCATATTTTCTGGGGAATTGAGGATTAATTGTGTCTGTGTGTTTCTTTTCCTCCTGATGCATGGCATGCCGCGGCAGAGGCACGCGGCGGGGCCCCGGGCCCGGCCCGGTCCTTCGAGGGCGCCCCCCCCCCCGGTGGACGAGGCGATGCATACTGACTACCTACCAGACCACCCCAACCCAACCCGAAGACCCGAATTTCGGGTTGGGGGGGTAAGGGTTCCAGACGTGTTTTTTCGATGTTTCCCGACACCCCCCCCACTGGAAATCGAGGGTAAACTTGAGCCTTCGGGTTGGGTTGGGGTGGTTTGGTGGGTGGTGACATACTGCGGCGGCAGAGGAGCGAAACGGCGAGATGAAGCCGGGGACGGGGAGAAACTCGGGCGAGGGGCGCGACCACAGGAAAAACCTTCCACGAGAAGCCCAGCCCTGAGACCCCGGGACGTGCACTGGTTGTTGGTGTGGGGACGTCACGCTTTCCATCGCAAAACCAGCGAAACCCAAGAAAATCAGGGCACCCTTGAGGCAAGCATGGTGTTCCTTGGGGTGGGTTTTTACTGTACTGGGGCGGCAGATAAGCTAAACGGTAAGACGAGGTCAGGACGAGGATAAATTCGGGTGAGGATGAATCAACAATCTCCGAGATCCGGCGGCTCTGGAGCTCTGCAGGATGCATCGGGCGCCGGGGCCTTCTCGGAGCGTTCTGAGAGCGTTCCGCAACGCTCTGGAGCGGATTCGTCCTCGTCCCGGCCCCGTCCGAAAGGGACCCGTGCTTGGTCCGCATCCTGGGGGACGATCCCCAGGTCAGCGACGCACGCCAGAGAAGATGCAATTGTCCGTTGCTGTTGCTTGGCCATTACCCTCAGGGACGGTGTCCGGGTGGGCGGCTCAGCGCGTGTTGTCACAGCGAGAATGCGCATGGGTGCCCTGTCTCGTCCACGCGAGCAGGGTGCGCCCTTGCAGTGATAACAAATCCGCGACACTGCCCTAACCCCGCCCCAAAAAACAACCTGGTGGACAAACCATTCAGGTATACCTCCATGTGCGAGTGGCCGCAACAAAGAGTAAGCTGGGTGACCCGCACGTGGGTTAACTGTGCCCAAATGGCAGCGTTCACATCATGTTTCCAAAGGGGCCAACGGGAACCCAGAAATCATGCGGGCAAGTGCCCTTACCCATCGGTCGGAAGAAGTAGGTAGAAGCATGAAGTAGGACGGCGTTGAAAATAGATTGGGTTCCGTCGGCCGCCCTTGAAGGGACGGAAAAGGTGAAGACACTCGATCATTGAAGTAGGAAGGCGCTTAAAGCAGACTTGGAATCTGGAAATTAAGAATTATCAGAGTGAGGGGGCCGAACGGTCATTCACTGTCCCTGGGTGCGTGGCTGAAGTGGGATTCCGCGGTGCGGATTCGTGTTGTTGTTGTTGTTGTTGTTGTTGTTGTTGTTGTTGTTTGTTGTTGTTGTTTGTTGTCGTCGTCCCACCCGCAACCCGCCCCGCGACCCACCCGCGACCCACCCCACGACCCACCCGCGACCCACCCGCGACCCACCCGCGACCCACCCCGCGACCCACCCGCGACCCACCCCGCGACCCACCCCGCGACCCACCCCGCGACCCACCCGCGACCCACCCCGCGACCCACCCGCGACCCACCCCACGACCCACCCCGCGACCCACCCGCGACCCACCCGCGACCCACCCGCGACCCACCCCGCGACCCGCCCGCGCCCACCCCCGACCCACCCGCGACCCACCCGCGACCCACCCGCGACCCACCCGCGACCCACCCGCGACCCACCCCGCGACCCACCCGCGACCCACCTTCGACCCAAACCACGTTCAAGGTACAAACCACAATTTTCGGCGCCTGCGGCGGGCTTTTTTTGCATTCCTTCCAGGTGGAGAGCCCGCGACCCACCCCGCGACCAACTCGCGACCAACCCGCGACCCAAACCACGTTCAGGGTACCAACCACATTTTTCGGCGCCTGCGGCGGGCATCTTTTGCATTCGTTCTGGAGGTGGAGAACCCGCGGCCCACCCGCGATCCAAACCACAAACCAGATTTTTCGGCGCCTGCGGCGGCCTGCTTTTGTTGGAGGAGGGACAGGAGGATGAGGAGGAGGAGGAGGAGGAGGGAGAGGAGGAGGAGGATGGGGGGGACGACGACCGACGACGACGTCGACGACGACGACGACGACGGCGACGACGACGACGACGACGAAAAGGAGGAGGGGGGAAGGATCGGGAAGGGGGGGAGAGGAGGAAGACGACGAGGAAGAAATGACGACAATGGGAGGGCGATGATGGAAGGACGAGGGGGAGAGAGGGGGACGAGGAGAAGAGGAGGAGGGAGAAGGACGAGGTGATGAGGAGGAGAGACGACGATGACGATGAGGACGAGGACGAGGAACGAGGAGAGGAAGGATTTAGAGAAGAGGAGGAGGAGGAGGAGGAGGAGGAGGAGGAAGGAGGAGGACAGGAGGAGGAGGAGGAGGAGGAGGAGGAGGAGGAGGAGGAGGAGAGCGCCATCGACAGGGAAGGTGGGGGCCACGAGGTCCGCCGGCTTGACGACGCCCACGAACGCGCGCCCGCCCCCTCACTCTTATCCGCAATTGCGGGGTGCTACGTATACTTTCAACGACCGATGGGTAAGTTGACTTCAGGGTCTCAACTCCAACATGGATCAAGTCCACATTTTTCTCCCCCCTCCGACGACAACTTGCAGCGCGTAGAGAGGACATCACCCCGCGGGGCCTGGGGAGAGACTGGTGCAAGGCCAATTACTCGACCCCGCGTATTCATCCGCCAATATGTACCCGAATGGCGAAATTCAGAATCGGCGGCACGTACGTTCCATAACATCAAAGTGATAGTTGATCCGAGGGGCGAAGTTCAATCCGAAAGCCGAACTCAATAGGACATTCACCCTGCCCTGTGCATACTTCTATGTGCGGGCGGCCGCGGCAGATGGTGACCCGGATGACCTGGGTCACACGCTCGTGCGCGACTCGCGCGTACACCCTGCGAAATGCTTAAGAAATCATGGGTTAAGAAGTTCATGGTCTCAGAAATTTAAGGCGCACATGGCAGCGCCCGTACCATCAGTTATCAGTTCCTGTGAATCTCGGCATGCATCTGATTTGAGCAGCTTCGCTTTATGATTATGTTACTGCAGGTCCGTGCCGTGTCGACCCTGGCGTTGGTTCCTCACACCGCGCTGGATCGTTCAACCTTGAACGATCGGCCGTCTCCGTAACGTCCGATCGTTCAACATCGACCGATTCTGGGCCGCCGTCGGCGTTCAACATTGAACGTCGGCGGCGGGGTCGCCGCCGGTCGACACGACGCGAACCTACCGTACCGAGCCCAGCATGGAGGGCTCTCGTGCTGTCCCACAGGAGCGGGTGACGCTCGTGCGCTGATCGTGTCCACATGCCAGAGCTCACACCATCGCGTTCCCTCGTAGGGGCCGCCCTGTAGAATGAAAAAGCCCTTCAAGCAACTTTCGGTTCTCAAGCCCAACAGGGAGACGACTGAGGACGGGTACGCAGCGCCCAAGGATGGCCAACGAAACCCTGAATGGTCCGCATCCTTGGGGCCACATCCGCCCTCGAATGGGAGGACGGCTCGGGACGGGGACGACACGCTCAAAGATGGCCAAGGGACCCCTGCCTGGTCCGTATTGTCGGGCCGCGGAACAAGGAACACTTACTTTCCAAAAGGGGCTCGGTCGTTCCTTGGGTTTGCATGCGCTCCGCCCTACTTATCGTTCCTTAGGCATCGTTCGAAAAGGGGCCTAGTTCCTGATGGATCGTTCCTGAGGCCGGCGGCCCGCCTGTAATTCTTGGGGCCACGTCCACCGACAAAGGGGAGAACGGCCGAGGACGGGGACGACGCCCTGCCTGGCCCACGTCCTTGGAGCTCTTCCCCAAAGCGGCGGCGCGCCGCACCACCGGAGGATTCTGCCCGCCCCAAGGGTCGCCGTCGTCGTCGTCGCCGTCGCCGTCGTCGTCGTCGTCGTCGTCGTCGTCGTCGTCGTCGTCTTCGTCGTCGTCGTCGTCGTCGTCGTCGTCGTCGTCGTCGTCGCCGTCGCCGTCGCCGTCACCGTCGTCGCCGTCGTCGCCGTCGTCGCCGTCGTCGTCGTCGTCGTCGTCGTCGTCGTCGTCGTCGTGCGCCACCGCCATCGACGTCGCCGTCGTCGCTTTTCGCCCCTTCTGGGCCTCCTGGGGATCGCCCTGTGGGAGGGGCGGCACCACCGCGGGCTCAATCGTCCGCGGCGCTCGTGCCCTTGGCCTCGCCGCCGGCGCCCGCGCCAGGTGGGCGCCGAGGCGGAAGCGCCGCGGCCAGTGTGCCGCCCAGAGGGCCCAGGAGCAGCCAAGCAGACCCTTTTTCCGCCTCATCTCGCCCGGTCGGATGGACTTCAGGCGGAGGGTGGTTCTCGTGACTTGGGGCACCTGACCTCGCGCATCGCGCCCCGCGCTGCGCGATAATCTTCGCGGCCCCGCGCTGCCCTTCAGAGAAGAGCGCCTCTCGAACCCAGGCCGCGACGCGCGAAGCTAAGTGGCGGCATCGATGGGAGGCAGGGGGCAGGGTTCGGATTTCGCCACATGTTCGACGACTTCCGAACCCTACCCCGCCGCGCAACGAGCTGCCAGAACCGTTGATCAGCGAGGGGAGGGTTCGGATTGCGCGAATAACTTCGCGCTCTCGCGCCGCCCCCCACGGGAGAAGAGGAGGATGAGGAGGAATCGGAGCCGAACCGCGCAGCGCGGAGCGCGACTCACCTCGCGCCCTCGAAGGCACCCTTGCTGAACTGCCAAACGGGGTCCGAAAGGTGCTGGAAAAGTGAACCATTTTTCAGACCACTTCTCGGGGATCTACTCTACTAACCCTGGTCACTCCAGACCCGTGTCAGTCAGGCCTCGCCGGATCCTGCAGGATCCTGCGGGATCCTGAAGGATCCTGCGCCCAAGCCCCAGTCATTGCACCCCTGGCTCCGCAAAATCCTGCAAGATCTGGCGCCCCGACTGACCCCCGTTGGCGCAGGCCCCCGTCTCTTGAGCCCCGACTTCGCTTCCCCCGTCAACATCCGGCCGACTCGGGCGGTCGCCCTGGCGGGCCCAGGAGTTGCGGCACCGTCTCGCGATGGTCAGCCCATGAGCGTCAGAGAACACAAAGGAGCATGAGATTGAGCTTGCCCTGAGGAGGAGGAGGAGGAGGAGGAGGAGGAGGAGGAGGAGAAGGAGGAGGAGAGATTGAGCGTGCCCTGAGGAGCAGGAGGAGGAGGAGGAGCAGGAGGAGGAGGAGCAGGAGGAGGAGGACGAGGAGCAGGAGGAGGAGGATTGCCGATCTGGCCATCTGGCCAGGAATCTGCCGATATTGATTGCTTTTGGCGTATGAAAGAGTGTTCGGCTTGTTCCAGTGGGGGGGGCACCACCCAGGAGCCGACCGAATAAATATAACTACCTAGAACTTCCTGAAACCGTCCAAAACCGCACCGCCCGCACCCCCTGCTTCTGCTCCTCCTGCTCCTCGTCCTCCCCCTCCTCCTCTTCTTCCTCCTCCTCCTGGTTCTGGTCCTGGTCCTGGTCCTGGTCCTTGTCCTCCTCCTCCTGCTGATTTTCCTCACCCTCCTCCTCCTCCTCCGCCTCCTCCTCGTATCGATCCTTCTCCTCCCCCTACTCCAGAAAATCCCGATAACATACGCACATAATCGAGAAACGCCAAACAATGATGAGCATGTCTGCTGAAAGACCTATACAAATATTATTATTCAATTTCTGCTCCCCTTCCCACCCCTTTCCGAGAGGTCCCTGCAGGTCCCTGGATGTCCTCGGATGTCTCCCGAAGATCTTGGGAGCAACCGAAAATTAGCATGACGAAAAACCCAACCATATGCAACTGCGAGTAGCGCATTGTGGGTACCGCTTTCGGTGGAGCACCTGATGTGGCCACGAAGCGTGTGAGGGGTGTACCGCCTTGGGTGCGGCGGTGCCATGCGAGCCCTCCCACTGGAGCCTTCGGTGGAACCCTCTATGGGGCCACGAAGCGTGTGAAGGGTGTGCCGAATTGGGCGCGGTGGTGCCATGCGAACCCTCCGACTAGAGCCTTCGGCGGAACTGCCTACGGGGCCACGAAGCGTGTGAAGGGTGTGCCGAATTGGGCGCGGTGGTGCCAAACCCTCCCACTGGAGCCCGCGGCGGAGCTCCCCATGGAGCCACGAAACGTGTGAAGGGTGTGCCGAATTGGGCGCGGTGGTGCCATGCGAGCCCTCCCACTGGAGCCTTCGGTGAAACTCTCTATGGGGCCACGAACCGTGTGAAGGGTGCGCCGAATGGGGCGCGGTGGTGCCATGTGAACCCTCTTACTGGAGCCCTCGGCGGAGCTCCCCATGGGGCCACGGACCGTGCGAAAGGTGTGCCGAGCTGGGTGCGATGGTGTCATGCGAGCCCTCCCACTGGAGCCTTCGGCGGAACTCCCTATGAGGCCACGGAAGCGTGTGAGGGGTGTGCCGAACTGGATGCGGTGGTGCCATGTGAACCCTCCCACTGGAGCGAGCGGTGGAGCAACATATAAGGGCCACGAAGCGTGTAAAGGGTGCACCGGCTTGGGTGCGGTGGTGCCCCTCCCACTGGAGCCTTCGGTGGAACCCCCTATGCGGCCACGAAGCGTGTGAGGGGTGTGCCGAATTGGGCGCGGTGGTGCCATGTGAACCCTCTCACTGGAGCCTTCGGCGGAACTGCCTATGGGGCCACGAAGCGCGTGAGGGGTGTGCCGAAATGATGGACATGCGGAGGGTAGATGCAAGGGTGGGAGGAGGAAGGATGCGGGAGGAGAACGCGGGGCGCTGTCTCTTCAAAACGAGGACCCAACACCACAGGATATCACAAGATAGTTGGGAGCAATCACGTCCTAACAACTACCAAAGAGAAGGAGGAGTATGAGGAGGAGGAGGAGGAGGAGGAGGAGGAGGAGGAGGTAGGAGGTTGGAACGTGTCGTCGTCGTGAAGCTGAGGGGGAGGGGGAGGAGGAGGGAGGAGGAGGAGAGGAGGAGGAGGAGGAGGAGTTGGAGGAGGAGGAGGAGGAGGAGGAGGGGCAGGAGGAAGAGGAGACGGAGGTGGGGAGGAGGACGAGAAGAAGGAGGAGCAAGATAAGGAGGAGGCGGAGGAATAACAGACAGAACAATGAGAGGAGAAAGACCAGTGGACTTAAACCTCATGCTCATCAACGAGATTGCAAAAACAACAACAAAACAACTCCCTTCAAGTTCCCCTTCGCAGGCCCCTACAAGGATTCAGTGTCACTGAAATGCCCAGTTGGAAGACAACCGCTTGAACATCCTGAACTGTGGCACAGCATCAATCCTGGGGGATCAGCGCCGCGAATCACCAGTGCTGTTGCGTCTTGACGATCCCGAACTGTGCTCGGGCAGCACTCCTGGAACTCTACCACCACGAATCAACGCAACTGTTGCGCACTGACAGCCGGACAGCATGCCAAAACACATCAACTGTGTTTTATCTTTTAAGCGTGAGAATCCTTGAAACTGGTGTAAACTCTTGCGATAACCACAATTTGAAAACGGCCCGCCCTACATCCGCGAAAGTGCTGCAGTTGCTTAAGACGAATGTGCGCGGCGCTAAGGCGAGAACCACATATTGAAAGCGGCCCGCCCTCCACCCGTAAAACCCTTGCACATGTTTGAGATGGATGTGCGCGGCACAGAGGCGAGAACCACATTTTGAAAACCACTCCCCGTCCATCCATGAAGCTCTTGCAAATAGTTAAAGCACATGTGCGCGGTACTAAGGCGAGAGCCACATTTTGAGAACGACCCGCCCTCTATCAGTGAAGCTCTTGCAAACGTTGAAGACGAATGTGCGCGGCGCTAAAGCGAAAACCACACTTTGAAAACGACCCGCTCTCCACCCGTGAAACTTTTACGTGTTCGAAGCTTCAGGACCATAACTGGTGAGACAGTCTCAGGCGAAACGTAGGGCCCACCCTTTCGTCCTGCCTCGTGGTGCGACAGGGAGGAGTTACCTATAAGGAAAGGACTGGAGGAGGAGGAGGAGGAGGCGGAGGAGGAGAAAGGAGGAGGAGGAGGAAGAGGAGGAGGAGGATGATGATAAGGAAGAGGATGATGTTGAGGAGGAGGAGGAGGAAGAGGAGGAACAGAAAGAGGAGGAGGAGGAAGAGGAGGAGTAGGAAGAGGAGGAGAAGGAGGAGGAGGAAGAGGAGAAGAAGGACGAGGAGCAAGCCCCTTAAGTCTGCCAGGTTCCTGGATCCTCTCTGGGCGGCCGACGCGGCCGCGGCGGAAGCGCGATCCTGTAGGCGCCGTCCACGTCCCAGGCGTCCACGCCCTTGGGCGCCCCAGCGCGGCTGGCCTGCACGCCGCGATCGGTCGTCGTGGTCGTCGGCGGCAGGACCACCGTTGTCGGCGGCGTCGTTGTGGTCGTCGCTCCCCTTCCTGCTCCTCCCCCCTCTCCTCCACCTCCTCCTTCCCTGTCCTCCTCCGCCTCCTCCTCCTCCCCTTCCTCCCCCGTCTCCTCCTTACCCCTCCCTCGTCCTCTCCTCCCGTCTCCTTCCCCTTCCTCTTCCATCCGTCCACCCAGTGGGGCGGGGCCCGGTCAATGCCGCCAGGGCAGCGAGCATATCCTCATGTCCCGTTGAGCTGGCAGGGAGGCAGCTGCCGCCAAGATGAGCGGGGTACACATACGTAGGTCGGGCCGCCTCCCCTTGGTGAGGG
>CAUYUJ010011383.1:0-23152 GCA_963575745.1 Prorocentrum cordatum | reverse complement strand
GACATCCTACCCCTCCCTCCCATCCCTTACCATGGCGCTGATTTTCTCTATCCGCGGACGCGTGTCGTAGCGGACCTGTGGCTCCGCGCGCGTGTGCGTAGTGGGTGGTGGTGAGAGTGCGTGCGTGCGTGTGTGCGTGGTTGTGGTTGTTTGTGGTGGTGGTGTGTATGTGTGTGTGTGTGTGTGTGCGTGTGTGCGCGTGTGCTGTGGTGTGACGTGGTGTGGCGTCTTGGTGGTTTGGTGGTGGGCCAGGTGCGTACGTGCGTGATGGCGGTGGTGGTGGTGGCGGTGGTGGTGTGTGTGTGTGTGTGTGTGTCTGTGTGTGTGCGTGTGTGTGTGTGTGTGTATGCGTGTGTATGTGTGCGTGTGTGTGTGTGTGTGTGTGTGTGTGTGTGTGTGTGTGTGTGTGTGTGCGTGCGTGCGTGCGTGCGTGCGTGCGTGCGTGCGTGGGTTTCTTGCGTGCGTGCGTGCGTGCGTGCGTGCGTGCGTGCGTGTCTGTGTGCGCGCGCGTGTGATGTGGTGTGACGCGGTGTAGCGTGGTGGTGGTGGGTGGGGTAGTGGGGTGGTGGTGGCGGTGCGCGTGCGTGCGTGCGTGCGTGCGTTGGTGGGTGGAAGTGGCGGTGGGCGGGGCGGGGCGCGGTGCGGTGGTGGCGGGCGGATGGGCGCGCGAGAAAGAGGCCCGCGCTGGGGCGAGAACGCCATCCTGAACGACGGAGGCAAAACACCGATCCGAAAATGAGACCCACGCTGCAGCGGGAGCACGATTCGGAACGAGCGGGGCCCGAAAATGAGGCCGGCGCCTCAGCGAGAGCAGCATTTTGAAAAAATGCAGGCGAAAACCCAACTCCCGGGAATCCTGTGTAAAAAAGCAGGACGCGGGGGGGGGGGGCGAACACTCCCAGCACGTCATCAGGGGAAGAGGGAGAGTAGCATTCATATTAGGCGTTTGGCCGAAGCTGCCGTTTTGCCCGCAGGGGGCAGGCAGAGGGCAGAGCTGGCCCAACCCCAGGTGTGTCGGGGACACCGCAACCCCGGCCACGACTGTGTTCCGCGGCTCCAGGCCAGCGGAACCCGCTTGGCATAGAAGATTACGAGCACACAGGTCCTGGTACCGTACCATCCTTCGCTTGGCCAGCGCCAAGCAAGTGCTGAGAGCGCACCACAGTCGTCAGGGTGTGCCGCACAAGAAGGAGATGTCCAGCCAGATTTCAGGATGGAGGTGCCCGTGTGGGGAAAAGGTGCCAGTCACGAAGTGGAACTGCAAGTGCGGTACTCATTTCAATCAGCGTATCCAGATGGCATGGGCGAGAAGGCCGAGGAGCGCCAGCCGAGCTCCGTGGCAAGAGCAAGCACTCCACCAGCCGTCCAAGGCGGTAGTCAACAAGATGATTGCCACGGTGAGGCCCATGTCCCTGCAGGAGGCCGAGGCCAACCTGACGTGGGACCCGCCGCCGCTGGACGAGTCCAAGGTCGCAGCGTACCGTGCCAAGGCAAGGTCGAAGATGGAGTCGCTCGCCCTGTCCGCCATCGCAGCAAAGGCCGCAGATATGGACGATGCAGAAGCTCGCTACGAGATAGCGATGTGGAAGGCCGCGCTGATTGCACTCAAGCCGATCGCCCAGCAGATCGCGGACATGAGGAACAGGAAGATGCGCCTCGACGACAAGATCCGCAAGATCAAGTTCGATCAGATGAAGATGGCGGAGGAGGAGGCAGCCGTTGCAGCAGAGATCGACGAGCTCAAGGCTCAGATCGACCAGCTGGTCCAGGAGGAGGCAGAGCAGGAGGACGAGGCCATGCAGGTGCAGCAGCCAGGCCCGCCGCCACCACCTGCGGCGCCAGCAGGCAGTACGGCCCCAGCGGCCACAGGGTCAAGGCCTACCGCCCCCGCGCCCCCTCCTCCTGGGCAGCATGGACCGCCCTGGCGTGCATGGCAGCAGCAGCAGCCGCAGCAAGCACAAATGCCAGTCATCCCGTAGCACCTCATGGTGCCAGTGGTCCCCCAGCAGTGCTTCGACACCACGAGCAACAAGGGCCATGGCAAGGGGGTGCAGGCTGCGGCGCCAGCGTATGGAGGTCCTCCAGTGCCACAGGGCCCAATCGTCGGGGGCATCACGGCAGAACAAGCGTGCCAGCTCAACGGTGCAATCCAGCAGATGGAGAGCAACAAGCAGCAGTTCACAGCCATGCACAACCAGATGCAGCAGATGCAGCAGTACATTGTCGGCCTGACCACGGCGATCAGCGACCTCAACAGGCAGAAGGTTGCAGCAGAACGTATGCCAGTACCGCCTTCACCAACAGCGAGTACGGAGGCATCGACTCCAGGGCTGGGAGTAAACGCCACAGCCACGCCACAAGGGGGTCTGGGGCTTCGCATGGGCCCGATCACCATCGCCCCCACGAGCCTCGCGCAGGCCTTCGAAGAGTCGCAGCAGGAGCAGATTCCATTCGAGGGCACGCTCACCCCCATCTCGCCGACCCAGGAGGTCAAGGAGATCGAGTCCATCCCAGGCCCGCCGAGATCGATCGCGGGCTACCAGGACAAGCATGGGGAGCCAGACTCAGCGTTTCCGAGGACCGCGTCAGAGGCCATGAAGTCGGGGGACAGTCCAGCCAGGAAAATCCAGAGGGGAGACGACGAGATAGTCGAGATCACGGACGAGGACCACCAGGCCGAGATCCTGGCCAGGGAGGGCGGAGCGTGAGTTGGGGCCAGAGGCATAGCAAGCTATTTAACGCCGCTCTCCGTGTCAGTCTCGCTGCGACCCAGCCCAGGGTCCCTCCCTCCCCCGTCTTGGTTTCAGCCCTGCGCAGGCGCCCAGTTATCATTTCCCTGGAAGCCTTGCTCAATTTTGAAGGGGATCAGTCCGTCTCCCCTCCCCTCCCTCGTGAACCTGGGGACCCGCCGTCCGCCCAGGGCCACGGGCCCGAACCTACTCAAGACGAGAACCCATCTACCGTGCCCAAGCAATTTTGCGTTCCGTGTGACAGTTGGGGTGACTTCACGCGTGTTACATCTGCGTTGGGCCCGCACGTTCGTCTCTCTCGGCAGGTTCCCCTTAATGATCTCCAGCCCTCCGCCAGGCTAGCTTGGGAGTTAGCCGAGCCGCCGCAGGCGACACACACACAGCCATCGAGATCTATTCCGACGGCTCGTGGCAGCCCGACGACCCAGCCGAGTCGAGTTGGGCCGCGACCGTAGTTGCCAGATCCACCGACAGCACCGATGGTCAAACCAAGGTGCACTGCTGCGGTTACCTGCGGGGGCAGGCGGCCAGGACGACACCAGGGGGTATAGATTTGACCAAAGTTTCCAGCACTACGTTCGAGATACTGGGTATCTACTGGGGGTTGCTGTGGATTTTGGCTGGGGCCCCAGGGGAAAACGAGCACCCCGTTCTAGACTTCAATCGTAGGCCCCAGGTGTCGTTTCTAGTTGATGATACCACCTCATGTGCCTTGACCCAAGTGCACGTTGTGGCCACGGGCGTAGATGGCCAGTTGGTGAAACTGGCCAGGCATGCTCTAAGGGTTGCCAACAGTAGAGCAGACATTTCCTTTTTTCACGTCCGTTCCCACGTTGGTAACCCATGGAACGAATGCTCCGACTCGCTTTGCAAAACAGGTTCTGCGATTAGCCTCGAAGTTCCCGAAGAGGTCCTGGGGGGCCTGACCTTTAAGCAGGAAATGGAATGGGATTGGATCCACCGACTCCCTGACAGATTACGTGCCCAGTATCCCCCCCTGGTCCAGGGAGATTTCAGGGGCCCCCTTGTTCAGCAGGAAGCGAGCGAGGAGCACATCCACAAACCGGTGGTGGTGAAGAAGACCACCACATCAGTGGGCATTGAGCTTAAAGTTGTGTCGTCTAACGCCCTCTCGGCCTCAGACAGGGATCAAGGTGTGATCCTGCCAGTGCCACAGGGGAGGATGCCCAAGGAGACGTCGCCCCCGCAGGCCCACGGCAGGGCCAGGGCCCACGGGCCGCACCTCGGGCTCCAGTTCAGGGAGGCCAAGATCCTGTTGGTTGGGGTCCAGGAGGCCAGAAATCCCCAGGGGGCCAGGAGCGCCGAAGGATACGAAGTCTTTTCCTCAGGACACGCCAGGGGCAACTTAAGGTGCGAACTCTGGGTTGCCCAGGACGTACCCTATGGGACCAAAGGAGGCACGGAGTTGTTCCTCACCAGGAAAAACGTCCACATCCTTCACGCCGACCCCAGGAGGCTGGCGGCAAACATCAAGGCCGCCCACTTTAAAGTTCGAGTGGCTGTGCTGCACGGACCCCACAGCACTACCTTTGCCTCTGACGAAGACAGAGCTGCTTGGTGGAGAGACACGGACGAGCTCATCGTCAAGTTTCAAGTCTCAGTCACCTTGTGCGATGCCAACGCGAGAGTCGGATCCCTTGTCTCCGATAGTGTGGGAAGACAAGGGTTTTGTCAGGAGGAGGACGAAGGAGGAGAGTACTTTCACGCGCACCTTCTCGCGACCAAGATGGTCGCCCTTAATACTGTGCTCCCCCAAGCCTCGGAAGGCCACACCTGGGTTTCGCACTCGGGGTCCCAGCATCGGATTGACTACGTTTGTTCTGACCCCGACCTCACTGCGGTGGCCATCAACACGTATGTGTGGTATACGTTAGACGGACAACACGCCAAGCCAGACCATTTTCCAGTTGTTGTGCATTTCAAGAGACCTGCTGTCCAGACGACAGTCAGGCATCAGCAGCGATATGAGTATCGCAAGATCACGGATTCCGAGTGCTGTGAAGCGTTTAGGGCCAGGATTGCGTCCATCGAACCTGTCAGATGGGGGGTTGGGGTTAACGAACATGCCAAGATTATCGAGCAGAGTATCCTGGAAGCGGCTGCACAAGCCTTCCCCCCCGACCCCGCTCCCCCGCCCTACAAACCTTACGTTAAGCAGGGAACCCTCCGCCTCATTAGGCTCAGGAGGAGAATAAGAACCATGTTGAGAGCGTTCAGGAGAATGGACGCTACGGGCATCCTGGACCTTGCCCAGCAGTGTTGCGCCACGCCGCCCCCGATGCTGGTAGGAATACCAGAGGAGGCTCAGGCTCTGTTCATGCCCATCATGCGACAGGGCCTCAAGTTGCCCACCAGCGATTTCTCCGCCAGCAAGTTGGCGGACGCCGCAGCGATGTACATCCGCATGACCCACAAAGTGGTCAAGAACCTCATCATGGCGGCCAAAACAGAGCTGCTGCAGCAAATGGGGGAGCTTCTCACCTCGTCGCTCACCGCTGGATCCGCCAAAATGGAGTGGGCCCACAAGAAAACCATTGCCCGTATGGGGGGGGGCTAAATCCAAGTACCCCAAGGCCCACCTCCCCATGATGAAAGAAGAAGACGGGGAAGTTTTTCAGTGCGCTGAGGACATCGCCGATAGGTTTTTGAAGCGTTTTGCCGAGATGGAGGCGGGGAAGACCCTCCAGCCAGACCAGCTTGTGCACGAGTATAACACCCATTGCCGAGCCACGTGGGACAGAGCCCCAGACGTTGTCACGTGCCCTCTGAGGTTTATGGAACCCAAGGATAGGTTGCAGGAGAGCTTCATGAAGTCTAAGTCGGGGAAGCAACCAGGGCCGACAGGTATCAGACACGAGCTGTTGAAGGTCGCCGCCCCAGAGATGGCGAACATTCTTTGCCCCCTTTTCATGAAAGTCACGGTCCAGGGTACCGAACCGATTTCGTGGAAGGGCGGTTGGGCGGTCCCCGTTCCCAAAAAGCCCAGCCTGTGTTTCTTCAAGAATTACCGTGAAATCTTGCTAGGGGAAGTGGTGGCCAAGCACCACCACTCCTTCTTGAGGGCGCTCGTTGCCCAGGTTGTTAAAGACCTCGCGGGGCCCAACCAAATGGGGGGTTTACCTGGGAGGGGTACCGACTTGGCCTCTCTGGCCACCAGGACGGCCCTCGAACTCCTCAAGGCCCAAGGGAAAACTGCCGTCCTTATGTTTTCGGATCTCAAGGACGCGTTTTACAGGGTCCTTAGGCAATTTGTTGTGGACAGCGATCCTCTAGACGAGGACGAAGTGGTTGACAGGCTTCAGATCCCGCTCACGCTAGTCCCATCTTTTCAAGCTCTGCTCAGGCAGTCGGCCCTCCTTACCAACAAGGCTCACCCTCAGCTCGCCCGCATGGTGTCCGAGGCAGCGGGAGCAACGTGGTTTGGAGTCAAGCTTGCCACGAGCTTAGCGCTCCCCGAGACAGGCACGCGAGCTGGCATGCCGCTCGGGGATATTCTGTTTATCGCCGCGTTCGCCCCTGCTCACGCTAAGGTGCACCAGCGGCTTAAGCAGAGAGATTTGCTCGTCCCCGTGTAGCGAATGCTAGACGAAGCTTCAGTTCTCTGTGAGCAATCTTTTTCTAGGGACGAGTACGGGGCCCCAGACAGTGAAGATCTCCAGGGAGCTGCTTTCATGGATGATCTCCTTACCCTGGCCACCCCCCCCTCCACCCCCGAGTGGAAGCCAGCGGCCCAACAGATGACCAAGATCGTGCACGAAGAACTCATCAGAGTGGGGTTCACCCCCAACTACGACAAAGGAAAAACGGAGTTAATGGTGGTTTTCTCGGGAGAAGGGTCCACCGCGGCCCGCATCGAGTACGAAGAGAAGGGCACGCTCCAAGTCGGAGCGTACGGTATTGAGCTTCACAAGGCTGAATGCTACAAGTACCTGGGGTTCATGCTCCACCGCGGGGGGTCGTGGGGCCCTGAGGTCCACCTCCGAGGGCACGACCAGGCAGTGGTCCTTGGGCCTCTCAAGAGGACTGTCTTTGGTCTGAGGGACCTCCCAAAGCAGACTAAGATCAAGTATGCCGTTGCCCTGTGCTGCTCGCGGTTTTTGTACCAGGCAGTGCTATGGACGCTGCCAGTCAAGACTCTCGCCCGTGCGGAAGGAACATATCTTGACGCTTACAGAGCTGCGCTCAAACCCGACCTCCCGAGGCCACCTGAGCCCAAAGCGTCCCGTGAAGAGGTCCTTGTGAGGGCCCAAAAACCTTCCCTGTCTCTCGTGTTACGCCTCAGGCGGCTCAGGTTTCTCCCCGGGGTCCTCCGAAACGGCGCTAAGGCCGTGCTCGGCATGTTGGACTTGCTCTCGCCTAGGGAAGGCACATGGGCCTCCCTTTTGTCCCAGGACTTGGATTGGCTCCCCCACCATGTCTCCCTGCCTCTCTCCCTCTCCCCTCCTGGTGACAAAAAGTGGTGGATCGACCTTGCTTTCCGAGAGCCAAAGACGTGGAAGGGGTTGATGAAAAAGGTCGAGATCGGGGCTACGAGGGCTGAACTCGACTCTGCCCGTTTGACGCTGTGGCGTAGGGATATCAGGGCTCTGTGTGTGGCGACCCAGGTTCCCCCTCCCCCCACTTGCGGACTCGACGATCCCGACGTGATTTACCTGTGTCCTGAATGTGATGCCACGTTTATTACCCCCCATGCCTGGGCCACACATAGGGCGAAGCATCACCCAGAAGTCGACCTTGCCAGGACTGTTGCATTAGGGAGTGTGTGCCAGTCCTGCAATAAGGAGTGTTTCACGAATTCAAGGTTGCTTAAGCACCTAAGGCATGGGTCCAAAGTGTGCTTGCCCAATCTTGTCCTGGCCCTCAGGCCCCTCACCCAGGAGCAAATTCAGCAGCAGCGTGACCTCAACGTGGAGTGTGCTACTGAGCTTGCCTCCAGGGGGGTGTATGCAGAGCAGGCGGAGAAAAAAGTCGTTAGGTGAATCGGGCCTGGCCTCAAGGGTGCTTGCAATGAAAAATGGCAAAAACTGTCGCCAGTGGCGAGAGTGGCAGCGGACTTCCGAGCCGCAGAGCTGCCACCGCCAAGCCCCATTCCCGTCCCGCCGCCGATTGGGCAGCACTTTTACATCATACTGATTGGAGTTGGTCCAAGAAGGCCAAGCGACTTGCAAGCTGCTATAGATGGGAGCGCTGAAGAAAAAAGGTCTCAGGATACTCGTGCTCAACCTAGCTGCCAAACAGGACAGCACCATTGAGAGACCAGAGGTGAGGACCCTGGTCGATTTGATTCTTTCTGGTCGAGTATGGGCTGTCATCTCAGGGCCGCCGTGCGAAACCTTCAGTAGGGCACGCTGCAGGCCACCTTTACATAAGAAACTTTTTCCCAGAGTCGTCAGATCTCCTGAATGGCCCTGGGGGATGCCCAACAGGTCTGCTCCTGAGTGGGACCAGATTGCCCAGGACAACGAAGTTTTGAGAACGACGGTTCGATGCGCTGTTGCGTGTGCGGCAGTAGGCGCCAGGTTTCTCTTTCTCTTTCCTGAGGCTCCCAGAGAAGCTCATGTAGCCTCATGCATGGACCTACCAGAGGTCAAGTACGTGAGCACCCTCCGCGGGGCCGAATATTTGTCCTTCGATATGTGAGTTTTTGGTGCTGATGCTGTTATGCCCACCACGGCCATAGCTATAAATTGTCCAGGCATGGGGGAAGGTTTCAGGCATCGTAGGTGTTACCACGGGGCCCACATGGTCCCACAGGGGCCCAGGGACTTCCTTCCGCCCGCAGGCCTCTTTCGCACCGTCGCCCAGGCAGTGCTGGGCCAACTGCAGCCCGCTGGGGCGGGACCTGCGGACACGTTCCGCTACGTGGAGGCCAGCGCCCCCCATCTTCTCTCCTTGTACGCCCCCCCCCGACCCGTACGCCGAGGCGTGGGCTGGGGATTTCGCCCACACAGGGGTGGCGGGAGCGTCGGAGTAGTGGGGTGGCGCCCTCCTCCCCTCTCCCTTCCTCCCGTCAGGTTCGTGGTCGTCGTTCCCTCTCTTTCTCTCGGCGGCCCGTTCTCCCTGTCTCACCGTTGCATGTCGTCCACCGCGGATCATCCTCATCGGGAGTATGAACAGAACAGTATTCATATTGAGTAATTGTGGAGTTGGAGGTGGAGGAGGAGGAGGAGGAGGAGAAGGACGAGGACGAGAACTGTGCCTGAGGTACCCCTGTCCCCTCAGCCGCTCCCCGGCCTCCCCGCTCTAGCGAGATCTCCGATACGCACGGCCAGACATACGCCCAGCGCCCGAGCGCCTTACGCCCAGCGCCCGAGCGCCTCTCCGCGCGCCCAGGCCACGGATCTGGCGTTAGCCGGATCGCGAGGGGAAGCGCCCTTCCCGAGCGGCAGTGCCCAGAGTGCCCCCAGCTGTTCGCGCCATGGGTGCTCCGCAGGCGCCCCTGGGCCTCCCCGGAAGAGCTGGGGTCACTCTGGGCCACGGCCACGCGGGGCCGCAGCTCAGGCCGGCGGGAAGAGCTCGACGGTCGCCTGCGTCTCCGCGACGATGCGCCCCCGCTTGAGCACCACGCGGCGCACAGGCGGCGCCGCGATGGCGTCGGTGGCGGTCTTGGCCCCGCGCAGCAGAACCAGGTCCGCGGAGCAGCCTGCGGCCAGGTCGTGCCCGGCCCCGCCGGCGCCGGCCAGCTCGATGACCTCGGCGGCGCCGGCGGTGGCCATGCGCAGCAGCGCGGCGTGCTCGGCCCGCGCTCCCAGTTGCAGCATCTGCGCAGTGAGCGTGGCCACCTCGTGCGTGAGGGAGGGAGAGCTCAGGGAGCCAAGCCTACAGAGAATCTCTCATGTCAACATCTGGGCCTGGAAGGGCAGCGGATGAGGAGAGAAGGCAGGCGAGAGAGTGTGCACACACCCACACACACAAACACACACACACACACACCTTGAGCATGTCGCCGTCCCCCGTGAATGTGAAGAGGTTCTGCACGTTGTTGGTCGCGAAGGCCGCGCGCACGCCCAGCTTCGCCAGCTGGTCCACGGGCGCCACGCCGCGCCGCCGGTCCTGCGCGTCGCCGCGCGCCATCATGTACACGTCGCTCGCGGGCAGCGCCAGCACCGACACCCCGCCTGCGCAGCCGGCCTGCCGCAGCCGCTGCGCCGTCACGGCCAGGGCGGCGGGCGGCTGGCTGGACAGCGCCGTGCAGTGCCCGAGGCACACGCGCGGCGGCGACGAGCGCGCCCTGCCCAGCTCGGCCAGCACGCAGTCGAGGTGGGACTCCTTCTCGTCGCCGAGGTGGTAGTCGAGGTGGAAGTCCACGCCGCCCACGCCGAATTCGGCGGCCAGGGCGAACACGAGCCGGATGTTGCCCGCTGGGTCCGGGTCGCAGTAGGGCGCCGACCCCACGCAGTCGCACCCCAGCCTTAGCGCCTCGCGCAGCAGGGCGCCGCCATCCCGCACGCCTTCCTGCGCGAAGGCGGCAACCTGCAGGTCCAGCGCCCAGGCAAACTCGCGCTTCAGGTCGAGCAGCGCCTCCACCGCGCGGAGCCCCACCTCGGGGTCCACCTCGGCGTGGGAGCGCATGCGCGTCGTGCCAAAGGCGACCGCGCTCTCGATCACGCGCCGCGCGCGCCGCCCGATGTCGGCGACGGTGAACCCGCGCTTCGCCGCCAGCGTTTGCGCCAACGCCTCGGGGAACGTCCCCGTCTCTGCGCAGCACCGCGCGTTGAGCAGCGCCTTGTCCAGGTGGACGTGCCCGTCCACGAAGCCGGGGAGCACGAGCGACCCCTCGGCGTCGAGCACCTCGCCCCAGGCATCGCCGCCGCAATCGCCGCTGCCGCCGCGCGCGGGCACAATCCCAGTGATCACGCCGGCGTCGTCGATCAGGATGTCGAACAGCTCGTCGGCGCCAGGTAGGAGCGGCGCATCAGCAGGCCCGCTGCTGGCGGCCGGGGCGGGAGCGCCCGACTCCACATGTCTGGCAATGCTGCGCGGCGGCCTCCACGCTAGCGACGCGTTCGCAATGGCGCGGCACCGCCGGTCTACACTGCGAGTGCTTGGGACCTGGAGCATCTCCCGTCAGTGTCACGTACCCCGTCCGAGCATCTACTCGTACTAGAACCATCGCGCGCTCCAGTTCTGCCTGTCTTGTAGTGTAGCACTAATCGGGTTCGGGGGGGCGTGCCCAAATGAGAAGAAGCCTGTGAGTTTGTTGGAAGCCAGCGTGTTTGTAGCCGAAGGCGCGAATGGTTGCTCGGGGGAGGGCGAGGGGTGCCCAACTGTATCCGCCACCGTGCCGCTGGGCACGGAGTGGGCGTGTCCTCAGGTCCTTTGCCCAATCCCCTGAGCCTCAGTCCTCAGTCCTCAAGAGATTCTTAGGGGCCGGACCCCAAATTGCCAACTCTCTCGGGTCGTCCCGCGTGCCTCCTGAGGTTGGCGCGTTTTGTCGCGTGACTTTTTCGGGCCCAAGAGGGCCCCCAGAGGGGTCCAAGAGGCCTCCAAGACGGCCGAAGACGACGTCGAGTCGCCGAGAGATCGGCCCAAGACGCCCAAGATGGCCCCCAGAGAGGCCTAGAGGCCCCCAAGACGCCCCAAGAGACCTCCAAGAAGCCTCTCAAAAGGGCCTCCAGAAGCCAAAAAACAATGATTTTCCAAAGGTTTTTGAAGGATGGTGGCGTTCTCGCCTTTTCGGCTCCCCGACGCTCCCAGACGGCCCTAGAGCAAGACGGCCCAAGAAGTCTCCAAGAAGACCCCAAAGCGGCCCAAGAGGGCCCCCAGGCAGCCCAAGAGGGCCCCAAGAAGGCCTCAAAAGAGGCCCGAAAGAGGGAACACAACCCGAAAATCCCAGCCTTCCGCCCAACAGGCCCCCGGGAGGCCCCAAGAGGCGCCCAGCAAGTCCCAAGAGGCCCCCAAGAGGCCCCCAAGAGGCCACACCCAAGAGGCCCAAAAGATGCCCCAAGAGTCCCCCAAATGGCCCCCTAAGAGGCGTCCGAACTGCCCCCAAGAGGCCCCCGAGACGCCTCCCACGAGATCACAGCGAACATCCACTAGGCTCCCTACCCACAACACGGAGGCCCTAAGAGTGCCCCAAGAGGCTCCCGAGAGGCCTTCTCCTCCTCCTCCTCCTGCTCCTCCTCCTCCTCCTCCTTCTCCTCCTCCTTCTCGTCCTCCTCTTCCTCCTTCTCCTCTTCCTACTCCTGCTCCTCCTCCTCCTCCTCCTCCTTCTCTCTCCTCCTCCTCCTCCTCCTCCTCCTCCCCCTCCTCCTCCTCCTCCTCCTCCTCCTCCTCCTCCTCATCCTATTAATCCTCCTCCTTCTCCCCATTCCCTCATCCATCCATCCAGCCTCCTCCTTCTCCTCCTCCCTCCTTCGCACGGTTCGGCGTCCCCCTCTTTGCTTCCGCACTTCCCTGATCACGTCAACTCGCCTGGACATCGTTTCTGGATGGGCTGGTGGGGATACGCGAAGCGTCTAGAATTCTTCATCCTTACCATCACATCCCCATCCTAATTGTCATCGTCCTCGTCATCGTCAACCTAATAATTACAATCACCCCCCGCACCAACACCATTTCTGAACCGCCATCATAACCATAACCATCGTTACCACCACCATCACCACCCTGAACACCACTATCGGTACCATCAGGGTCATAATCATCACCATCATCAACACCATGAAGACCACCCTCATCATCGGCATCTCCACCACCACCATCATCACGTCCTCACCGCATCATCCTCATCACCGTCTTCACCGTCCTCACCACCCTCGCCATCCTCATCATCATCATCTCCATCATCATCAGGGTTCTGGCCTCGAGCTGCCGCTCGAAACGGCGCGGGTGCCACCGCGAACGCTCTCGGCGAGACGAGGCCATCGTCTACCCCTCCTCAACTCCCCCCTCCCTGCCCCTCCCCCACCCACTCGCTGCTGCTAACGGCTGTAAGAGACGATGTCTGTAGCCATGCAAACCTTTCCTGCCACCTCCCCGCGGCTAAACCCTGCGGGGCGGTGGGGGCGCATTAGGGAGAAGGTGAGAGACAAGATGAGCCCCACCCACTCCCCCACCCTCCTGCCCCCATTGCCCTCCTCCCACCCCCGCTCGCGATCCTGGATCACGCCTGTGGCGCGCCGGCTTTGGGGAGAGTCCCCCCTGTCGTGCCACGTGCTGGCCCCTAATAGAAGCTCGGTGGCCTCTCGTGCCGCGTGCTGGTCTCCCTGAAGCTCGGCTGTCCCATGCAGGCCGTCGGGACTCCATGTTCTTCTAAGGGTTTCTCGATGGAGGAAGCCAAGCGGTCTGAGCTGGATAGACCTCGATTATATTGGGACGCACAAAGACACATTGGTACTAAACGTCCTCGGTGGAGGCGCGCGTCCGACCCGAACATCCAGTAGACCCATCTTGTAGTATATCGTTTCACGAGCGGTGCGGCCATAAAGTGCCCGCCACGACGCATACACACACTACAAGATTTCTCGGTGCGCGCGTCGCCCCTGGGGGGGGGGGGGGGGCGACGCACACATAGTATTGGTATGTCGGGGGTGCCGCCGATAAATCGATCAGGAAGGGAAGATAAGGGCAAATCCGCTCGAAATCGGTCCCCGGACCTTTCCCGGGGTACATCTGGTGCAGTTTTTCACCCTGGATCCGTTTGCGACGGCCCGGGGGCCCGACAACGGCCCCGCAGGCCGAACAAGGCAAGAGCCTCCTCGAATCCGGAACCTCGAGTCTCTGCCCTCCCTTCCTGCTCGCCGGGACCACTGCTGCGCCATCTCAGACCCCAGCCGGCTCCAAGTTGCTCGCAGATCGTCGCTTGCCCCCCGGGCGCACGCCTGGAGCACCTCCCAAGACGGAGCCCCCCTCCACAGATCGCCGCACGCCGCCAGGCCAGCCGAGGGGGCCAGCGGCTCGCCTGCCTTCCCGAACGAACGAACGGCCACACGAACGAACGAACGAACTGCCATACACCCTGCGAAATTCTTAATTAAGAAATCATGGGTTAAGAAATTCATAGTCTCAGAATTGAAGTAAAACCCAGAAATTCCCTCAAAATCTTAGGGATTAAATCGAAACATCAAGAATAATCGAGACTCTGGCCGAAAACTTAGGTTTTCTTGAGCATCGCCTAAGGTGTACGAACGAACGAACGGCCACACGAACGAACGAACGAACGGCCACACTTAACACCAAAGATTTCGAGGCACACATCAACACTTTGTACAAGAAGATTGTAGACAAAGCAGCGGCTAACCAAGAGGCGAAGCGATTAAAAGAACAAAGTAAGGCCGAAAGCAAGAAGCAGTTGGTGAATGAACTTATCAGCAAATCTCCAGAAGAGTATGTCGAACTAACAGTTGCGCGCAAGGTCAAAGAGCAGCTCCAGAAGCAGGGCGGCAAGAAAGATTCTTACAGTAAGCTGCAGCTGCTGGAAGCGAGGGCCGGCGTGGAGGCGAACCCCGTAACCCTTATGACGTCATCTTTCCAGAACTTCGGCGTGACCGAGGCCGACGCGGAGAACGCCTTGAGACCAAAAAACGACCAGGCCCCGCCCCCAGGTGCCAAAACTGGGGGAAAAAGTTCTGGCAAGGGGAAAAGTCAGGATTCGAAAGGGGCCAAGGGAAAAGGCAAAGGAAAGGGCAAATCCAAGGGCAAGGTCAACGCAGGAAAAGGCAAGGACAACAAGGGAAAGGGGAAAGCGTTTACTACCACAACACAGTTTACAACAAGTCCGACTTCGAGGCTGACCTGGAGACCGACGGCGCCAGATCGAGATGGGAAAGGCGGCGCCAAAGGGTCAAAGAGTGGACCAGGCGGGAAAACCAAAGGCAAGAGCAAGGGCCGACCGAAAGGCAGGCCGAAAGGCTCTTCTGGAGGATGGTGAAAGGCATGACCGTGGCGGACTTCCGCCATTTACTGGAGTGTGGAAAAGACGTTCCAGACATGTACATATTTGACAATGATAAGAGAGAAGCTGTCCAGCCACCGCCGGGCATGATTGCATGGCCAATTGAGTTTTTGCTTGCGAAACATCATCGCAAGCACGTATTTCGCCGCCGTTGCGCTCCGAAGATGAGCGACATCAGCATCGCCTTGAACAGTTGGTATAACAAGCAAATGTGGAGATACACAGCTTCCCAACAGGACGATCGCGAAGATAATCCATGGAGAAGATTCCGACCCAAGCCGGCGATAACACCTCCGTGCCCTGCCGCGGTGCCACCGTCGTTTGACCAGGCATGCAGAGAAATAGTGGACGGGGTGTGGCACGAGTGCCGAAGAGCAAGAGGCCGCCACATGGGCAACAGGGGGGCCATCTCCAATCTATCTGGGATCGTGTCTTTGGCAATGGATATTTTCAGGTATGGGGGCATAGGTGTGTTACCCACCGACAAAGATGGAGGTTACTGTTTGATTCCTAAGGCAACAATAGTCACAGAGAGCCTGAATATTGTACAGACCACACGGTATCGAGAGGTCCGAAATCCCACAGATGCAGCAGATGAGTTTTTCGATGATTACGCTCTGGCGGTCAAGGAAGCAGGGAAGCAACTTGATGATCTCCGCCTTGTCCACGCGCTTCTATCCTGGGGCCGCGAAGGCAACCTTAAAATGATATCTCGTTTGAAATGCACGGTGAAAACGCACAAGCCTGCAGGAGAGGTCGAATTACGAGCCATACATGCTAGCACGGGCAGTCCACTGACCGGTGGCATGCGCTATGTGTCTTCTCTCCTCCGTCCATTTCTCGCAAGGCAACCCCACATTCTACGAGACAGCCAGGACTTGCTACATCAATTACGGGGTATTGCCGTTCTTGAGAACGACCGCTTCCTCAAGATAGATATCAAGGACTATTTCATGAGTGGGGAGCATCATCAGCTAATTCATCATTCTTCTCAGGCGATTGAGTGCCCTGCGTCGCGGCAAGCGTACAAAACCATCCTGGCCGCGATACTCCGTAATCAGCTCGTCTCCGTGGAGGGGGTAGCCGATAGATTATGGACAGTACAGTGGGGCACTGGTATGGGTCTGCTTTGCTCGGGGGACGTCAGCGACACAGCCTTCCATTATATGGTTGAGGAGAACTTCGCAACAGACGCTGGGGTGCAGCGACAATACGGCATCAAATTTTACGGAAGATTCAAGGATGATATCTTCATCATTTTGGACGGGGCCGCTCACGCTACGCAGTGGGGCGCCTTCGTAAGAGAGATGCGGATACGAAGCCAGTTCTTCAAGCTCAAAGTCGAAAGCTTGAGAGTGGAATCGGCTGTCATGCTTGACGTGGAATTGAGGAAAGATGACGAATGGAGGCGCACAGGCAGATTGTCTCATTACTGCTTCGTCAAGCCGACCTCGATCTATACTCCTCTTTCCCTATCTTCTGCTCACCCCGTGCACGTTCACCTCGCATGGCCGGTGGCCATGGTGAGGAGATTCAGGAGACTGTGTTGCACCAAGAAGTCTGCAGCAGCTTGTATCGATACATTCTTTTCTGGCGTGAGAGTCCGTGACGGAATACATCATACCAGCGATGTCCATGAGAGTTGCCATCCCCAGTTTTCCAACAGAGGCAGGAGCTCTAGTGCGAAGTCGTTTCTGGTGCTTCCCTATTACAAGGAGTGGGAAAGCGCTAAATTCAGGAGCGTCTTCAGGAGAGTAGAGCAGAAGTGGGGTAGCGGAGGCGGTCTCGGCAAAGTCGGGATTTCCTTTAAGCTTTCCTCCAAGCATGTTGTACACGTTATAACAGGCATGAACAGACACCCTGGGGATGACTCTTGGAGTGTTCTGACAGAGTGTGCACCGCTTCAGGTTGGTAGGCAGGGGTAGGTGGAGGCTTCAGCATCCCCAGCATCCCTGGGCGAAAGATGCCCGTCGATGCGCCGGTGCACAGAAACATGTGGCAACATTTAGGGCTCAGGGCGCTAAGCAGCCGAGGCCACGCCCACGGTAAGCAGAGTCGTGGGGAGCCCGTCCGCACTGTTGAAAACATTTGCGATACAATTCACCCTCCCTTCCTGCTCGCCGGGACCACTGCTGAGCCATCTCAGACCCCAGCTGGCTCCAAGTTGCTCGCAGATCGTCGCTTGCCCCCCGGGAGCACGCCTGGAGCACCTCCCAAGACGGAGCCCCCCTCCACAGATCGCCGCACGCCGCCAGGCCAGCCGAGGGGGCCAGCGGCTCGCCTGCCTTCCCGAACGAACGAACGGCCACACGAACGAACGAACGAACTGCCATACACCCTGCGAAATTCTTAATTCAGAAATCATGGGTTAAGAAATTCATAGTCTCAGAATTGAAGTAAAACCCAGAAATTCCCTCAAAATCTTAGGGATTAAATCGAAACATCAAGAATAATCGAGACTCTGGCCGAAAACTTAGGTTTTCTTGAGCATCGCCTAAGGTGTACGAACGAACGAACGGCCACACGAACGAACGAACGAAGTGCCATACGAACGAACGAGCTGGCATACGAACTGCCATACGAACTGCCATATACGGGCCCAGACCTCGGAACGAACGGAGGAGCGAAACTGCCACACGAGGAGTCGGCAGTCAGGGGGCGTGGCCGGGTTCGCCTGACATTGAAGGGGCCCAAGGACACACAAATAAATACACACAAATAACACGATTCCCCATATTGTCCTATATTTTCTGGGTTTCTGTCTTCCCGCCCACTTCCCATAGTTTCCCATATTTTCTGGGGAGTCGAGGATTAATCGTGTCTGTATGTTTCTTTTCCTCCTGATGACATCGGCCCCTGGGGCTGCGACCACTTCCCCAGAGCCAGACTCAAATCGCGATTCGATTCCAGACGGCCCCCGGGGCCGGCAAAGCGGCCCCCAGGGGCCTGAAAGAAAAATGAATACAGTCGGGGCTGATTGCAGAGGACACGCAAGAGGACACAAGACACAAGACCCTTCCGAGGGCCACATTGCCACAGGAATGTAGAGGGCACGGGTCGCGAAGCACAGGACACCAGGGTACCCTTGATTCGATAGGGTCGACCTATGAATCAACCTCGACTCTAATTGGCCGCCTCAATTTTTGCTGTGCCGCCCAGATCTGAAGATGTCCGCGGCACGGCACCAGCGCCGATGGCCCCAGGCGGGGGCGGGGCGCGGGCGCCCCGCCGGTACATCGTCGATAAGATAGACGATGGGCTGAGAGAGTCCAGGGTTCGCTGGGGGCTGGCTTCCCCCCCAAAACGACCGAAGCATTGCCAAAACCCTCCGACGACCCTCCCGGAAGGGTTCCAGAAGGCTTTTCGGAGGACCCCCAGAGGGTTTCAAAAAGGCTTCGGGTGGTCTGGGGGGAAACCAGTCCCTGGCGAACCCTGGGCTTTCCAACGATACGTCTCCGACAACAAAACCGCAAGGCCATCAGGCCCCTATCGTCAATCAATGGGCGATTGGGGGTCGATGCGCTCCCCTCTGAGCCCATTCCCCCCCTTGACGTTGCTCCTGAAGGGCGAGTCTGCCTTTTCGAGGTCCGGCACTGGCGCCGCCCCTCTCTGCGGAACACGGCCCCGCGGACCCCGCGGGGGTCTTTCGCGGCCGCGCGCGCCCACCCGCCGTTGCGCGCGCCGCGGGCCCGCGTTGAAACCATGAGGAGGCAACGCGCCGGCATACTGTTGGGAGCGAGGGTGGCAAAGACGGGCTGGGGGGAGGTGGAGGCGGAGGTGAAGTGGAGGAGGGGGTAGACGTGCAGGTGGAGGCGGAGGTGGAGGTGAAGGGGGGCGGACATGGGCGGAGATGGCGGCAGCGGCGGGGGCGGCGGTGAGGGGGCGCGAGGAGGGAAAACTGGGGTCAGGAAGGCGGGACGGAAGCGGAACTGTGGGAGGTCGGAGACTAGCCGAGGCAAGGCTAGACTTGGGACGGCGATGCGGTTCCCCCTTTCGTGTTCAAGCCTTTTCCCACTATGGTTTTCCCTTCTCCCCCTCTTCCTCCCCCTTCTCCTCCTCCTCCTCCTCCTTTTCCTCCTCCTCCTCATCGTCATCATGATCATCATCATCACCACCATCATCATCAGCCTCCTCCTCCTCCTCTTCCTCCTCCTCCCCATCGTGATCATCATCATCATCATCATCATCATCATCATCATCATCATCATCATCATCATCATCATCATCATCATCATCATCACATCAAAATCCTCAGCATCATCCTCGTCACCCTCACCATCACCGCCACCATCACCATGATCATCAACATCGTCATCATCAGCACCACCACCACCATCGTAGCCGTCATTGGTGGCTGAGTCGTCGTAAGCGGCATCGCCATCGCCACCATCATCATCCGTCTCATCATCATCACAAGCAGCATCAACAGCACGATCATAGCCGTCAGCATCAGCATCATTATTATTATTATTATTATCATCATCATCATCATCATCATCATCATCATCATCATCATCATCATCATCAGCAACTTCACCACACCCACCACCACCGTCACCATCACCATCACCATCATCAGCATCATCATCGTCGTCGTCATCGGCGGCGGCGTCGGCGTCGGCGGCACCGTCACCGTCAGCAGCAACATCAGCAGCAGCATAATCACCCGCATACCCAGCAATGTCCACATCGTCACCGTCGCCATCGCCGCCGTCATCGACGTCACCACCATCTTCAGCATCATCATCATCATCAGCATCATCACCAGCATCGTCATCACCACCAACAGCATCACCATCATCACCAGCATCGTCATCAATCTCATCATCGTGGTCATCACACTCATGGTCACCTCCACGACGCTACGTTGTCCCGCGGTCAATTCTCCATTCGCAAGGCCTGCTCTTCTTCCCCATTGCCTTGCCAGGCCAGGCAAGGCCTGCTCTCAGTTCCGCACGCTAGACGCCATTGCCTTCTTCCCCGACACCGCGCGCGGGTCGCCCTCCGCTACCCCCGCCGGATTTTTCCTCCTTGCGATCTTGACGCTACGGCCACTGCTTGTGCCTTTTGACTGCTTCGTCGTTCAATTTCAACACCCCCTCCATTGCAGGCTTCTGTTTGTTACTTCCTGCTCTCTCCCTCGCCCCACACGGCGCCGCCCCTGGCCATCGCTTCCCAACTCCTGTCATTTCCGAGTTCCATGGCGACGTTCGTCCGCCCGTCCTCTCTCCATGGACGTGCCACCGACGTGAATATTCCGCCCAGTGGCTGCGTCATCAATAATCGGGTCCAGTTCTCCGTCGCTGTACAGCTCGTCTTTGCGTTTGACGAGGCCCTCATCTGTGACATGTCGCAAACCCACAATGCCCATGTACTTTTGAACCGACCTTTCCCTTCCTTCGCACGGCATGCCGCTCCGGAACCAGTCCAATAGCGCCTCTGCCCACGATCCGCGCACCCTGCGCAAGTCACGCAAATACAGCACACCAGAGTCCACGTCGATTCGCAGCGTGAACGCTCGAAAGTATGACATCAACACCAGCAATTCCTGTCTTCTTCTCCAACCCCGTGCTTCGGCTTCGGCTCCCCATGGGAACTTGGGCCTCGGGAGCTCATTCCGCACCAATCCCCACGTGTCTGAGAGTTCCCATCCCAGGCACATCTGGGAACGGAACCCACGCATCGCGTCCACCTTCCTTCACCACGTAGTCCACGCCCGCTTTCAACTGCGCCACCAACTGCGGGCCCCCTTCGATGCCCTTCCCTTACTCGCGTTCTGCCTCGCGCACTTCCCTCCCCTACATCCCTCCCACCTGGACCCCAAACCGAGAATTTTACCCCTCCAGCCGGATCGGACCCAGGACGACCGCGTCATAGGGCCCCTGAACGCTTCGAGACGGGCCAAGAACGCTCCAAAACGCTCTCAAGACGGTCCACGAAGGCCCCGAGAGGCCGAACGATCGGTCCAAGGCGCACAAGATCGCTTCCAGACGGCCCCCGGTCTCCAAGACGCCCCAAGAGGCCCCCGACAGCACTCCCAAGCTGGCCCCAACAGCCAACAATGTCAAATGCCTTTTGAGAAAAAATGTGTGTTTCATCGTGCACGACGCTTGGGCCTTCATGGCGTTGGCACTGGCCCAAAAGGCCCCCACGGAGCCGCGCAGTCTACGGAAAGAGCGCCACGCCCCGAGCAGGCGAGGGCACCCCGCGAGGCCCTCGGGCGCCCGGCGGATGCCCGGGAAGGCGCCCGACCGAGCGGCACGCCCTGCCGACAGGAGTGGCCCGCCGACAAGGGTAAGGGGTAAAGACAGGGGGGGGGATAGGGATAGAGGGGGAAACATCGACCTGGAGTCGGCGATACTTCACCATCACCGCTCGATCCTTGGAGCCTCTACGTTCCGAGCTTCCGACGTCGCCGCTCGCTCTCGGTATCCTTCGGAACCAGGCGGCGTGCGTCACGACGAGCTACCGGGTCCCTTGGCGAACCGACCTGCTCACATCGCAGGTGGTTGTTGGGGTGTCTTTCGCGGGACACCCGCTAAAGAATCTGCAGCTTCTCGTTGTTGTCGGCGTCGTGTAGGTCTCGGACCAGCTCGAAACGGTATTGCAATCCCATGGCAAACCACCGAGTAAGCCCTTCGGGACTCCCCAGAAGTCTTGTCGAGCTTTGAGGTGCCCTCTTTGGGCAACTGGGGACTCCCGTTACACCCGATAACAAAAAACAGGTCGGCGGAAGCGGCGTGAGCCTTCAGAGTCAATGCTCAAATCGTCTGAGCGTATTCAAAGATGTACATAGTGCTTGCAAGCACTTGAAACACTTATATGGATATGGTAGATGTACCAGGGGGAGAAGCAGAAGAAGCTGCTTGCCCTCATGAAGCAGCAAATCCTCACGCTCAGACAGCAATGTCGAGATCTATCATGAGTCGCCTTCGACACGTTCATCCTGCCCGTGGCCGTGGCACTCATAACTATGATGAGCGAGCAGAGAATAGCCTACGCCACCGAGACAGAATGCAAAGACAAAGAACACGGACTTGGACCCCCGCAAATCTACGCCATGGGCGGGTTGCTCAAGGGCCTCATCCGCTTGGGCGACAGTGCCAGAGCACAAAACCACGCGGACCTCAACAAGGCATGGCAGGACTACGACGCATACACAGTAGAGCAGAAGTGCGAGCTCGTGCTGTTCTGCCGCGAAAACAAAGTATATCCGAAGGAGCGTCGCAGGATCACATTCGCTGTGAGAGAGATGGGCTTTCGGAAGATCATCGTCCAGTCACTGGAGCCATTCCCCAATTGCACAAGGGAAATCGGCCGAGCCCCAGTCTCATACATGGAGCCCGAGATCCAGACGTTCTCGGAGGCGCTTCTGAAATAGAGTACGATGGTGACTTGCAGGTACTGGAGATCGCTGGGAACATCAACCCTCTGAAGCTCCGCAAGTCCATCCACAACGAGCTTCGGTCGAATACGAGCGCAACTGTTCCGAACCACAGCTCGGCTCCATTCAGTACCAACTCAGACATGGTGGATGGACCCGTTTCAGTGTCGCACAGCTCAGCCTCAACGGGGACACGTGCGGCTCCAGGGGCCGGAAGCCCCACTTCGACGGGGACGAGGACGGCTCCTAACTCCACCAGGCCCGCGCTACCCCCTGAGCCCCCCTGCCCTCCGCATCAATCGTCTACCGCCCACCCGAATTCGCCTGCCCAACTCCTCTCCAAATCTTCTCCTGGGAGGGAGCCTGAGTTTCCCAAGCCTCCGCCTCCTCCTCCTCCTCCTCCTCCTCCTCCTCCACCTTCTGATACACAGATAATCACGGAATACTTTGTCTCCAGAGGGATCTACCCCG
This sequence comes from Prorocentrum cordatum, assembly GCA_963575745.1. Lineage (NCBI taxonomy): Eukaryota > Dinophyceae > Prorocentrales > Prorocentraceae > Prorocentrum > Prorocentrum cordatum. The sequence continues at coordinate 630 of CAUYUJ010011383.1, read as the reverse complement.
GGTCCCAGGAGGCTGGCCACTTTCGCTAGCAGCAGGCACATCCTTCATACTGCTAGGCAGGCGAGGCCAAAGTAATTCCCACCCAGCTCCCTGCCCCTGAGAGGCCCCAAGAGGCCCCCAAGATGCCCCCGGGAGGCCCCAAGAGACCCCCCACGAGGCGCTCAAGAAGCCCCCAAGAGGCGCACTGCCGGCGACCACTCGGCCAGTCGACCGCGGTGCGCTATATGGGCCGGCGGAATGAGCGTAGTGATTAAATAATTCCCACCCTGTTCCCTGTGGCTACCTGCTGCGTCGGTGGCTGCAGGGGCCAGGACGGCCCTGTGCGGGGCCACGTCTGCGGCCCCGTGCGCAGAGCTGCGCATCTGCGCTCATTCTGAAGGAAAGGTTTCACCACGCCAATTGCCTCCAGTCGGTCTTGCATAATGTCCAGGCCCACTGCTGCGAAGTTCGACAATAGGTGAGCCCAGTCCTTACTGGACAACTAGACATCTATGGCGCCTAGGCAGTACGTATCGTATCGTATCCTCCTCCTCCTCCTCCTCTGCCTCTTCCTCCTCCTCCTCCTCCTCCTCCTCCTCCTCCTCCTCCTCCTCCTCCTCCTCCTCCTCCTCCTCCTCCTCCTCCTCCTCC
>CAUYUJ010011382.1:0-23153 GCA_963575745.1 Prorocentrum cordatum | reverse complement strand
GAGCAGGAGGTGGAGGTGGAGGACGAGGGGGAGGAGGAGGAGGATTAGGCGGGCACGTGGAGGAGGAGGAGTAAGAGGAGGAGTGGGAGGAGGACAAGCTAGGTGCACTCGCGTCTTATCTGTTGACCTTTTCCTCCCTCCCATCCCTTACCATGGCGTGTATATATATCTTTTCTATTCGCACAGTCGGATGTCGAGCAGGGCAATGATCGCGAGAGGGTACGCGATGCTTGGTGGAGCACGGCATGGCATGGCGTAGAAGAACACGACACAGCGTAGCATGCCAAATCATGGCTTGGCATTGCGCAGTGAAGCATTGCATCACAAAACATTGCAACGCAAAGCATGACATCGCACAGCGGCGCAGAATACAATACCGCGCAGCATATGGCATGGCACCAAGTTCCTTGGAGGGTGCATGGATCGTCTTCGAGAGGCCTGGGCCGATCTGGAGTTGCGATTCCATGTCTAGCTCCTTGCGCTCCCCGAAAAGCTCTACACAAGGCGGGGCTGATGGAGAGGACCCGCTGGCGCTGCGTTCGACATCGCCCTCTCAAAGCAGAAACGGGGCTCCCGCTTGACATTTCCTGAAAGCGACGACGCCCCAAGGGCGGGGGCGTCTGCGGCCCAAAATCAACGAATCGGCACCGAATGTGTATTCACTTCCGATGTGTTTTTTCGGGGGGGGGCATTTCAAACATTTTGGTGCTTATTTGGAAGGACAAAAAACGCCCGCGCTGCAGCGGGAGCGCGATTTGGAACAGCCAGAGGCGAAGAAATGTGGCCAGCTCTTCAGCGGGAGCAACATATTTTGCAAACTACCCCAGCGAAAACACATGTCCCGGGAATCCTGCGTGTAAAAAACACCGTACGCGGAGGAGGGTGGGAAGTCGTCTGGACGTTGTTAGGGGAGAGAGCAGGGTAGTATTCATGTTGTGTAATTGTAGAGAAGGAGGAGGGAGAAGAGGAGGATGAGGACGATGATGCGGATAAGGAGGAGAAGGAGGCGGAGGAGGAGGAGCAGGAGGAGGAACAGGAGGTGGAGGAGGAGGAAGGGGATGATGGTGATGATGATGCTGATGATGGTGATACTGATGCTGCTGATGATGATGATTATGATGATGATGTTGATGATGATGATGATGCTGCTGATGATGATGATGATGATCATGATCATGATCATGATCATGATGGTGATGACGATGCTGATGATGATGATGATGATGATGATGATGATGCTGCTGCTGATGATGATGATGATGATTATAATGGTGACGGTGGTGATGGTGGTGATGATGATGATTTGTGATGATGATGATGATGATGCTGATGCTGATGCTGCTGATGCTGCTGCTGCTGATGATGAGTATGATGATGATCACGGTGATGATGATGCTGCTGATGATGATGATGATGATGATGATGATGGTGATGATGGTGATGATGATGATGATGATGATGATGCTGATGGTGGTGATGGTATTGTTGATGGTGATGGTGATGGTGATGTTGATGGTGATGATGATGATGAGGAGGAGCTGGAGGAGGAGGAGGAAGCAGGAAGAGGAGGAGGAGGAAGAGGAGGAGGAATGGGAGCAGGAGGATGGGTTAGGAGGAGGAGGAGGAGGAGGAGACGGAACAGGACGAAGGATAGATAAGGAGTAGGAGGGGGAAAGAGGAGGCTGGGAGGCATGGGGTGGAGGAGGAGGAGGAGGAGGAGGTGGAGGATGAGGAGGAGGAGGTGGAGGGACGACGAGAGACGAAGACGACGAGGACGGTTTGAGGACGACGAGGACGTCGAGGAAGGACGAGGACGAGAGGGACGATGGAGGGAGGAGACGAGGGTACGAGGGGGAGACGAGGTGTGGATCAGGAGAGAGAGGAGGAGGTGGAGGAGGCGGAAGTAGAGGAAGAGTAGAAGGGATAAGCAGGAGAAAGAGGTGGAGGCGGAGAGGAGGAGAGTACGATGATGTGAGGTTTGTGGATGAGGTATGAGGATGAGGTTGAGGATGAGATGGGATGAGGATGAGGATGAGGTTGAGGATTGAGGATGAGGATGAGGATGTTGATGATGATGGAAGATGATGATGATGATGATGTTGAAGTTGATGATGATGATGGTGATGATTGGTGATGATGTGATGATGCTGATGCTGATGCTGATGCTGATGCTGATGTGCTGTTGATTATGAGGAGGAGGAGGAGAAGGAAGAAGTGGTTGAGAAGGTGGAGGGAGGAGGAGGAGAGGATAATGAGCAGGACCGAGAAGGAGGGAGGAGGAGAGGAGGAGGAGGAGAGGAGGAGGAGGAGAGGAGGAGAAAGGAGGGGAGGAGGAGGAGGAGGTGGAGGAGAAGAGTGAGGTAGGCAGGAGCGAGGAGGAGGGGGAGGGGGAGAGGAGGTGGAGGAGGAGGAGGAGGAGGAGGTGGATGGAGGAGGTGGAAGAGGAGGAGGAGGAGGAGGACATGGAGGAGGAGGAGGAGGAGTGGGGGGAGGAGGGGGGAGGAGTAGGAGGAGGCGGAGGAGGAGGAGGAGGAGGAGGAAATCCGTAACCCTGGCTCAAGTCTGGCTTAAGCCCGCTAACGCGCGCGTCGGCATGCCGATTCCGCACTCTTCGTGGAAAGCTGTTGAGAATGGCTGCGGGAACTGCTCCAGATGCGTGGCAGGTGCATGGGAGCCAGGCGGCAGCGCGGAGCCTGCGGCGTTCGCGGGCCATCGAGTCATTTGAACATTTGATCCGCAAGCTGCTGGCGAACCGGGACCAGCTCCAGGCCAAGTACACCTACCTCCTCGGCCTCGTAGGGTTGCTGCTGGGCGTGGAGAAGGACGTCGCCGGCCGGGTAACGGCGGGACTGCCTGCCTTGATCGCTCAGGTCCGCGCGGGCCGCTAGCGCCAGCGGACTGGCTGCGGCGGAATGTCGTAGGGCAGTCGCAGGCAGAAGGCGTAGACCTCCTGCACGCCCCTTTCGGGAGTGTTGCGGCGTGCTGCGAAAGGGCCCCGTTTGGTGCGCCCCGTGGCGGCGGCGGATGCAACTGATGGCGATGGAAGTGACGTCAAGTTCACTGGTTTGCGATTCGGAGGCCCCAGTTTTCGTCATTGGGGGGGGGGGCAGCTGGGAACCAAACCGCGATCCTGCAGTATGTGGTGCTGATATCCGCTGCACGTGCGGAGCTCGGTTTTTCAGCTCCCTGGCTGGCCACCCTACCTTCGTTGCCGACAGCGCAATCGCCACATCGCGCTCGACGGAGTCATCCAGAAGAATGTGTGCGAGCGTTTTCAGAAGTGGGCAGCAGAGAGCCCTCGGAACACCAGCGCTTCCTGTGCAGCCAGGCCGTTTGATCCAGAGTCGGAGGAGGGCGTTAGAGCTTTGCCTGGAGGAGGATTCATTTCTACTTGCGTTGATCCTGGTGAGAATAATTTTGGGACGAGCTCCGACGTGCAGGCCGCCTCGGAGGACGAGGCGGCGATCTTGGGCTTCATCCGAGCTCGTGAGCTCGAGCTGGTGACGTGGAGCGCACGCTCACCAGTGCGTGCCACGTGTGCGAGGCCAGAGCCATTCGTGCGACGGCGCGCCCGACTGGACCAAGGGGCGGCTTTCACTTGTGTTCGGGAGCAGGAGCTGCGGGACTGAAGTACCAGCATAGTGGAGAAGGCTGTGTGAGAGAGAGAGACTACAGCCTTTCGTGCGTAGACGTGAACAGGTGAATGAATTGACCCGCTTGTTCGAATGCCCGACCGACCGAGAGAGATCCCGGAGCGATTGCACACACGTAATCTGTAATTCCGACGATTGTCGGGGGCGGCAAAGAGGGGGGTGATGACAAGGGGGGGGGATATCATGGCGGGGGCCATGATGTTTCCCCAGATTTCATGGCGCCTCTTCTTGTTTCATTGCGTCCCTGCCCCCCCCCGCTGGGCCGCGCACGTGCCGCTGGTCATGATTTGCACCCCCCCCCTCTTGGACACCCCCCTCTTGGCCGGTCCCGATATTGTGATTCCTGCAGTATGTTCTATGTAACCGGGGAGCCCTGTTTCACACGCTTTGCGAGATTGTCGAAGCGAGCTGCAGAACCAAGCGGCAGCACTCAAGTTGTTCAGGCGGTCCTTTCTCTCACGAAGTGGTAAGGTGAAACGTGAGCCACTGGAAAAGGAGGAGCAGGAGGAGGAGGAGGAACATGGTGAGGAAGAGGAGGAAGACGAGGAGGATGCGGAGGAGGAGGAGGAGGAGGAGGAGGAAGGAGAGGACGAGGCCGACGAGGAGGAGGAGAGGAGGAGGAGGAGGAGGATGTAGAGGAGGGGGAGGATGCGAAGGATGAGGTAAGGAGGAGGGAACAGGCGTGGAGGAGTCGAGGAGTAGTAGGTGGAGCAGGAGGAGAGGAGGCGGAGGAGGAGGGGGGAGGAGGAGGAGGAGGTAGGAGGAGGAGGAGGTGGAGGAGGTGGAGGAGGAGGAGGAGGGAGGAGGGGAGGAGGAGGGGGCATGAGGACAAGCTAGGTGCGCTCGCGTCATATCTGACATCGTACCCCTCCCTCCCATCCCTTACCATGGCGCAGATCCCCTCTCTACTCGCGCAGTCGGATGTCGAGCAGGGCAATGATGGGTACGCGATGCATTGTAGAGCACGGCACGGCATGGCGTAGAAGAGCACCGCAATGCGTAGCTTCAACCGAGCATTGCAGTGCATGCCGTGGCATGGCACGGGAAATGACGCCAGCGTTGCAGCGGGAGCAGGAGTCGAAACGAGCGGAAGCGCGGAAATGAGGTCAGCGCTGCAGCGGAAGCACGAGTCGGAACGAGCGGAAGCACGGAAATGAGACCAGCGCTGCAGCGGGAGCACGATTCGGAACGAGCGGGGCCCGAAAATGAGGCCGGCGCCTCAGCGAGAGCAGCATTTCGAAAAAAATGCAGGCGAACACCCAACTCCGGGGAAACTTGTGTGTACAAAAACAGTACGCGGGGGGGGTCGGACACTCCCAGGCCGTCATCAGGGGAAGAGGGAGAGTAGTATTGATATTGAGTAATTGTGGAGGAGGAGGAGGAGGAGGACGAGGAGGAGGAGGAGGAGGGGGAGGAGGAAGAGGAGGAGGAGGAGGAGGAGGAGGAGGAGGAGGGGGATGTGGACGAGGCGTACGAGGACGAGAAGAGGGATGAGGAGAAGGAGGAAGCGGATGATGATGATGGTGATGATGTTGATGATGATGATGATGATTCTGATGATGATGATGATGATGATGCTGAGGATGATGATGATGATGATGATGGTGATGCTGATGCTAATGCTGATGCTGACGATGATGATGATGATGATGCTGATGATGATGATGATGATGATGATGATGATGATGATGATGATGCTGCTGATGATGATGATGATGATGATGATGATAACGATGATGACGATGATGACGATGACGATGGCGATGATGATGATGATGATGATGGTGACGATGATGATGCTGATGATGATGATGATGATGATGATGATGATGATGATGATGAGAAGGAGGAGAAGGAGGAGGAGGAGTAGGTGCGGGAGCGCGCGGCGGCCCTTTTGGGGGGGCCTTGAGCCACGCACGGGGCGCGGCAACCCCTCCCGCACGCCGCCTTGCCGCGCCGCGGGCCTGTGGCGACCGTGCAAGAGGGCTCGGTTCTGAAAGTCTTCTCTGGGCCGGGTGGCACAACAGATAGAGGGGGAGGACGACGAGAGAGGGAATCTGATGTGCACCCGCAGAGAAAAAAAATGCACCGTGCTAAGAAGATTACATTTGCAAATGATGTCAGTACAGTGCGGTAGATTACAAAAGGGGGCCAGCTACAGACTACAGAACTAACTTGCGCCAAATATTGTCTACTCTCTCCGTGGATTTTCACATCCTTGCCTAGATACGTTCACTCAGAAGTTCCCGGCTCAGTAGACCAGGTCGCCGGAGGAGCGCCGGCAGCCTTGGAGGTTGCACCAGGAAACCTCTTGGGGGCCGCCTTGCTCTTCGGCGTGGCGTGCTTGAGCGCGCCCTTCAGCACCCGCTTGTTCGATGTCCGGTTGCTCCGCATCCGGGCCTTCTGTGCCTCGTTGGGAGGCTTGCGGGTGAGGTTGCGGGGGCCCCGCAAGTAAGGCAGCTCCCAGGTCTCGGGGGCGGAGAGGTTCATCTCCAAGAGGTCGTTGTCCAGGTCTGGGATGTCTTTCGCCAGGTAGTCGCCGCGGAGGGTCCGCAGCGGAACGTTCTTCTCCGACACCAGTGCGATTGCACCCGGGACCCTGCGACCGATCTCCGCCCACAAATGGCAGAAACGGGCCTCGCGCTGGATGCCGAACTGCGTCTCCTCTGCCCCGGATAGCGGGTTGTTCACCAGCGCCGTGAACATGTCGTCGCGCGGGTGCTTGTCGATCACGACCTGCACGACCCGCGCCTGCTGCTCGGGGCCGGTGTCCTGCGGCGCGTCCGGGACGAGCTCCGGGCGAGGGTCTGCCCTGGCACGATTCCGCTCATGCCCCTTGTGGCTTGCGACCCACTTCGGCACCTTCGCGGCCACGTCGGCGCGCCACCGGGCGGATCCAGTCGGCCGTGGCGCAGCAGCGCGACTGTCACCTTCCCTCCTGGCGGCCGCGCCGGCCGCGTCTGCCCGGATGCGCTCCTGAAGGCGGTCAGCCTTCCAGAGCTGCTGGCCCTGCAGATCCAACAGCTCTTCGCGCCGCTCGGCCTGGAGTGGCTGGTTCGTGTCGCACTTCCCAACGAGCTGCCCCAAGTACTGCGCGTTGTCCAACATTACGGCCCTGGCGGTGCGCTCCACCATCCTCTGCCCCGGGAACATCTCCACGTGCTCTCCAGATGCTGCTGACGATGATGATGATGAAGAGGCACCCGGTGTAGCCAACCTTAGCATCCCAACCTTAACCGAACCATTGGGAAACTGGGTAACAGGAATACCGAACAACCTACCGACGAGGTACATCAACTTGTTGTGTCCTAGTGCTTTCGTGAATGCATCGCCGATGTTTTCGGTCCCTGGCGTGTGTTCTGGCAGTACCCCGCACTGGTTAAGGAAGAGCAAGCTCACCTCCGCGTGCTTTTTGAGGTGCCCGAGTTTTGGGCTATACCCCTTCTGGATTGCGAGCTGCACGGCTTGGTTGTCGAGGTGGCCCCGGACGACAACCGGAGCAGCACGGGTGTACTCGATCATGGCGGCTACCCTTATACTTTGTTTCGCCGTTTTGCTCCAGGCGAGAGCCTCCGACTCTCCAGAGCTAGTGGTCGTAACATCCTGTCTGGCAGCTCCCCACGACAGCGGGTACTGGGAACCCTTCGGGCCGGTCAGCTCCAGGTAGAAGCCCGTGGTGCTCTTGGGCGCAGAAAAATCTGCGTCGCTCCAGGCATGGAGCTCCAAGTCGTCCCAAGAATCCCCAGAATTGAGCATCACGAGGCCAAGCTCCGAGCTGAAGAGGACGTAACCGACGAAGTGGCCAAGCTCTGCCTCTGCCCAAGGGCACCATTTGTCGACATACCGAGCGAGACGGCCAACTGCAAACGAGAAGTCCGGCCTCGTCCAACGAGCTGCGTAAAAGGCCTCACCGATAATCCTACGGCGACCGGTTCCAGCCTCTGCTGGCGCCAGATCCTCTGGTCGAGGGGGGGTCGTTTGTTGCGCTGGTGTTGTGACGGGTCTTACGCTGTAGCCGACAACCGCCTCGTAGTCTCGGACGATCCTCTGGCAGTACTCCGACTGGGACAAGACGACGGCGACTCCTGTCCGACCATCTGCAAGAGTCATCTGGCGAGGGACGCTGCACGAGCAGCCAAGGAACTTGCGGACAACCTCTGGGGCGTTGCTGCTGAAGCCTACTCTGATGACATCCCAAATGTGGGTTCGGTGGCGTTTGCCAGCGTCTAGTTCGCAATCGTCGACGTAAGTTGCCATTGTGCTGCACTGTTTGGAACTCCTTCGTACACGGTGTTGCGACGAGGCCAAGGACAGGGAGACGTCACGCCACGACGTGTGGCTGGACTGTGAACCGGAAGAGAAAGGGTTCCTGCCGGCAGCGTGTTCGGCATCAACCCACACCTTCAGTTTTGCAGCGTGCTGCATGGCTTCACGGTCGGAGTCCCCGTGCCACAAATAGAATACAGCCGGCTCCTCTTCCATGAACTGCCACCTGTTCCTAAGGAGCCACTGGGTGAAAGCGGTTATGAAATTCGAACCAGAACGCTGAAGACCATACAGCGCACGGACCAATCTACACACAGGCATCTTCAACGAACGGAACTGCTGTTGGACGTGTGGCGGCAGAATGTCGATGACTTCAGCGGGGATGATGATGTAATACTCCTCCTCTCCTCCTAAATGTACCTGAAGATACGCACTAAGAAGATCGATTGTCTCCGTCTCGTGACCCATCGCGAGAGAGCGTGCCTGGACGAAACGGGCGCCGGTGAGGCTAGCTACGGGCGCCCATAACGACTCGGAGGGCGAACGTACTACCTTCATACGCTTGTCGAACAAGACGTTACCCATGGCTACGAAACGGGCCTTGCACTCGTGAAGTGCTTCTGGTTGCTCCCAGTTCTTCTCAGAGATCAGGAGTTTCCCTTTGACAACTCGGGCGCCCTCCGGAATCGACGACAGTTCTTGTGGCGCAAGCCACACGGGGTGCTCGGCCATACGATCGAACTCCTTGGCCGCCGCCTGAGCTCCGCGGCCATCTGGGCGTTGGAGATACAGTTTCGTGTCCATCAGCTGCGTGACATGCGCCGCCTGACGGCCTAAGACGTACAACGTCTCGGCGACGGGGTCCTGGGCAGTAATGACACTCGCGAAAACGCGGAAAACATCATCGCCAGGCCCCGTCGTAACGGCAGCGGCGCCTACGGAACGCAATGGCTGGAGCGAGCGAGCCGCAGTCGCCAACACAGCCACCTCATCTCGAGACAAATCCGGCTGGACGTCATCGCTGTCGGACGCATTGGACGCGAAAGACGAAGGAGTGCTACACGCACTGACGCTGTCCCAATCGGACTCATCGCCACCATGGCTCTCTACGGACGTGGCCAGGAGGTTGGACCGGACGCGTTTACGAACCTGCTCTCGTTTACGCTCGCGCCAGTAGGCGCGCTGCTCCTCAACCGTGGCGAAACGGTTGTTGGGGCGTCGTGGTTGTGCTGTGGCCTGTGCTGCGGGGCCGTCAGGGGCGGCGGTTCCAGTCGGGCGTGGCGCAACACCTCGACTGTCCCCTGCCGCCGCCTGTGGACCCGCCGCCGGCGCCGCCGCGCCGGTCTCCGCAGCCGCGGAGTCCTTCCAGGAGCGGGGTGTATCCGAGTCCGGGAAGTCGAAGACGCCGTCGGGGGGGTCAAGCTTACCACCGCGAGTCTTCAGGGGGAGCTCGGCGTCGACAGTGCGGACAGTGGTCGAAACGATCGGTTTTTCGACAACCCACTCGCCCCCACAACACATAATCGGCGCAACCCTCACCCCATTGACCGTTTTCGAGTCGAAACCGACGAACACGCCTAGTCGAGCAACACCGTCTAGTTTGTCCGTCCGCACCGGTTTGGGGATCAGGTAAAAACACTTGCACCCCCAAGGTGGCCATTTGCTCACGTCCTCGCTACTACTAGTTTCAAGTACTTGAGGAACTACCTTACCGTCGTGTCCTGGTACGGTTCTGGGGGTGTTGTTGAACAAGGCGTTTGCGTGCACGAGTGCTTCGTCCCAGAGTTCTTTGGGTGCGGCCGATTGCAGAAGGAGCGCCCGAACGATCTCGAACAACTCTTGGATGCGTCGTTCGGCAATCCCGTTGGCCTGTGACCTATATCCGCCAGTGTCGGTGTGAACGAGACCGCATTCCCGGAGCCACCTGTCCACTTCCCCCTTAAACTCTCCGCCGCCGTCCGAATGGAATCGCCACAACCGTCGCTGATCGAGCTTGCAATCGATCATCGCGTCTCGCACTGTTTGAGACTCTTTGTTTGGCAACGGGTTTGCAAAGCCATGCCTGGAAAGCCGGATTACAGTTACGAGGGCGTACTTGTTACCGTTTAGGCTGACGGGCAGGGGGCCGGAGAGGTCTGAAGAAACCTCTCCTCCAGAAGACTCCTGGTGCACCCGCCGGGCCGGGCGAGCACGAAGCCTCGCCTGCACGCAGACGTCGCATTTCGGGTCGTGTTCCGCGTGGCCCTTCCTAAAATGGATAAGGAACGCAGGGTCCATCTCGCTCGGCGGGCTTTTACGCTCTGGGAGGTACAACATCATTTTCGAAGGGTCACCACGTTCAGAGTACTGCTGGAACGCCTCCGGGGAGTTCACCACCAGGACGGGCTCCTCCCGCACGCTGGCAGCATACATTTCGAACGTGCTTGGTGCCCACGACCCGCCGCGACCCTCTGGCGAAGTTGCGGCCGGCGACGGGCTTCCAGTCGGCCGTGGCTCAGCAGCACGACTGTCCGCCAGGCCGCCGGGCTCCCGGAATCCAGTCGGCCGTGGCGCAGCGGCGCGACTGTCATCCTCCTCCGCAGAACCCTGGTTGCGAAACGCCGACCCAGCAAAACCCTCGTTGCGATCTACTCCCGTCTCTCCTCTTCCTCCTCCCTCTCCCCTTCCCCATGATGATGGTGACGAAGATGGTAATGGTGAAGGGGTAGGTGTAGTACTAGTAGCCACGAGGATGAACAAGTTTCCAGACCTGTGTAGAAAGAAAGGTGTCCCGGCGGGGTCCGTCAAGACAGCGCCGGCTCGAGCCTGGCGGTACTGCCATTCCTCGTCTGTCAGGAGGACGATTGCTAGAAGGGACGATGTTGCGGTCTTGCACATCAGGACGCCTTGAAGGATAACGCCTCCGCACACGACGTCGCACTGGTGCGTGACGACGGTCTCGCCGTTCGCCGTCTCGAGAATGAGGGGCGCGTCGAGAGGGCGGGTGTTCCTGGCGTGCCAGAAATCCTTGCCTGCAAGCGCGTGTCTTTCGGCACCCGAATCCGCCGCCATCGCCAGGGGCGAATCCGCAGTGACGCTGTTGACCCCGAGGGTGAGGTTGGGAGTGGAGATTCGGAGCATGTTCCCGGAAACGCGCTCCAGAATATCCTTCACTGCTTTGTAGTTGGTTTTCTGCTCGTTCATCAGCTGCTGTGCCATCTGGGTGAAAGCTGCCATGTTTGCCGCGGACTGTTGTGTTGTTGGCGCCGGTTCCGATCCAGCTGCTTCGCCGGACAGCGCGCCGGCTCCGATCCGGCTGCGCTTCTGGCTCTCCTCGGTCTCAAGACCAGGAGGCGCGGACGTGGGCGCGTCGTTGCCCCATCCTTTTCCGAAGCCTTTCCAGTTGGTTTGGGCGTCCCCTTTTGGCCCGGGCCCCACCCCGGGTTGTCCTTTTCCCGCCCCGGGCCCCACCCCAGGGAGTCCTCTGTTCGGGCATTCGTTGCCCCAGTGTCCGGGCTGGTGGCAGATGCGGCACACATCCTTTGGTAAGGACTTGCTCGCGTCGTTGCTAGAGTGGTAGAACTTGCAGGTGTTGCCCCAGCGGCAGTACCCGCTGAGGTAGAAAGAACATGGGATCCAGGTTTGCTGGTCCTTGCCCTTGCCGTTGTTGTTCTTGCGTTTGTCTTTGTTTTTGTCTTTCCCTTTGTCGTTTCTGTCGGCGCGCACTGCGTTCGCCGGTACCCTCACCTGTTGCGATGAGGTCGCCTCTCCAGCCCAGTGCCCTGCTTTGGCTTCCGCCATTTTGAAGATGGCGTCCGGGTTGTCCGGGGAGGACATCTCCACGATCTCAAGGGGGACTCGCAGGACGTCTAACTTGCCCAACAGCTGTCGCAGAGACCGAAGCACCGTGTGCTTTGACGGCTCAGAGTCGGCGGCACGAAGCTCGGAGAGCTCCGCCTGCCACACTTTCAGAGCGTGTTGGAGCTTGCTGTGGTCTGAGACCGGCACTGGTGACGCAAACTTGTCGTGCAAGGTTGCAGTGTGCGCCGTGGCCGAAACCATTATGGCGTCGTGGAGTGAGGCTAGCATGGACACCCCGTCCGTGCGAGCAACACCTGTCCAGTAGAGGCTTGTGTCGTCGCTGGCGTGCGCGCACAATTCAAACGCAAGGTTTCTGTTGGCCTTGGCGAACCGGGGCTCGCTGTGCACACAGGAAACGTCCGAAGTAGGGCCGCCGAGGGACGCAAGGACGGCCTCCGCGAACCCCTGCGACTGCAGCCCACACCACCCAGCCAGCTTTGTCTGGGTCCAAGCGCGCCAAGCGGAAACGCTCGGCAACGCGCGGCCTTTAGCGCCGCCCGGCAAGGCGGGCAACGGGTGCTTGCCACCGTCGCCGCCGGAGCGGGCAGCAGAGAGCTCGCGAGCCACTTCGGCTAAGCTCTCCCCCATTTGTGCCATGAGGAAGGCTTGCGTGGTGTCCTGTGGGTGTGGTGTTGTTCCTGAGTGCTGTCCCTGTTGTGGCCGGTGCTCAACACTTCCAGTCGGACGTGGCGCAGCATCGCGACTGTCCGTGTCGGCACGCAGAGTGTGTTTAGGTTGTTGTCGTGGTGGTGGTGTGGCCGGGCACCCACCGCGAACTGTGCTTCCAGTCGGACGTGGCGCAGCGTCGCGACTGTCCGTCACAGTGAAAGTAGTCTGTGTCAATGGTGTGTGAAACAAGTGTGAAACGGGAACGACACGATCACGATCGGCCGGACGAAAATCGTCATCGAGATCTGGGTCGTCGAAGTCTGGAATCGGAATGTCCCTAGGATCAATGGCCATCGAACCTGGATCCCGAAAGCAGATCTAAGGCCATCGCGCCGGGCTCATAACCTGCGGGAGCGCGCGGCGGCCCTTTTGGGGGGGCCTTGAGCCACGCACGGGGCGCGGCAACCCCTCCCGCAAAGAGGAGGAGGAGGAGGAGGGAGGGAGAGAGGGCGGAGTGACAGGGGCCACATGAGGTTGAGGAAGGCAGGAGGAGGAGGAGGAGGTGAGGAGGAGCGACGCGGAGAGGAGTAGTAGCGAGGAGGCAGGCATGCAAGGAGGTGGAGGAAGGCGGAGGAGGCGGAAGTGCGGAGGAGGAGTACGAGGAATCGGAGAGATAGGTGAGGAGGAAGAGGAGGAGAGGAGGAGAGGAGGAGGAGCATGGAAGGAGAGCTGCGGGGAGGAGGTAGTAGCGAGGAGGAGGAGGAGGACCCCTTTGGTGGGAGAGCCTCCGCGTCCGTCCCCCCATAGCGCGGGAGCGCCGGCACGCCCGTCGCTCCCCAGGGACCCAGGGGCGGCGGGGGCTCTGGCAGCGTGCTGGATGCGCCGGGTGCGGAGGTGGCTCTGGCTGCGGCGCTCTAGAAGGGGGAGGAGGAGGAGGGGGAGGCGGAGGAGGAGGAGGAGGAGGAGGAGGAGGAGGAGGAGGAGGAGGAGGAGGAGGAGGAGGAGGAGAAGGAGGAGGAGGAGGAGCTGGCGCTCTGCAGGCGTGGGGCGTGGGGGAGAGCTGCGCGGGATGCGGACGCGGCTCTGGCTGTCACCACCCACCAAGCCACCCCAACCCAACCCGAAGGCCTCAATCTGCCATCCATTTCCAGTGGGGGGGGGGATCGGGGAACATTGAGAAACACATATGGAACCCGTGCCCCCCCCCCCCCAACCAGGGTCTTCGGATCGGGTTGTTGTGCTGTGGTAGGTAGTCAGACTGTGGCGCTCTGAAGCTGGTGCCAGTCTCTGGAGCAGGGGGCGCTTCGCGTCCTTGCCCGAGCACTCCTCAGGCAATGGCTCCATATGGAAAAACGGGGTCGACTGCACGGACGCTAGCGCGTAGTCTTCCCGCCCGTGTAGTGTCGCGCGTGAGCGCCCCATTCTCCGCGCGGTGGTCCACGCTGGCGGTCCGCGTAAGCCGCGGCCTGAGGTCGCTTCTCTTCTCGCAAAAGACTCGCCTCGCTTCGTCGCTCAAGTGTCTGTGCGTGCGACGGCGTGCATGCAGTGGGACGGCGGCAACGAGCTCGCCGAAGGCGTACACTTTCGATCCCCCCATGGCGGTGCGAGGTGTCCACCGTGCTCGTGCTGCTCTCGAAGACCTGGCTGGCGGACGATTACAACCTGCTGCGGAAGAATTGCTATCTGAGACGCTCTTCGCGGCTCCTTCTGGCGTGGGCGGCCCCGCCGTCGCCAATTCCTGCTCCTGATTTTGCGGTTCCTCCCCTTCCTCACCCTCCTCGTCCTCCTCCCCCTGCCTCCTCCTTACCTCCTCCTTCTCCTCTTCCTCCTCCTCTTTTCCTCCTCCTCGTCTTCATCCTGTATCCTATATCCTCCCTCCTCCATGCTGCTGCTTCTGCTGCTGTTCCTTCTCGTCTTGTTTTCCTCCCCCGCTCGTCCTCCTCCTCCTCCTTCTCCTCCTCCTCCTCCTCCTCCTCATCCTCCTCCTCCTCCTCCTCCTCCTCCTCCTCTCCGTCCTCCGCCTCTCCGTCGTCATCATCCACTTCCTCTTGCTCAAGCATGAAACCATCTGAGCCATACTCCCCGCTTTCCCTGAGGCTGCCCAGTAGATGGCGGACCCCCTTCGCGTGTTTTTTCTCTCACACGCAGGATTTCAGAAGTGGTTGACCCTTATGGTGTTGTTTCCAGTCCGATTGTCTCTGGTGTTCCAAGCTGGTGCTCCCGCTGCAACGTGGGCCGCATGCTCGGATCGGCGCTGTGCTCCGCTCGCTCCGCCTGGCGCCCGCCCCCCGCGCGGGCCGCCTGTCTAGATCCCAGCCTTCCCCACTGTGGTCGCCCCCCTCGCTGTCTCCTCCTCGGCCTTCGCCTGGGCCTGCTCTTGTCTAGATCCCAGTCTTCCCCACTGCCGTCGCCCCCCTCTTGTCTAGATCCCAGTCTTCCCCACTGCCGTCGCCCCCCTCGCTGCCTCCTCCTCGGCCTTCAGCCTGGGCCTGCCTGGTCCTCCGGCTCCTTCCGCTCCAGCTCCTGCTGCTGCTGCTGCCGTTCGTCCTCGTCCCCTTCCCTTCCGGGCATCCTCCCGCGCGCCCGCCGCTTCGCCCTCGTTCTCCCGACGCCGCACGACACGACGAGGTCGTTCGGCTGGAGTGACAGGTCGGCGAAGCCGGCCGCGACACGCGTCCGCGGATGGAGGCAACCAAATGGGAAGGAATGGGAGGGAGGGGTAGGATGTCAGATGAGGCGGGAGGGCGCTTGGATTGTCCACCCCCCCTCTCGGTCTCCCTCTCTCTCTCTCTCTCGCTCTCTTTCGTCTCCCTCGTCCTTCCGTTGGTGTTCCTCCCGCTCTTCCTTGGTCCCCATCCAGTTCATTGTAGTCTTGAGGCTAGCCTCCCAGTCCTCGTCGTCGTCCTCCTTCTACACTTCGTTCATTCTTCCCTTTCCTCTCCTCTATTCTTTCCTCTCCTCTTCTGGGTGACTCGGGGCAATCCCGAGGACGGGGGCAACGGTTGTGAAGAAGGGGTTGGGAGGAGGAGGAGGAGGAGGCGGAGGAAGAAGCATAATACTAATAATGATGCTAATCATAGGAATAGCAATGATAATAGTAGCAAGAATAATGGGTTACGGTTCGGTTTCGGACCCCCGCGATTTTAAGAATTTTGTACAAAACCTCATCCTCCTCTTCCTCCTCCTCCTCCTCCTCATCATCATCATCATCATCCCCCTTCATCTTATAATCCTCTCACCCGCCTCAACATTCTTCTCTTGCTCCCCCTCCCCCTCCCACCACCCCCCGTTCCCCCTCCTCCTCCTCCTCCTCCTCCTCCTCCTCCTCCTCTTTCTCCTCCTCCTCCTCCTCATCCTTCCCCCCCTTCCAAGGGAAAACCATAACTTCAGGAACACCCTGCGAAAACAACAACAGCAAACAAAGAAACTGAATTGCTGGAGGCTGGAACTTTGGACCCCCCCTTGGAAACAACAACAACTTCAACAACAACAACATATCCCAGGGAAGACTCGTCCGAAGGGACCACCACCTCCTCATCCTCCTCCTCCTCCTCCTCCTCCTCCTCTTCCTCCTCCTCCTCCTCCTCCTCCTCCTCCTCCCCCCTTCCAGCGAAACGCCATAACTTTAGGAAGACCCTGAGACAAGCACCCAAACAACCAAAGAAACTGAACTGCTGGAGGCTGAAACTTGAGAACACCCTGAGAACACCCACAAACACCAACAATAACAACACAGTTTCCAAGCAATGCCGGCCGCACACGTAACCTCCCCTTTGGGGCGGGACGGTTTTCCCAGATTTCTCTTTTTTTGTTTTTCTGTCCCATGGTTGTTTCAAAGATTTCCGCCTCCAGCACTTCAGTTTTTATGTGTTTCTCAGGGATTCCCTAAAGCTATGGCCTTCCGCTGGACGGGGGAGGAGGAGGAAGAGGAAGAGGAAGAGGAGGAGGAGGAGGAAGAGGAGGAGGGGGAGGAGGAGGGAGAGCCTCGGCACGAGGAGGGGGAATGAGGATAAGGAGGAGGGGGGGACGAGAAGGAGGAGGCGGAGGCGGGGGGAGGAGGAGGAGGAGGAGGAGGAGGAGGAGGAGAAGGACGAGGAGGAGGAGGACGAGGATGGCTTTTCCAACCCAGGCCGTGGAGGTTAGAGCGGAGGCGCGTCCCACCACATGGGCGGGTGGCATTGCTTGGATGTTTTTTGTGTTTTTCCAGGGGGGGGGTCCAATGTTTCAGCCTCCAGCAGTTCAGTTTCTTTGTTTTTGTTGGTTCTCCTAGAGTTATGGCGTTTCGCTGGAAGGGGGAAGGAGGAGGAGGAGGAGGAGGAGGAGCAGGAGGAGGAGGAGGTGTGGTCCCTTCGGACGAGTCTTTCCTTGGATCAGTGTTTGTTTTCCTGGGGGGGGGTCTCATTGGGTTTTTCTGGGTTTTCCAAAGTTCCAGCCTCCAGTAATGTAGTGCCGTTGTTTGTTGTTTGTTTTCTCAGGGTGTGCTTAAAGTTATGGCTTTCCCTTGGAAGGGGGACGGGGAGGAGGAAGAGGAGGAGGAAGAGGAGGCGGAGGAGGAGGAGGAGGAGAAAGAGGAGGAGGAGGAGGAGGAAGAGGAGGGGGGGAACGTGTGGTGGTGGTGGGGGGTAGGGGTGTGGGGGGGGGGGAGGTAGCAAGAGAAGAATGATGAGGAGGATGAGAGGATTATAAGATGAAGGGGGATGATGGGGAGGAGAAGGAGGAGGAGGAGGAGGAGAAGGAGGAAGACGAGGAGGATGCTATGCGCAAAATTCTCAAAATCGCGGGTGTCCGAAACCGAACCGTAATCTAATAATGATAATACGAAAAAGAAGGCGAGTACGACGAAGATAATTGATCGTAAGAAGAACCATTCGAAAATTAAGAGTCATTAGGCTGATGCTAAACATAAGAAGAATACGGATGCTATGACGAACAATCAGGCGAATTGCAATGCTGAGAAAAAAATCGAGTAATACCAAGCACGACACCACTAATACTATTACGAAGAGAAACTATTACTACTAATCGTGGTAATACCAAGGGCACTATTAGTAATAAGAGCGAGGCTGAGCATACGATCAAACTAAAAAGGAGGAGGAGAAGAACGACGCGTAGGAGGACGAGGCGGAAACGGTGGCGGACACGGAGGCGGAGGCGGAGGGGGAGGAGGACGAGGAGGAGGAGGAGGAGGAAGAGGAGGAGGAGGAGGAGGAGGAGGAGGAGGAGGAGGAGGAGGACGGAGGGAGGGAGGGAGGGAAGAGGGAGGAGGGAGGAGGTGGCGACGGCCATCCTGTACGGATGGGACCCCTGGTAAGAGATGGAGGAGTGGCTCAGGGAGGAGGGGGGAGGGAGGAGGGAGGAGGGCGCAGAGAGGAGGGAGGAGGGGGGAGGGAGAGGGCGGAGGGAGGAGGGAGGAGGGAGGGGGGAGAAGGGAGGAGGGAGGATGGAGGAGGGAGCAGGGATCAGGGCGCAGAGAGCAGGGAGGAGGGAGTAGAGAGGATGGAGGAGGAGGGTGGAGGAGGAAGGAGCAGGGCGTTGGAGGGAGGAGGAGCGAGGAGCAGGGAGGAGGAGGGAGGAGGAGGGATGATGATGCTGCTGCTGCTGCTGATGATGATGATGATGACGATGATGATGATGCTGATGATGATGCTGCTGATTCTGATGCTGATGCTGATTATGATGATGATGAGGATGATGGTGATGAGGATTATGATGATGATGCTGATGATGATGCTGCTGTTGATGATGATGCTGAAGATGAGGATCCTGCTGATGCTGCTGATGCTGATGGTGGTGGTGGTGATGATGCCGATGCTGTTGCCGTTGGTGATGATGCCGATGCTGCTGCGGTCGATGATGCTGATAATGCTGACGAGGATGATGCTGCTGATGATACTGAATATGGTGATGCTGTCGATGATGATGCTGATGATGATGACGCTGATGCTGCTGATGATGCTGCTGATGATGCTGATGAGGGTGATGTGGATGTTGACGAGGCTTATGATACTGATTCTGATTACCATGATGCTGACGATGATGCTGGTGACGATGATGAGGATGATTATGACACGGGTAGTCTGATGACGATGATGCAGATGCTGGTGATGATGAGGATGCTGATGATGATGTTGATGATGCTGATGCGGATAAAGTTAAGTAGTACAATGATGATGATGATGCTGATGATGATGCTGTTGATGATGCTGATGATGATGGTGATGCTGATGACGGTGATGGTGGTGCTGATGATGTTGATGATAAGGCTGTTGATGCTGATGCTGCTGCTGATGCTGATTAGGATGCTGATGACGGCGATGACGATGATGCTGATGATGGTGCTGCTGATGCTGATGCGGCTGAGGACGATGATGCTGATGATGTTAATGCTGCTGCTGATGCTGATGCTGATGCTGATGCTGATGATGCTGATGCTGATGCTGGTGTTGAAAAAAAAATTTTGAAAAATTTGGCTGGTGCTGCTGATCCTGAATTGATAGTATGCCGAAGTAGATGATGCTGATGCTAAAAAATCGCGCTGATGATACATGCTGAATGATGAGATGTTGCTGATGATGATGATGATGAACTGTTGATGATGATTGCTGCTGCGATCATGATGATGCTGGAGATGCTGATGCTGATGATGACGAATGATGCGATGATGATGCTGATGCTGCTGCTGAGATGATGGATGATGATGATGAAATTGGACGATGGTGATGAGGATGATGATGAGATGGTGAAGATGAGGAAAGTGATGATAGAGCGGATGATGATGCTGGATGATGATGACATGATGATGATGATAGATTGATGATGATGAGCTGATGATCGATGATGATGATGATGAATGAATGAGATTTGATGATGGAGATGATGATGATGATGTGGAGGAGGAGGAGGATGCTAAATGCTCATGATGAGGCGGATGTTGATGATACGAAGGAGGAGGAAGTGGAGGAGGAGGAGGAGGAGGAGGAGGAGGAGATGACGAGGAGGAGGGAGGATGAGGAGGGAGTAGGAAGAAGAAGGGTGAGGAGGAGGAGGAGGAGGAGGAGGAGGAGGAGGAGGAGGAGGAGGCGGGGCAGACCCTTCCTTCCGCAGTGCTACGAGGCGTACCCAACGACCGAACACTTGACATAAAGCCCGTACGCTGTGGTACAGCTTGAATCGCTGCTCAGATCGCCATCCGCACGCCGACGCACGACGCGTTCCGAGTGAGCGGGAGGGGGAGGACGAACCGAGCCCTCCTACTTCACAGGGGGAGGAAGGGGAAGACTCGAGATGAGCGGGCTGGGCGGGGCCGTGGTGGGCCGAACACGAGGCCCCGCCATCCAGCACTCGAGGGGACAGCCCGAAGGACCACCCTCCCCCAGGGCCCCGAGGGCGCGCTCCGAACAGCGCTGGCACAACGAGGAGGCGGAGGGCCAACGGCGGCCCCGAGGGCGTCGACGGGCGGTGCAATCTGGCCTCAGCCTGGCCCGTCTCGTCATCAGGTGTCATGGTCTCTGCGTCCCCTCGCCGTGGGAGTGGCCGTCGCGGCCCTCGGGCTGCTCCTGCCGTGCGACGACCCGTCTCCGCCGCCAGTGCTG
This sequence comes from Prorocentrum cordatum, assembly GCA_963575745.1. NCBI lineage: Eukaryota > Dinophyceae > Prorocentrales > Prorocentraceae > Prorocentrum > Prorocentrum cordatum. The sequence goes on along the minus strand of CAUYUJ010011382.1, from coordinate 3,193 downwards.
TCGCAGGGCTTGATGGTGCCTCTGCTGGACGTCTTGCCCTTGGATGGCGGCGGGCAGTCGCAGGAGTCGCTCTTCGAGGGCTCGCTCTTCCCCTTGCTTGGCATCGCTCGTACGTGTGCATTTTTCCTTCGGCGAGGGCCATCGAGGAGCATCCTTGATCATTTGGCGAAAAAGCCACGCGCGAAACCGAAAAAAACACAGGGAATGTACGTCCGAGCGATGCCAGGCTTGCCGCTCGTGCCCGAAGCTCCACGACCGCCGCCCTGCCACCGTGCAGGGTGCGGGCCGCTGGCGCCCGGGGTAGCTGGCCTCTGTTTGCGCCGAGGTGCGGGCAGGCGCTCCGGGGGTGCCTGCGCGGCCCCGGCGGGGCCCAGCGTTCGGACCATCGCGGGCCCGCCATCGCCCTGGCATCGCTCGGACGTGTGCATTTTTTTCTCGGCGGGGACCATCGAGGACCATCCTGGACCATCGAGCAAAAAAAAACACGCACGAAACCGAACAATACACGGGAAATGGACGTCCGAGCGATACGGACTCGCGGTGGCCCACAAACCTGGGAGCATTTTGTCTAGGGTCCGCGAGCTTGGCAATTGCTCCTGTGGCGAAGGCCTCAGTGATGGGCCTCCCCTCGCTCGTGGCACTCCCTGGGAACGGACGAATCTCCAGCAGGGTGTGCAGGATGATGGGCTCGCTCTGCTGTGCGTCTGTGTGATCGGAATCGTCGTCCTTGCCAACCTCGTGGTACTCGCGGCCGATCCCGAGGGACTGCCTCTACCCGGCCGCGGTGCGCTGGTCCTCTGGCCCGTTGTATTTCATCCCCAAGGAGCAGTCGCGCGCGCGTGTGAACTGGGCAGCGGTACCCCTCGGCCCGAGAGCATGTCGATCTAGGAGTCGATGGTGTCGACCCGCACGGTGAAGTCCCTTGCGTCCATCGGAGCGTGGATGACGTCCTCGGCGTAGCTGTCTACATCCGTGCTTGATGCTACTGCCTGGGTGCAGCCGCAATCTGGTACAGGCGAGGGAACTCTCGGGAACCCAGGCGGGGTGGGCATCCTTGTCGGAGGGAGGAGAAGCGACACCAACACCACCAGGGGGCCCACCTCCAGCGAGGAGGTCCACAATGCTTCCCCGAGCGGGAGACTCGGGATGTCTCGAGCGAGAGGGGGGGACCACACCACCAGGGAGACCCCCCTTGCCTCCGCGCATCTCCTCGCCCTGTTGGTGTTGGTGTCGCCTTTCCTTGCTCCTATCCTTGCACTCTGGGTTGCCCTCGTCCTCGGCCTCGCGCTCCTCGGCCATGCAGGCGGCATAGGCCTCCTCGGCATGCTTTGGCCTCCCTCTCCTTCTCCGAGGTCGAGCCGCCGAGCTCTGCGGATGGGCATCCGCTCTGCGGCCGTGGCGGCTCCGCCTGTGGCCCTCGCAGCTGCGCTGTTGGCCCTCGTAGCTTCGTCGGTGGCTCCTCCTCCTCCTCCTCCTCCTCCTCCTCCTCCTCCTCCTCCTCCTCCTCCTCCTCCTCCTCCTCCTCCTCCTCCTCCGTCGTAGCAGCCCTGGGCATTGCCCGCCTAGCTCTGCAGGTGACCCCAGCGGCTCTGCTGGGGGCCCTGGTCACTCTGCCCGTGGTGCCGGCGGCTCGGCTGGTGGCCTTCGCAGCTCTGCGGGTGGCCCTCGTGGCTCCCATTGGTGGCCCGCGCAGCACTGCCGGTGGCCCTCACGGCTCTGCTGGTGGTCCTCGGAGCCCTGCTCGGCCAGCTCGCAGCTCGAGAGGGCGTGACGGACGAGACCGTGCCAGTGGACAGCGGAGGCGAAGGGAAATCGTGCACAGAGAGGGAACGGAACCGTCGCCACTGCCCTCTCCGAGCCTGCTAGACTGGCCAACCAGCGGACGCCGAGACGTGATCCCTCCTCCAACCCCTCCCTCCCTCCCTCCGCCTCGTGCCCCCGCTGTGCGGGGTGCGGGTGCCCTTGTGGTCTCCTCCCCTCCTTGCCGTCCCGGCCTCTGGCGCCGGCACATGCCTGATCGAATCCCACAACACCTCCCTCCCTCCCTCCCTCCACTGCTCCTCCTGCCTCCCCCGAGATCCGACGCTGCGAACAACAGCTGCAACCTCGTGAGAGACCGCGACAGAAGAGCTCCAGACCCAGACCCCCGACGTCATGATTTTTTCACGACGTCGGCCCCCGGAGGTCTGCACCCATTCCCCAGGACCGCCTTCTCGTCCTGAGCCGTTTTTTGACGGCCCCGAGGGCCGGCAAGGGCCCCCAGAGGCCAAAAATCATGAAGAACCTCCCGTCGTGATTTTTGCACGACTCGAGGGGGTCTGGGGACCCCGTCCTTGCTGCCTCGCTTCCCGAGCTGCCTCGATCCGTGCGGCTCCCGGGGCCCGCCCACGCCGCGCGCGCATGCCCGGCGCGCGCAGCTCCTGCCGCGCCCGGAGGCCCCGGGGCCCGCCGGACCTTCCCAGAGATCCGGTTGCGCGGTCCCCGGAAGTCTCGACCCTGGATCCTGGATCCTCCTCCTCCTCCTCCGCCTCCACCTCCTCCTCCTCCTCCTCCTCCTCCCTCCTCCTCCTCCACCACCTCTCCTCCTCTCTCTGCCTCCCCCTCCCCCCCTCACCCTCCTCCTCCTCCTCCTCCTCCTCCTCCCCCTCATCATCCTACCTCCTCCTCCTCCTCCTCCTCCTCCTCCTCCTCCTCCCCAGGGACCGGCCCTTCAGCCTGAAGCCTTCTCTGACGCTCCCGGGGGCCCGGCGAGGGCCCCCCGAGGCCGAGCACGGCTTAAGCACCTCCGCTCTGATTTTTTCGACGCGCTGGATCTCTGGCCTCGACGCGATGCGCCAAGTCATTCCCAGATGTCTTAAAAACATGTGTTGAGCATGTTTCACACACGTAAACAAAAAACATATTCTAAACATTCTCAGGGCATTTTGCCTACATGTTAAACACATGTTTCATTCGATGATGGGACTGTTCGGGTGTCCATTGTCGTGGCATCCACAAGCCTACCCTTCGACGCGACGAGCCCTGTCTCCCCCGCGGCCGGGGGCCGCCGGGCCACTTCTGCGACGCCCTCGCCGGTGTGCTCGGGGTCTCCGCCGTGCCCTCGTGGGCGACGCCCTCCTCCGGCGGCCCCCGCGGGCGGCCCCTCCCTGGGATCCGACGCTGCAAAAAACTGGCAGCCTCGCAGAAAATCACG
>CAUYUJ010011381.1:439545-466013 GCA_963575745.1 Prorocentrum cordatum | reverse complement strand
CCCCGGCTTTTCGGCCCACAGGCAAGACGACGAGGGGGCGACGTCGCCCTGCCATCTTCAAGATAAAGAAGATGTGCCTGCAATGTCTGCCAGCATCTGGGCTTCCCTCAGATGCTGGAGCTCAGCACTGCAGCGCGCCGTGGCCTCAGAGGCGGATTGCTCCGCAAATGCTGTCAGCATGGATGGATTATCCATCAGCTGTTTCAGCACGCCTTTGGACCTAGCGTCACTGACCGTCTGCAGCTCACGGCTAGTGCATCCCATCACTATCTTCCGGCGGGACTGCACAGCGTCCATGGGTACACTTCCACCATGCTGGGCCAGTGTCCTGGCAACGAAGCAATCGAACGTCTCAAGATCGTCGATGCTGTCGCCTCGCATAGTGGCCTTGGCGAGCGTCTCCATCAACCCCTGAGGCAGGTTTCCCTGCAATTGCTCGCGCTCCTGCGCCGGGGCCGGCTCGCCCGTCAGCGCTGTCTGAAATGACGTGCTGCTTGAGCTCGAGGCGGGTTGCCCCGCAGCTCCAAAACAATCACACCTGATCGACAGATGCCCTGACGGCAACTTCGTCGTCGGCATGATCTTGGAGCCCTCAGGGAGCTCCATTTTGACATGCCCCTTACCAGGGAATATCAGCTTCTCCTGGCCTCGTTCAAGCACGATGATCGTGCGTTTGTCCTGCATACTATCGAGGCCTAGGATGGCTGGCAGGTCTTTGCCACAGCCTGAAACAATGTTCGTCTTGTATGAATCGAGCTGGGTCGACCCCTGGTACTCGCAGGCAGTACTGAATGTGCCTACGGTATCCGCTGGGGCCGACCCTTCTCCCACTCCGTTGATACTCAAACGAGAGCGGGGCTCGAACGTACAAGTACGGCCATGTGCCTCAGCAGCCTGGACGAACTTGCGGCTCGTGTTTTCGCCCATGATGTTGATCTTCGAGCCGACATCGATGAGGATGGAATTTCCACCATCATCCAAGAACGTCTTACTCGGCTGCTTGATGTGCACCGTTTCTGAAGTGTCGGCTGTGCTGTTAGGCGGGTTTCCCCGCAGCTCAGTCGCACTCCCTGGCGGGTTACCCCGCATGACACTGGCATGCGACCTGCTTTCGGCCATGCGTGCCAGGTCGATGTACTGGAAGTACGACACGTGCTGGGCATGATCGCCACGCTCCTCCCGCCAGTTGGCATACTCATCACGCATGCTCTTATACTGCTCGCGGGTCGTGCGTCTCGTCAGCGTCAGGTACGAGTGAAGGGCAATGTCCTGCAGCCCCTCATTCGTGATGTGATCCCTGTATTGCAGCCACTCCTCGAACTCCTCCTTCGTCGCTGTGATGTCGACGGCCCTAGCTGCTGTGGCTGCTGTTGCCACTGAGGAATCTGAGAGGTCAAACGACGCACTCTCAGTCTCAGGATTGTCGGCATCCAGCATAAATGTTGTGTGCGCATTATCCATCTGATTCTGGAAGTGCCGAACACGCAACTCACGCAGCTGGTCAGGGTCCAGTGCTATCTCAGCCCCGCCCCCACTCTGGGGAGACATCTGAGGAGTATTAAGCAGGTTTCCCTGCTGAGGCGCCGTCATCGGGATAAGCTGATCGAAATATCCCGTCTCCATCGGCGGCCTTATCTCCTCTGGCAGGTTTCCCTGCTGTTGGGGCTGAGCTGTCTGCCTATCTAGCATCCTAGCCGTCATCTCCTCCACCATGCTCCTCAACTCCCGCAGCTCCCTCGCTGCTTGCTCAGGAGTCTGAATGAAGGAGCCGGTCCACGGGAACGATGACGCTATGATGCCAGGTGCTCGGCAGATAGCACGCGGTGGCTGCTGAGGATCTCCCTCGCGCTGATTTGTGACATGGCCCACCACATTTGAATTCCAGCACCCTTCATGGAACAAGTGATTACACCTCAAACGGTAGACACTTTCCCTGGGCTGAAACTCTTCGAGGCATACCGCACAGGTATCTTCCATCCCAGCGAAAACCTCTACATCTGCTGCTCTGGGATATACCCGTCGCTGTCTCTCCAATACCGTCTCGGAGGGCATGAAGGCAGCTGGGGGAGTCCCTGTTGGATCCAGCACCTCCGGCACTCCGGCATTTGGCATGGAGGTGGTAGGAGTCACAGCGGGCGAGTTTCCTCGCAAAGGTGAGCCTCTGTTTCTCACAACCTCAAGTGCAGCTGCACGTGACTGATCTCGTACGCTCTGCACGGCCTGCCTTCTCCTGCAGCATGCCTGTTGAGTGTGGTATGTCTGCCTGATATAATCAGGCACGCCCCTACTGCCAGACGATATCGAATGGGCAGTGGGCTGGACAGCCACATCTGGCGTCGTCGGTGAAGGCATAAAGGCCATGTGCGGATACATAGATTGGTCACTGCAGCGCACGTTAGTGAGGCTGTGGAGCTGATCCGCCAATTCGCGAACAAACTTGTTCGGAACTCTGGACCCATCAGGGTACAATGGCGGATTCATGTGCACAGGCGGTGGCCTCTGGCCCTGGGCCATGCTCGGGTGAGCATTGAACGCTGGGATGAAGGCTCGTTGCCGAGCAGGATCCCTTGGGTTGGGACCCTCAGGCTCCCAGGACCAGGCCGGCCTCCACCTCTGACCACTTGGGTGAGGCAGATTATGGCTCTGCACCTGCTGCACAGCGGCCGCAACTCTTGCACGGTAGTCATCAGGCACACCAGCTACTGTGGTTTGTCCAGCAAACGGCCGATGATGGCTTGGGGTGCCGGGCAGGTTTCCCTGCTGACTCGTTGGAGTGCCGGGCGGCATCATGTTCAGGAGAGCTGTGCCATGCTCAGCCCTAACCGCAGCAATCCTCTCCATGAGGGTGCCGTTTGTGGCAGGGCGGCCAGGAGTCCCGAACGGAGACTGTGCAGGTGGTGTAGCCATTGGAGTCATGCCCCTCGGTGTGTGCATGCTCTGCGAGGGGCTTCCATGCATCTGCTCAAATCGAGCAGGCTCTCCAAAGATGCGGCCGAACGTCTGCGGGTCTCCCCGCGGCTCAGGCATCTCAGCTCTGAGTCCGTTTATAAGCGGGTTTCCCTGCATGGCCTGACGATTTCGCGTTGCCATGGCGGACATTGCTCCCTGGCCTGCGGCCCAGGGGTCCTGTTGATATAACCTGTCCGCCAATTGCTCCACCTGTTCAGGGTTCAACGCGGCCGCTATCTGGTCCAAGTCCGAGGTACTGATGGCCTGCCAAGACACGGCACTAGGCCCTTGGCTTGGGGCGCGGCTTGGAGCCGCGCTCCCGGCCTCACTCTCGGTGATCATGAAGATCTGGTGGACCTCAGGCTGGTTTCCCAGCTTGGCGGGACTGTAGTGGTCCCCAACCTCCCTGTGGAGGTAGACCATGGGAGGGTCGACGCCCTCTTGGTCTCGGGACCATTGGTATTTGACGCTGGCACTGCCAACGTCAGCCCACCTGTCAGGGGCAGACATCACGGAAATGGGGACTCGCGCCCGGCGATTCCCCAGATACTCTGGATTACGCCAGTGCTTTCCCGTGGCAAGGTCCTCTACATGAGAGATGTAGTACGGTTCAATGATACCGTTGTTTCCCTCGGACAAGAGGACTCCGTTATCGGACCAACAGAACTTCATACCATCTTGCATGGCCTTGTGCCAATCTACGAAGATGATGATGTCTGAGTCTGGGTCCCACCCACTGTTCACGGCACGACGGCGGACCGTCGGCACGAAGTGGATGTGCGACCGGCCTGTCCCCCGTTTCTTCGTGTTGTGCTCGGGTCTACAGGACAAGCCGTGCCACATAATGCCTTCGAAGGCATGCCACCGAGTGCCATGCATGGCGACTTCGGGGTGCGGGGCCGGTCTCCCGGCAGGTTGGTCGCACAGTACAATATAGTTGTACAGCGACCATGGAGCTTTCAATGTCCATGAATGCCCCTGAGAGGCGCGGATGAAGATATCGGGCTCACCGGAGTCCCGCATCAACACCTTGAACTGAAGGCGCTGTTTTTCTTCTCCGTCTGGTTCACGGACATGAACAACTTCCATCATGATGGCTGCCAGTTGGTCAACTGTGCGCGCATATAGGTGCTCATTGATGACTTTGGCCTCGTCATATCTTGGATTATACCCATCGTGTCTCGATTTTCCTGCGTCCCACGGATACTCCTTCACGAGCTCCACGAGGTTAACCCAGCCATCATGATCATCGAAGGAGTCCAGGTACCACACAGGATTGTGTGGTTTGTCTGGCGCATGTCTGCATATCCTGATGAGAGCTTTACTCAGCTGTTTGAGAGTGTGATTGGATGTAGGAAGGATGTTAGCTTGCCTGCATTTCTTCATGAATGCCTCATCCACCGAGCGTATCGGTGGGAGCTTCCGCAGAGCAAGTCTATCCCTGATCACACTCGGAGTCCCACTGGTGAAGGACGTGTCACCTGGGTGGTGCAGCTGTTCCAAGGGCGGGTTCCCCCGCATAGGAGCCTCTGTTGCTGAAGAGGCTGCGGCTCCTGAAGAGGAGGAAGCTGCAGCGGCAGCGCCTGGCGGGTTTCCCCGCGGTGATCCGCGACTGGCGCTGCCCCTAATCGTTGGCACCCAGGTACCCCTAGACATGGCACCTTCGTCGGACCTTTTGGAGCGGGCCGCCACAGGTGAAGCTGGCGCAGGGACATACCCGGTGCGCTCGAAAGCTGCCGCCCTTTTAGCAATGGAGCTGCTGCGACTAGGCGGGCGTCTCCGTTCCTCCACAGGGTCCTGAGGTTGCTGCTTGGGCTCAGACGCTTGTGCAGGAGTAGCGCCAATCGGCGGTCTCGGAGTTGCAGAGCGAGGCGCCTCCATCTGCACATCTGGCCCAGGATCCTGAGAGCGTGCCTTCGGTTTCACCTCCGAAGACGACTTCGGTGCCGGGGTTTCACTCTTAGCCTTCGAAAGTAGTGGGAGTGGGGGTTTCCTAGCCCCCTTCATGTAGATCTTGTTGGAATCCTCCAACATCTGGCGAGTTGCCTCGCGTGCGCGTTCGTCTGCTATCCGCATGCGTTCCTCGTCCTCCGCCACGCGTTGGGCCTTCTGTTCATCCTTGGACATCAGTTCTGGTTGTTGGGACTGACTAGAAACGCCGGGCGAGTTTCCTCGCATTCCAGGAAGATTAAAGAGCGCGTCTTTTTCTTCCTGGGTCATGGGCACCAGTCCCCTTGGAACCGGGGTAGACTTCTCCTCTTCCGGTTTCGGATCCAAGTGGCCCAGGATCCCGAGACGACGACTCACTTCGGCGATCTCGCCTGTGTCATCGGGATAAGTTGCGGATGGCCCTCTTTATGAGGAGTTTTGCCCCTGTTTGGGCTCAGACCTTCATTGTTGCCAACGGGGCATCCCGGCCTGTGGTTCTGGAACGGCTCGGAGCAAGGTCCGCAAGCTGCTTGAGGCCTATACTGCTTGCGAGCCGCGATGATGTTTCGCAGCTGGTCCGCACTTCTTCAATTTCAGGGCGGCGGATGTTTGTTGCAATCTGATAGCCTCCGCGGATGGCCTTGCCCTCAGCGTCCCTATAGGCAGGGTTGCCCTTGCCGAAGGCCGAGTGTTCCCCTTTTCGGCGTCTTGGGTCATTATACGGAAGCAGCTGGCCACCTCGCCTGAGAGCGTGTTCTTTCGGGCCAGCCTGCCTCCACTCACGAGGAAGCCGAGCCTGTGGGTGTGGCTCTCCTCTGGCGCGCGCATGGGAACGGGACCTACCAGCGTTCTCATCAGAAGAGGCCGCCGAAGCAGCCTGAGTGGTAGCCGGCGGAGGCGCCTGCGGAGGCTCCTGTGCGATCCCGGGTGGATCGGCCAATAGAGGCAGGTTTCCCTGCTGGCTGGAGATCGGCGCAAATGGCGCTTGTGCCGATGGTGATGGTGCTTCAGGCTCGTCAGGATCAAAGTCAACCTCTTCCTCACCATTGGCTTCCATCATGAGGACTGTAACTTCATCCTCATCTAGCCCGCAACCATCGCCTTCTTCTTCTTCTGATGTAGAACTACCAATGATGATGGCCATTGGCGCAGCCGGTACAGGCAGGTTTCCCTGCATACTGTGCGTCGCTCGGCTGCCCCGGGGTAGGCGGCGCGGTTGTCGGCTCAGGCTCGTCGCCGAGCACAGGCTGCCCAGCAATGTTGCGCATGGCCGTGTGGTTTGGCCACAGTCCCACCGCCTGGAGACCCCATCCTGGCGGAGGAAGATCATGACCGCGCATGGCGATAGCCATTTCCAGAGCATTGCGCCATCTACCGCGGGAGTATATCAGGTGTCTCTGCACGTCCTCAGGATGCACGCTGTCAATGAGAGTCAGAGCTGCCAATCGCAACTCCGAGTTACCGCAGGCGTCGGTATCCTGCAGCATCATGATGTCAGCTTCGATGTTCTCTTGACTCTCGGGATAAGCGGTGATAAGTATCTCATGCATCCTCATGAGGGTTTGCAGGAGAGTACGTGGTCCGTATTCGCCTGGAGCAAGCGAACCAGGGGGTACAAATGGGATCTCTGGTTCACCTGCAATGAAAGCTTGAACGAACGCCTGAGACTCCATATCTATTAGGTCTTCAGCAGTTTGGGGATAGTCTCCCATCAAGGTAGGCCTGTTTCCAGGCGGGAGTTCAGGTGGAGGTTGGAGGTTGCGTTCAACCTCGGAAAGCGAGGCCTCCACAGTGATGTCCTCGTCACTGCTTTCGTAAGCCATGATGTTACCTGGGTTCCCGAACATCCAGTCGAAGAAAGAAAGAGGCTGGTTTCCCAGCGTTCCGTGTTCCACGGGAGTGAGCTCGTTGTTGCCAATAACGAACCGGCTGACGTACTCGAGGTAGTACGCGTACAATCCATGACCATGCGCCTCGAGCTCGTCGACGTTGTCCATGCAACTGACCCAAGTGTAAAAAATCTGCTCCATGGCTTCAAAATCCTGGAGGCTCAGATATTCGATGAATGGTTCACTTGAGCCAAAATGGACTTCGGTCGACCTGCCCTTTCCATTTCCCTTCGCTGGACAATCTCGCACAAGATGGTCGGTACTGTCACACTCATGGCATTTAAGAACCTGGCCGTCTCTACCTCGCGGGTTGCCCCGCCTACCCCTGCCTTTTCCTGAGGTCTCTCTACGGCTTGCCACGGCCCTTTCCCCCAAAGAATATCTCATCATGTTGTTCATCTGAGAGCCTCTGGAGAAATGCCGTGATGCCTCGTCCGTTCAACCTCCGACGACCTCGTTTACCTTTACCTTTTCCCCTAAAACTCCTCCGTATCCTCCTCCTAACACGACGCACTGGTTTTCGTGTGAACCTCCTCCACCTCCGTTTGGCCTGTTGTAATAACCAGAACAGATGTTCAACACGCTGATTGTCATTATCCATATTCATAACGTCTGACCAATCTAAAGCTTCAACACCGTCTGATGATATAGTATATGTGTCGGTGCCGGAGTCGAAATCCTCGTCTCCCAAGTAGGTGGATACACCGTCGGTTAGGGGATTTGATTCACCCCATAAGGAACGGTGTGGTTGTGGTTCTCTAGAAGGAGTGCTGGTTGCCCAGCTTGGTTGTGATCGATCTCCTGCTAGTAGAGCAGTGGATTATCCAGGATCATCGGCCCATATGCTTGAGGGCCCGTTCCCAGGCTGGGCATCAGTAGTCAAGGTAGCGTAGAAATTTCCACTACCAGATCCCCTTCCCCTTCCAAACACAGATCCTATATTACCAGGAGACCGTTCAGATAGGTGGCCTATCGAACGCATCCTCTCCAGCAACTCATCATACTGTTGTTGTGTTCGGGGCATTAGGTGATTGAGTGGCTGTATTACCCACCAACCGACAGCCCCCGACCCAACACCACATAAGAAAAAAAAAAAAAAAACGCAAACACAATAACAAACAACAACCACAAACCCCGCCAGAAACAAACCAGCCCACCAGACACCTACAACGCCAACTAATCCACCACCTCCCCACCGACCCGAGACACCCAAAACTAACAGCACCACAACAAAAAAAAACCAACTAAGAATAAACAAAAACCCCCACCCCCGTCACTAAGAGGGCACTAAAACATCACCCTATGCACACCAAAAAATAAAACACAACCACAGGGTAACCCCCCCCCACAACTAAAAAAACAAAAGACCACAACAACCAAAAAGTTGCTCAATGCTTGCGCTGTTGCCGACCCTATCGTCGTCTGACCAAGATTCGTGGTTAGTATTTGGATGTTGGGGCGGTCAAGCCCCACCGACTGTGCCTCAAGACGGGCCATCTCGAACCGAGTGAGGGTGACATCGATTCGTTCTCCGTGAGGCACATGAAAGTCGATGAGCTGTGTGCCTGAAGTGAGCTGGCGCTCATCTTCCAGGCGCTCGAACTTCATGCTTAAGAGGAACATGATGTAGGTCACTGGGTCGGTGTGGACCCCATCGATGTCAGCACCATAATTTATGATGTCAGGCGGTACCCTCATGGCGAGTGTCCTCGCTAGGCCACCCAGGCCGCGTTGTATGGCGGCCGCTTGGGCCTGTGGCGTCATACGTCCGCTTGTGACGTTGAGCCATGCGTTGACCTCATCAACGTACTCGCGGAAAGGTACGTTGCCTTGAGGGTCCCAATATGGGCCATGTGTTTGCCCATCGGTGCTGTTGTCTCCACGACGCATGTGTCCGATTGCTGCCCCCAGCGCGAACCATATGATAGCGAAGATAACCAGCCCAAGGCTGTGTAGATCAGGGCGGTTATTAGGCGCGTTGCCGCGCTGGGGTAGCGCCTTGTCGAGTCTTCGAGGCGCTCTATCTGGCGGATCTCTCCGCCCATGCTTCAGGTATTGCGCTTTTGGCTCGTTGCCGAGCGGTTGGTGGTAGCGCAATGATGAAGCGTATATGGTACCAATGTCGTTGTCTAGACGTCGTACCTCTCGTGTCGCTTCTTGCTCTTGGATAGATCCTCGTAAACGTACTGGGCGTGGTAGCGCAGGGTGGTAGGTGGTCACGAAGATCGTGCCGAAGAGTATGAGGCTAAGAAGAGCAAGAGCTGACCACACGAGAGTGCGGCCAGCTCCGCTACCAAGTCGAAAGTGAGCCTGGTAACTCAAATAGCATCCGATTCCGTAGACATCGGATGGCAAATAGCGCCCGGCATCGTACTGACGTGGTTCAGTAAGAGGAATGGACGGATAAGATAGGATAAGATCGATGTATCGGTCTTTCCAGCACATAGCGAACACTCGCGGTGTCCGGGCAAATAGGGCGCGCGTGCCTTGAGCCAAAGGCAACGGCGCGCGAGCTATGCTCCCGATACTATAACATCTCCCAAAGAGCTACCCTTAAAGTTCACGGTCTTCTGCATAACATTAATCAGCAAGCTTTGTCATATATATATATATGTATATATATATATATATATATATATATGCTTATATGCATTGATACATACAGATATGATTGCGAGAGAGAAGAATAATCCGCCGATCCGGCGTGTGAGTTTAAGAAAGCTAAAACCTGAGCTTCAGCTCTGCTGGGGGGGGCCGGGGGGGCTCTGCCGGGGTAAGGGGGGGGAGGAGGGGGAAGCTCATGGGGTCCACCCTTTCTTCCCACCCCCAGGAATCCCAAACCGCCCCAAGACGGCCCCCAAAAGGGTCCCAGGAGGCCACACCACACGTCCCGGCGGCGCACGACACGGCCCAGAGCTGCCTCCTGGTGTAGGGGGGGGGAGGGGGGAGGGGAGGGGGTCCATCCATTCTTCCCCCCACCCTCCCCGGGAATGCAAACCGGCCCAAGACGCCCCCGAAAGGGGCCAGGAGGCTGCCCAACACGGTCCCGGCATGACCGCCTGCCTGAGAAACAACCACAGAAAAAAACCAGCGCCGGAACGAACATATCTTAACTAGCTCCCTACACTTCCCAATAGAGCGCTCCTGGGGATAGGCGGGCCCTTTCTTCCCCCCCCCCCCCCCCCTCCCCGGAATCCCAACCAGGGAACATCTGGGGATCGTAAAGGGCCCAGGAGGCCACCACCCCGGTCCGGAGGCGCCCTACACGGCCCAAGAGCGCTCCTCGGGTGGGGGGGGGGGGAGGGGGGTGGGTCATGTGTCCACTCCTTTCCCTCCCCGCCTCCTCCGGTCATCCCAAACCGCCCCCAAGAACGGCCAAAAGGGGCCCCGGAGGTCCACCAACAACGTCCAGGAGGCGCCCGACACGGCCCAGAGCGCTCTGGGGTCGGGGGGGGGGAATGGGGCGGGGGGTTCCTGGGGTCCACGACCTTTCTCACCCCCCCGGGCATCCCAAACCGCCCCAAGACGGGCCAAACGTCCGCCAGGCGGCCACCCAACCCGGTCCAGGAGTCGCCTCGAACACGGCCCAAGAGCGCTCCTGGGTAGAAGGGGGAATGGGGGGGGAAGCTCATGGTTCCATCCCTTTCTCCCCCCCACACTCCAGGAATCCCAAACCGCCCCAAGACGGGCCAAAAGACGCCCAGGAGGCCACCAACACGGTCCAGGAGGCGCCCGAAACGGCCCAAGAGCGCTCCTGGGGTAGGAAGGGGCTTCCCCTCCCCCCTGGGAATCCAAACCGCCCAAGACTGGCCAAAAGGCGCCCAGGAGTCCCCTCCACAACAACGGTCCAGGAGGCGCCCGACACGGCCCAGACGCGCTCCTGGGGAGAGGGGGAGTGGGGGCGGGGCTTCATCGGGTCCACGCCTTTCTTCCCCCCCCCCCAGGGATACCCAAACCGCCCCAAGGCGAGCCAAAAGGGGCCCAGGAGGCCACCAAGACGGTCCAGGAGGCGCCCGAAACGGCCCAAGAGCGCTCCTGGGGTAGGGGGGGAGGGGGGGGGGGGTTCATGGGGTCCACCCTTTCTTCCCCCCCCCGGGAATCCCAAACCGCCCCAAGACGGGCCAAAAGGGTCCCAGGAGGCCACCAAGACGGTCCAGGAGGCGCCCGAAACGGCCCAAGAGCGCTCCTGGGGTAGGGAGGGGGGGGGGGCATGTGGTCCACCCTTTCTTCCCCCCCCCCCCCCGGGAATCCCAAACCGCTCCCTGACGAGCCAAAAGGGGCCTAGGAGGCCACCAGCACGGTCCAGGAGGCGCCCGAAACGGCCCAAGAGCGCTCCTGGGGTAGGAGGGGGAATGGGGGTGGGTCACGGGGTCCACCCTTTCTCCCCCCCCCGGGAATCCCAGACCGCCGCAAGACGGGCCGAAAGGGGCCCAACAGGCCACCAACACGGTCCAGGAGGCGCCCGAAACGGCCCAAGAGCGCTCCTGGGGTAGGGGGCTTCATGGGGTCCACCCTTTCTTCCCCCCCCTCCCGGGAATCCCAAACCGCCCCAAGACGAGCCAACAGAGGCCCAGGAGGCCACCAAGACGGTCCAGGAGGCGCCCGAAATGGCCCAAGAGCGCTCCTGGGGTAGGGAGGGGAGGGGGTGGGGGGTTCATGGGGTCCACCCTTCCTCCCCCCCCCCCCCCCCGGGAATCCCAAACCGCCCCAAGACGGGCCAAAAGGGGCCCAGGAGGCCACCAAAACGGTCCAGGAGGCGCCCGAAACGGCCCAAGAGCGCTCCTGGACGCCCAAGATGGCCTGAAGACGGCCCAAGAGGCCTCCAAGACGCTTGAAGAAGATCCCAAGTGGACCCCCAGGTGGGCTCCAAGAGGGTACAATAATCAAATTGCTAATAGGTTTTGAAGCATTTTAACGTGATCGCCTTCTCCGTCTTAGAAGCGCCGAAGACGGTCCAAGAGGCCCCCAAGATCGCCCCAAGACAGCCCAAGAGGCCCCAAGCCCAGACGGTCCAAGAGGGTCCCAATATAGCCCTGGAGGCCCCCAAGACGACCCCGAGAGGCCCCCAAGATGGCCTCAAGAGGGTGTATCCGAACGGACCCTTCTAGTCCTCCACCCCAAGATGACCCCAAGAGCCCCCAACAAGGGGCCCCCAGAGGCCCCCGAGAGGTCCCCAAGAGGCCCCCAAGAGGACCCCGAGAGGTCCCCAAGAGGCCCCAAAGAGGACCCCGAGAGGCCCCCAAGAGGCCCCAAAGGCCCCCAAGAAGTCCCAAGAACCAAGCGGCCCCAAGAGGCGCTCACTCGCGTGCTGCCAGGCCAGAGGTGCACGGCCTCACTTGGTATTGCTCGGAAGCGACAGCGATGAACGAAGAACCTTCCACCCGTCGCCGTCACCAGTCGTCGGTCGTCGGCCGTCGGCAGCCGTTCGCCGTCAGTCGTCGTCGTCGTCGTCGTCGTCGTCGTCGTCGTCGTCGTCGTCGTCGTCGTCGTCGTCGTCGTCGTCGTCGTCGTCGTCGTCGTCGTCGGTTCGTCGTCATTAACTCATTCGTCGGTCGTCGTCGTCGTCGTTGTCGTCGTCGTAATTATCCCGCTCGTCGACCGTTGGTCGTCCGTTGTCGTCGTCACCGTCCATTTCAACAACAATAGCATCAGGAGCGCCCCGGATCGGCGGCACTGGCCGGAGGCCACTACAATAAAGATACGCAACACAAAACTTGTACATATCTGTATATGTATGTATATATATACGTATTTAGAGAGAGAGAGAGAGAGAGAGAGAGAATACGGCACGCTTCATTATCATCTAAAGACCTCGCCTCCTCCCTCCTTCCTCCTCCCCTCCCCCCCTCCTCTATCCAGCCTCGAGCCCCCCTTCCCCCGCCGCTGACGGCCGCCGCGGCGGGCGCGCCGCCTGGGGCCCCTCTCTCGCCTCGAGCCCCGAGCCGTCGAGATTCGGCGCCGCCTGCGGCGCCTCGCACCCTCGGAGCCTCAGAGCCGCCGAGCCCCCGAATCCCCCGAGCCGCCGAGCCGCGGAGCCCGCGAGCCTCTGGGCCTCCGAGCCGCCGCGCCTCCGAGCCCGAGGCCTCTCGCGAGCCTCCGCGGCCCCGCCCCCCCCCCCGGGGCGGCCGCCCGCGCGGCGGCCTTCGGGGCCGCCGCCGGGCGCTTGCGCCAAGATCGGGGGGAGCGCCGCAGCGTCCAGCGCGTCGCCGCCGGCGGGCGGGCTCGCCGGGCCCCTCGCCGCCGCTGCGGCTAGCTCTCGCTGGCTCTCTCGCTCTTTCCCCCCCCCCTCTCCCTCTCTCTTATAATATCTCTCCATCTCTCTCTCTCTCTCTCTCTCATCTCTCTCTCTCTCATCTCTCTCTCTCTCATCTCTCTCTCTCTCTCTCCTTCTCTCCTTCTCCCTGCAGAAGATTCGGAAGGAGGCAAGGGATACTGCAGACAGGAACCCTTTCCACGCGCTTCACGTGCTGTGGTCTCCCGGCCGCGGCACGGGCCTGAAGCTCACGGCATCTGTAGAGCCAATGTGGGTACACATGCTCACTTCTCACTGATAGCTTCCATCATGCTGCTCTTCGCCTGCGCCCCCCCGGCCTGCTGTGAAGCACATGCCGTATCAATTGAAACAGCTGTCCGATGCTCACTAAATGTTTCCCACGTCATTCCGTGGGGAGCGTCTTCCCTCGCTGCTGAATGTACCTCCTGTGGCCATGCTGAAGTCACCTCCCTGCATTGCCTCCCTCCGTCCCTCCCCCCTCCCTGCCCCCCTCCCTGTCCCCCTCTCTCTCTCCCTAAAGCTATGTCGCACATGATGCCTACAACCGTGCCTTGGGCTCTGTGCTGGCCGATTGGTAGTCACTTAGGGTAATTGATTCAACACCTGGCGGAATGGAGGTAATCTGTGTACTGCGGTGCATTTTGCTACCTTCAGAGTGGGAGTGGGTATTGTCTGCCTGGGAATGGATGATCTGCTTCACGATGCGAGCCCTCCACTCAGGAAGCCCCAGCGTGATGCCAGATACGACCACTTGTGTGCATCTACCCCGTCGTCAAGGTGTTGTACTTCACCGCTCTCCCTGGCCGAACGTAGTGACGACCGTATCCATAGTCTTGAGCGTCACCACTAACCTCGGCTGCTCTGCTGGAGTACCGCTCTGTTCGGCGGCGGACGATGCCCGTGTGTTGCCACCGCGCTTCTTGCCACTATGCAGAACGCGGGTGGGGTCGCTGCGCGGCGGATACGATATCGTCGGCTCATTATGAGCGTGTCGCAATGTGTCGAATTTCCCCGATGAACGGTCATCGCAACGGCTAGTGTTCTGGAAGGTCCGTAGGAGTCCCCAGCCCCTGGAGGAGGGCACCAAAAATGCCCAAACGCTCAAGCCATCGACCCCTTCTCCGTCTTCCTCCTCCTCAAAATGCAAACTGGTGCCACAGAGTTCCGTCTCCTCCTGCTCCTTCGAGGCACGAGAACCTCCCTGTTACTCTTCCTCCTCCTCCTCCTCCTCCTCCTCCTTCTCCTACTGATCCTCCTCCTCCTCCACCACTTTCTCTTTTCTCTCCCCCCTTTCTCATTCTTGTCCTTCGCCTACTCCAAGTCCTCCCTCTCAGCCTTCCAGTTCCACACCTCCACTCCTTCTGCTGCTCCTCATTGTCGAAATGGACGGGGGGGGGAACTCCCATGGCAGGACGGGGACAAGAGATATGCACTCAGGCCCAGCAGCGTGGTAAAAACATCAAGCTGGCTGGACTGAATGGTACAGTAATGCAATCCCTGCCGATATCACGATGACCGCCACGCCAGTCAAACGTTTTTCGTGAAATCATAGACAGATGGATACATCGAATCGAACCGCCCACGTAATCGACTTTGACCTGGCCACTGATATTACGTTCGCTACCAGCGATTATGTGAACCAAAGGCGCCAAACTATAAGAGCAACCGAAAGAGCTTTGCATCTGATGAATGCAGCCCTGTCTGGGGCCCCCCTGTCCCATGCGGACTCGGGGGAAAGCGTAAATGACCCCGAGTCTGCCGAAACGCGTCTTGAGCAGGGCGAGGTGAGAAATGGTCACAGGCTGACGGACCCCCGCCAACCTGTCGGTGGTGCTGGCCACCTCCTCGGCGTCCGCAGGCAGCGCCTTGCCGCGCTTGCCTTTCCGCGACACTGCCTTGCACACGGGCGCGCGCAGCAAGAGAACGGATCCTGATGGAGAGTGGTCCTACGTTTTTTCCGCCAGTTTCGTTCTCTCGGGGCCCTCACTGGTCCCCGCGGCCTTCACAAGACAGCTCAGGAGGAAAAACAAATCCTGAGGAAAACCCAAGGGTCAGGACCCGTTTCCCTCAGGACCCCTTTACGTCATTAGGCTCGGGCGCTCCCTCTTTCTTCTGCCTACTTTGGGGCACCTGGGAGAATGCACTGTACTCGAACCCCCGCCCCCCGATCGCGCTGGAATGAGCGCGGCGGCACCTTGAAGGCGCGCCCACCAAGGCCCTGTTCGAGTTCCGTTTGGGGGCACTGTCCGTGTGAGGGGCGGGGTGCGCCGGACGAGCGGGCAGCAGCAGTCGCGGCGGCTAGCAACGGCTGCAGCAACGATGGCAGTGCAGCACCAGCATGCGGTGCAGCAGCATGCGGTGCAGCAGCAACGTTTGGAAGAAACGGGGGCGGGAAGAGGATGAAGGAGTCGCGCGGTGTGGAAAAAACAAGCATGGTAAAGATGGCGTTCCCCACCGACCCTCACCAACTCATCGCCCCCCACCACTAAAAATGCGAAAGCGTTGAATGAGATAGTCTGCGCGCGCCCAGAGATCGCAGAGGAAGGCGACGTCACAAACACACACACACAATACTTTTTAACTCGGCGGCACAGAGGAGCCCAAGCGCAGTCGGCAGGTGGAGGTGCCAATTGCGAACGAACTTAATCGAACACGCCATGATGAAAGAGTCCAGCCACGGCCGTGCAGATTGGTGGTGGAAAAAGAAAGGCGGTGCAAAGCCAAGATGCAGCGGCCAAAAAACCCGCGGAGCGAGAGCTCGACGCAGGAAGTTGGAAACGCAACTAGCAATCTGGTGCTATTTACAGCCTCAAGAGGCGACGAAAGAGAACTGTAGGTCTGCCAGACCAGCCACCTGGTGGCGGCGCAAACACGCGGGGAGCTGCGAGACAAGGCGACGCCACAAGCCTTGCAACAAACACGAGCCATCTAAGCGACCGTGCAACATAATGCAGAAGGTCGGCGTAACAAACATGATCACGCTGTCGAGGCTGACTTAGCCTTGGACAACATAAGACGGGGCTGAACGCGGGCGACCGTGAGCAGCAACCGTTTTACGCGCCGGCGCAAATGGGTGGTGGACAAGCACGAGCATGGCCATGGGTGGCGGACAGGCGCGAGCATGGCCAGCGTGAATTGCAGCAGACGCCCGCGTTAAAATAGCAAACCCAACGCAGCCAAAGCCGCGAAGAGCTACCATGAATGCCAGTGAAAGCAAAACATACAGATGAACAACCACCTAGGCTCAGAAGGGACTGTACGCGTCACCACGATACACAGACGCACACAGACACACAGACACACAGACACACAGACACACACACAGACACGCACACACTGCACGCACACACACACACGCACCTCTTTTGTTGTGGATGCTGTGATAGTGGACACTCGAAGCCATACCATTGATTTATTGATGCTTCCCATGTTTTGATCGTGTTTCAGACGTCAACCCTGGAGATGTAAAACGCGCTAAAACATGTGCCATCAAATTCGTTCGGCGATCCCTGCGCGTTGGTCGCCCCTCTTGGGGAACTCCTATGCGGGAGCCCGATGGGGGGGTTTTACGGGGGGGAGTCCTGTCGGGGGAGCTTCATAAAGGGAGTCCTCGGGGGTCCAAATCCCGTGGGGGGGTCCTATGGGGGAGTGCCATCTGCAATCCTGTGGGGGAGTGCCATGGGGGGGGCCCGTGGGGAATCCTGTGGGGGGGGGGACCTATGGGGGAGTTTTATGGAAGAGTGCGACGGGGGAGGGGAGTTTTATGGGGAAGTCCTTTGGAGGAATCCCAACGGGGAGTCCAATGGGGGCGTCCAAGTGGGGCGGGGGCCGCGGGGGGGAACCTGCAGGGTGCCCCACGAGGAGCGGGGGGCCCCAGCAATGTCCGGGCGAACTCTATGTTTTGCATGTGTTTCGACGTCTTCTCGGCGGGCGCCCCCCAAGAGAAACATGTAAGCAACATATCCGATGCTTTCCATGTGTTATAGTTTTTTTGAAAAGCGTTGAACAAAAAACATGCCAGATGTTTTAAACCTGTGTTAACGTGCATTGAACAACATGTGCCTGAGTGAGTTAGGCCCGAAGCAAGTGGCAAACGTTAGAAATACAACTCACACGCAGTTCTCTTCGTACAATTTGTAGGTCACCCGCGGGGCGCCCCCCCAAACATCCTGGCGAACTGTTTCTGTGGCGCAGAAACAATAAACATGAAAAACACATGTTGTTGCTACATGTTTCTTAACATGTCTTTGCGCCAGGGACCATCGCCAACGCGCGCGCCCTAGGCGCGCCTTCCGGGATGCCAGTCCAGCGGCTCTCCCTCGCAGGCGCGCTCTCGCCAGGCGGTTGTCCCGGCGCCCCCCTGGCGGGCGCGCCCCCGTTGAGTGACCGTTTTGGTTTTCCCCTGGAGACGTGGCCCACGCAGAGGACGCCCAGCAGGGGCCGCCCCCAGGGGCCCCGCGCGCGGCCCCCCTGTGGGAATTCAATCCAAGAGGAAATCCGGGGCGCATTTCCCCTCGCGCGGGGTCGGCCAGGCCCGGGCGACTTTGCGCCGTTTCGCGCTGTCCAAATTCATTGGCAAGGTGTGTGCCACGGACCACGGAACCTTCCCCCTGCGCGCCCAAAAGGCTCGCCCATAGGACTCCCCCATGCTGAAAAGAATGCGGCCGGCAACCCGGCGCGGCGGCCGCCCCTCTCCTTTGCAGTAGCGGACGCAATCTTGCCGCGCAGAACAGTTCCGCGCCTCCAAGGCGCACTCGAAATGACAAAGTATTGGTCGAATGCGAGATGAATATCGAATTCGAACATGATACCCTGTACACGTTTGATATACTCAACAGACATGGCTGCTTTGTGTATCAAAACATAAGGAGCACTATCGTGCCTCCTCTCCAACGATCGCATTCCGCAAATCTTCTGGCGTCTTGGCCCTGCGCGGCGACAGGGTGTAGAAGGTCGGAAAGCAGCGATTCGCGCGCGCGCGCGTCTAAGCCCGCCCGAGCACGCGCGCACACGCGCACACTCACACACGCGCCATCCCACGGTTTAGGCCCGTTGTTCTGTTTGGCCGCGCAACCGACAGCGTTTGTCCGCAAGCAGTGGCCAGCCTTGACGCACAGTGCACAAAACGGCTCGGGATCGAGAAGATCCAGAGGCCAGAAAATCAAGCGATCTCTACGGAAAGCACCTCTGCAGGGCTCAACAAGGGCGGGCGGACAAGGTTGAGCCCCCAAACCAACATAAACGATTGCATCAACGGCCAAACCCGATGCTGGATGTGGAAAGACAAGCAAGCAACACATCCACGACCCAAGCCTCTTAACCGACAGCGTCTGTCCGCGGGCATCGGCCAGCCGCGACGCACAGTGCACGAAGCGGCTCGGGATCGAGCGGATCCAGAGGCCAGAGAACCCAGCGATCTCGAAGCAGATTTCCACACACAGACCCTGGCCTTCAGGCCGCCGTGGCGCATGCCAATCTTGAGTTCCGACGCGCCTTCGCAAGCGTGCTGCGCAGCTTGAGAGGGTTGGGCTCAGCTACTGTTGTCCAGAAGGGCCTGGATGGCGCCCTGCCCCCACGCGGCTCGGCGAGGCGCGCGAGAAAAGGAGCAGGGCCGTCAACCAGAACACATGCACCCCCCCAAGACTGTCTAGATTCAGATGCACACGCATCGAACGAATTTCGCTTTCTCCGACTGGTACGAGACGCGCAGAAATCAGAATCCAAGATCCTGAACCCAGGCTGTCGACTGGCATGCTGGGCCTAGCGGGCCTCCCAGACCCACGGCGGCGACGGGTTCTTGGCGGCGCGGGGCGCGCCGCGATGGGCGCGCGCCACCAAGGAACTGAAAGAGAACTTGGCAAGCCAGATCCCCCGGCATGAAATGGAGGGCCTCGCGCGGCGCCAGGTTGCCGAGTCCGAGCAGGTAGCTGCGGTCGCGAATGGCTGGAGGCCCGTTCGGTCTGTTCCGAGCTTGCGACCACGAGCTGCGCGGCATGCGCAGCCGCGCTCCCCGTAGCAGTCCACTTCGTAGCCAGCTCGCGCCACGCGCTGTGCGCGGCGTGGGATCAGGCCCGCCGCGTCTGGCCCACGCTCGATGTCCAGCTCGAAGACCCGCGGCGCCAGCCTCGAGGCCTACCCTCGACGGAGGGCCCTCGACCAGTTGCCCGAGCCGCTGAACAGACGCATCGATGTGCACCTTCGAATCGGTGGCAACAGCCCAGGCGCTCAGGTTCCGCATGGGATGTCTCAGAATATTCTGCATGGGTTTGAACGTTGACCTTGCTGGTCTGGCTGTAGACGTTGAAGCTGTTCTTCCGCTCGCCCATCTTTCGCATGCCGCGCGAGGCTTCGATCGGCCCCCCAGCGGCCCCGCTTTTTGATGTTGCCGAACTCGCGGGGTTGGGCCAGCATCTCGCGACGCGCCCCCCCCCCCCCCCCGCGCCGCAGTAGGCGCAGAGCGGGCGGGCCCAGGACGCCCAACTTGAGGGCCTCGCTGGCGCGCTGGAAGGCCCAGGCCCATGCCTTCGCGCCCAGCGCGTTCAGGGGCTCTGGAGCATGGCAGGCCACCCAGCGCGCGACCCACTCGGGCGCGCTCGGGGCGGTCCTTGGTCTTCGACCTGGCCTCGAGCTCGACCGGGTACGGCAGCGCCGCGCACTTCCTCAAGTGCCGATGGGCCTCTGGCGACAGGCGACAGGGCGGATGACCGAGCGCACCTGCAGGGGGGAGGTCTCGGACGGCCTCGGGTAGAAGACGATCGTCAAAGCCGTGGCTCTGGCCGCCTCTACAAAGCCGTTCGTCGCCATTAAGCGCGCAATCCAGGTCGCCGCCAGCCCCGGCAGGGGCAGGCCCGCCCGCGGCGGGCCAGTGACATCCTGCCCGCATGCGCCCAGCGCGCCCTCGGCGAGCTGGCCGCCTCCGGCCGCGGGTCGAGCCGTAAGCGGGCGATCGCGGCCATCAGCTTCGCCCCGTCGGGCGAGTCGCGGCCGCGGAAGTTGGGGAACAGCTGGTCGAAGTACTCCAGAATCCAGAGCGCCCTCCCCCAAGTCCTGCGCGGATGCGATCGGAGTCCGCGACGACGCAGCCAGGGTCTGGGAACTCTGGCATGGGCGGGAAAGACGCTATAGCGCAGAACGTGGGCGCGCGGGCCCCTGTGCATTAGGGAATCCGGTATATTGAAGCCAACGTGAACATGGGAAACGACGGCGCATCTTCCAGTGGCAACGGCGAGACGCGCACCGTTTGCAGCGCATCGCTCGCGCGCGCGTGCCGTGAATTGCACTGCCGAGCGTCGCCGACCGCGTTCGCGCGTCTGGGCGGCCCGCGCCAGTCGCCACTTCCGACCGCCGCAAAACTTTGCGCGCTCGGGCGCGGCGACTGCAGAACGACGCGGCGACTGCGCGTCGACGCTTGAAACCTCGCTGCGAGGGCCCTCGCATTGTGCGCCCTGCTCGGCGGGAGACCGAGGGCCCCTTTGGTCGACGCCGAGAGTCGGGGCGCCCGCGCGGCCGCCGGCGCGCCGAACTTCGAATGCAGCAGCGGCGACGCTGCAAATCGAACGGACGCGCTGGGATCGCGTTCGGGGCCTTCGAACAACGACGATGCGCACCATGACAAGGCAAGCGGCGCCGAGACGGCGCAGCCAGACCCCCCGCGCAAGAAGCGACGCCCAAACGCAAACAATCATTCGACGCGCAGGACACACGCGGCGCGGCACGCGCGCGCCGCGGCCGCCGAAACATTCCGATGTCAAGAATGCCAGATGGCGAGCTTGCTCCCGCGACGAACCATCGCACAAAGTCGCGGTCGCCGCGAGCTGGCGGTGCGCGAATCTCGCTGCCCATCGGGGGGCCAGCCGGATTCCCGCGGAACGTCGCGGAGCCCCGAGCGAGACTACCATGTGAAATAGCCCCGCGCGAACTCGCGCGACTCGCCAAGCGGGCGCCCGACATCTCCCCGAGGTTCCGCGAGACCATCGCAACGCTTCAACGCGTCTTCACTAGAACGCGACTCGCCCCAATGATCGCGGCCATCGTGGCACGTCGGCGCGCGGCGGGCGATTTCTGCGAGAGGCTCGGCCCAAACTGGCGACGGACGAAAGAGAGGGAAGGGGCGCGCAATCGTCCGGGCGGCGCGCAGCGAGCGCGCGTCAATCCTCACCCCCGCGCGTGCTACATGGGGGAGACGGGGGGCTCAGGATCCCGACGGGGGCCCCGCGCGTGGCCATGCGCGCGCGGAAGCGCGCCCGGAGCACGGCGCCCCCCGAGGAGCGCATGTGCCCTTAATTTTTGCCTGACGCGGGTGGATGCGTCGAGTTGAGGCAGGGTGCTTCAATCCGATCGCGTCGCGGCGCGCGCGTGGCGTCTCCCGCGTCCTGGGCGCGCCTTCGTCCGCGCTGGATAACGCGCGGAAGAGCTCGATGGCAAATATGACGACAAAGCGCGATGGGCAACGCTGTTTTTTTATCGCGCGGCGGCGGGTTGACAATGTGTGCCCCCGAAGCGCCCGCTGCTGGGGCGCAATGCAACGGCGAAATATAAGGTGGCAGATTTTGACAAGTCACGCACACGCTGCGTTGGTTATCTCGAACCGAAGGAACCGAGAGCGCGCGCTGCGCGAGCGGTGCACTTGAAAGGCGCGTCGCGTTCCACAGCTGGCTCGATGTCCGACCTTGCTACGGCGTGCTCATGCGACTCGTCCTGGCGCCCATGCTGAAGAGGCCCCCAGATGCTTCCCGGGGGCCCTCTTTTAACGGCCAAACCATTCGAGGCAATCAGAAGCTTGACACGAGAGCCAGTTCCCCCGAAGCACCGCGAACCCAGCGGGCTACAATGATGCCTGCGAGCCGCGTGCCCCGCGTAGCCCAGCGAGCCCAGCGAGCCATCCGAGCCGCGCGAGACGCGCGGGCAGCGCGATCCGCGCGGCCCCCTGCCCGGCGACTCCCGCGAGCTCCGTCGCCGCCCCCCCCCCCCCCCCCCCCTCGCGAACCCCACGGGCCCGACGGGCCGCTTCGACAGGCAGATGCGCCCAAACTTGAGCTGACAGGGGGGCGGCGTCAGCGGGGCGGAGGGCGCGGGGTCGAGCCTCGGTCCTGAACCCTCGACTGTCGAAGGTCTGGCGCGTAGGCTCAAGGTTATACGGCGCTTGTCCCCAGGTGAGGTCACAACTTCCGGGTCGAAAATATATGACGCGAGGTCTAGACGGATGGTTCGCGTCTCGGATCAAGAGCGCGCCGCGCGGGGCGCAACAACTCACAAACATTCAAGGTCAAGGGCGTCGGGCACAGGGTCTCGGGCCCAGGGTGTTGCGCGCGCGGTGGAAATCAGAAAGCGCGGGGCGCGAGATCGATCCTCGACACTGGGCATTCGACCACCCAGGGCCCGGGGCCCCGGGCGCGTTGCGCTTGACTTGGGGGCAAGCCCCCCGCCCCTGGGACATCGTCGACCGTCGAGCGCGCCATCGGCGCGCCGCTCCACGCGGCGCGGCCCCTCTCCCAGGCCGCGGAGCGCAACGGCTCTCCAGGCGAAGCTCGCCAAGGCGTCCACGCGCGACATGTCTCGCCACGATGTCCATCGAGCTCGCGTCTGCAGCCACCTTGCGCCTGGCGCGCGCTGCGTTGAGCCAGCGATCGAGCGGATGGCAACCCGCGATCCGTCCACCAACGGCATCAGGCCGATCGACCCCTTCAGCACCGAGCCTGCCACAAGCGCTATCGCCGCCGAGCCGCGCTGCCCGGCCGCGGCGCCCTCCATGGGCGCCCCGGTCGGCGCCGGAGGCCCCGCCGCTGCAGCGCCACGAGCTCCGCCGCCTAAGAAAGCGGCCGCCGCCGCTGGGGCCGCTCGGGCAGCTACCGCTGCCGCGACAGGCGCAACTGGCACCGGGGCGCCCGCTGGGCCTACAGCAAGGACTCCGCCTGTGAGCGCGCCGCCCACGGCAACCAGCGCAGGGGGCAGGGCTCCTGCTCTTGAGATGGCTTGTCCACCAGCAGGAGCGCCGCCCTAGCCAGAGGTGAGCAGGATCAAGACGGGTCGCCTACTGCAGCGCCCAGGCCAGGGCGCCGGTGGTCGGACTCCAGCGCCCAGGCCAGGGCGCCGATGATGCCACTATCCGTCAACGCGTAATCCTTTTCCTAGACGTCCGTGTCCAAAGTGCAGATCGCGACCGCGAAGCGGGTCGCGAAATCAGCTGCTAACCTTACCCGACGCCCCAAAATCGGGCGCTGGTGCCACAATCGCTTGCCTTCGTAACGCACCCACGCCCGCTGTCGCATCTCAGCTGGGACCGCCTCTAGCGCCGCTCGGCCTGCTGCTGCCTGCATAGCGCCAGCACCAACTTACCCAGCCCTTGGACCACTCGAGCAGCACAAGCAGGACCTCGTTCACCACCGCGAGCGCTCAGACGCTCTCATCGACGCGCACGGGCGTCGCTGGCGAGAACGGCGGCGGCTTGCCTCCCGGGCACGCTAGGCGGCCAGACCACCTCGCGCGCGGCATCTCGGAGCCCGGTTGCGAGGATGTCTCAAGCGAAACGCGCCAGACCACCTCGCGCACATTTTCTGAGAGCCCCAAGTTGCGAGGATGCCTCAGGCGAAACGAGCTGGACCATCCCGCGCACATCTTCAAGGTGCCTGGAGTTGCGAAGATGTCTCAGGCGAGACGCGCCAGACCACCTCGTGCGCAGCATCTCGGAGCCCCGAATTGCGAGGATGTCTCAGGTTAAACGGGCTGGACCACCTCGCGTGCGACTTCTGGGAGCTCAGAGTTCTGAGACTGTCTCAGGCGGCGCCCAGACCCCTCCCAGATCACAATTCGACAACAGGTGTGCAATCACATGCTTCGTTAGGGTCTGACTCCTCCTCCCTCTCGGAGCCCAGAACTTCGAGCATGGGAGCCCCGAGTTGCGAGGATGTCTCAGGCGAAATGGGCTGGACCACCTCGCGTGCGACATCTGGGAGCTCAGAGTTCTGAGGATGCGTCAGGCGGCGCCCAGATCTTTCCCAGAGCACAATTCGTCAACAGAAATGGAATCACATGGTTCGTTTGGGTATGACCCCCCCTCCCTCCTTTTTCCTCCCTCTCGGAGCCCAGAGTGTCGAGGATGTCTCAGGCGAAACGGACCAGACCACCTCGCCCGCAGCATCTCGGAGTCCCGACTCGCAAGGATAGCTCAAGCAAAACGGGCCACACAGCCTTGCGCACATTTTCTCAGAGCTCAAGGCTGCAAGGATGTCTCAGGCGACACGAGCTGGACCACCTCTCGCGCAGCATCACGGAGCTGAGGGGTACGAGGATGTCTCAGGCGAAAGGCGCCAGACTACCTCTCGCGCGGCAGCTCGGAATTTAAATTTCGAGGATGCCTCAAGCGAAACGCGCCGGACCACCTCGCGCGCAGCATCTCGGAGCCCGGAGTTGTGAGGATGCCTCAAGCGAAACAAACCAGACCACCTCGCGCGCGACATCTCGGAGCCCCGAGTTTGGAGGATGTTTCAGGCGAAACGAACCAGACCACCTCGCGCGCAGCATCTCCGAGCTCCAAGTTGCGAGGATGTCTCAGGCGAAACAAGCCAGATCTCCTCGCGCACGGCATCTCGGAGGCCAGAATTGCGAGGATGTTGCAGGCGAAACAAGCCAGACCACCTCGCGCGCGGCATCTCGCAGCTTAAAATTTTGAGGATGTCTCAAACGAAACGGCCCAGACCACCTCGCGCGCGGCGTCCCGGAGGCCAGATTTTCGAGGATGTCTCAGGCGAAATGAGCCGGACCACCTCTCGCGCAGCATCTAGGAGCTGAGGGGTACGAGAATGTCTCAGGCGAAACGGCCCAGAACACCTCGCGCACGGCGACCCGAAGCCCAGATGTTCGACGATGTCTCAAGCGAAACGGCCAAACGCCAATCCCGAACAACTCAGAAACGAGAGTTGTGAGGACGTCTCAAGCGAAGCGGTCCGGAACACCAGATTCTTTTGAGGATGTCTCTGCTCCCCCTTGCCCTCGGCCGGAGCTAGCTTCTACCACAGCAGCTCCCCGTTCAGCAAGCTGTTTTGGGAACAACGGCCTGCACACTTGCAACGGTTGCAAACTTTCGCATTGAGTGTGCGTTGCGCTACCGCGAGCACCGCTTACAAAAAAACGAGCCGCCTCCATCCTTGTAGCTGTCACAAGCTTCTCAGACGAATGTGCGCGGCTCTAGAGCGAAGGCCGCATTCTGAAAACGTCCCAACCTCTAGCCTTGCAGCTGCTGCAGACCTCGAGGCAAACGTGAGCGGCGCTAAGACGAGAACCGCACTCGGAAAACCACTGGCCCACCATCCTTACAACCGCTGCTAGTTTTGAAATCGAGTGCACGAGGCGCTAAAGCGAGAGCAGCACTCTGAAAACAACCAGCCCTCCATCCAGATGCTGCATTTTCATGACGCTTGAGAATGACACGCTGTAAGGAAGTCTCAAGTGAAGCGCCTGGCCCGGCCGACCGACACGTCTGGTGGTCCGACAGAGAGTTTTGCTTATGAGGCATAGGGAGGGAGGCGAACGACGCGAGGTCAGAGCCTCGCCGCGCAAGACGGGTGAAAGGAGGGTGCGAAAGGTAGCAAAGTGCAAGGCAATTCAAGGGTCCAAGGGTGGCCAGTCTCCTTCACGTTCCTCTGCCAATGAGGACCATGGCCGAACGTGCCAAGCTATGGCAGTGCGACGAAGCGCCGCCACAGGACAGCAGGTGAAAACATGAGGGCAGAGCGTAGGGGGATGGAAAGTACAACTCACGTGTGCTCCCGTCGTTTTGTTCTGCCTGCCCATCCTTTGACGTACTGGTCACGCTCCCAAGAGCTTTCAAGATCTTTCAAGTACGCAAAGTTTCCAACAGTTACTCAGTCGTTTCGCCCCTCACTAGGGCCAAGGACAGGCTTCCCAATGCCCTTGCAAAGGCGTGGCCTCCAACATCAGTAGAACCTCCCCCCTCTGGCCAGGCGGACGTTTTCGTTCAAGGTCGATCCTCGGATCCTTCGCAAACGCTGCAATCCCGACCAACTTTCCGAGCCGCGTCCAGCCGTGGCCGCGCGGGAACCCCCGAAGACCATAGAAAGCAGAGCGCTGCACCTCGACGCGCCGCCGCCGCGTCGACGACCCGGGAGCCGACATTGTTTTCCCTGAAGGAAACCCTCGGGCCAGGCCACCTACACTGAGGGACAGAGTTAGGGGGAGGACCGACCCTGGGGGGGGAAGCATCGAGCTGGAATCAGCGATACATCGCCGATAGATCGGTGATGTGCCCCCGACAGCGAAGCCGCACATTCTTGGGTCGGGGTGGGCTATGTATCAGGCCCCTATCGGCGATCAGTGAGCGATTGGGAGTCCATGCGTCCCCCTCTGAGCCCATCCCCCCCCCCCGATGATGCCCCTGCTGCACCAATCAACAGCGCCTCGAGCCTACTTTC
>CAUYUJ010011381.1:417045-429545 GCA_963575745.1 Prorocentrum cordatum | reverse complement strand
CGCCTGCCGACCTTGCTCATCAATGCGTCAATGTCCAGCTGTGCCTGTCCGTGGCTGTCTGCTTTTGTCTATTCCTGCTTGTCCCTGTCTCTCTTTATTTCCATTTGCCTGCTTGCTTCTCTTCTCCTCTCAAGCTGCCTTATGCCGCCTTGTTGCACGCCTCAATGCCTGCTCCTGCCTTCCATCGGGTCCTCGAACCGCCGTACGTGGTCAGAAGCTCAACAGCCGTGGTGGACGGGGCTGGCGACGTCACTGACACCGTCGGGGGCGGAGGCGTCGTCGACTCAACACTCCTCGCCATGGCAAGCACGAGGCGAAACCGAAGGAACAAGCAGAGGAGCACGAGATGTGCCACGCAAGGAATGCTCACGATAAGTCGTCTCTCCTGCTGCTCTCCAGTACGAACAGTCAAGCTGCTGATCACTCGAGGCACAAATCACATGAATCCCTGCGTGGAGTGCCAGACGACCGACGACGACGGACGACGGACGACGACGACCACAACGACGACACGCGACGAGGATCAAGGTTTGGCATGTTTTTGGCCCTTTCCCTCCGATGCCTCCAGAGGCCAGAGGCCTCTGGAGGCCTCTGGGGACGTCTGGGGGCCTCTGGAGACTCAACCTCCTGCGCGGTTGCGCTTCGCTATGGGACTACAGCAAGGTGAAGGCAGCCCGGGATCGTTGAGAGCGAGCGGGTCCGCAAGACAAGATGGATCGGGCACAGCCACAATGGCAGAGCGCTCCCAGAGCCTTCCAGGACGCTCGGGAGCGATTCATCTCTATCTGAGCCCTTCGTGATCCTCACAGACGCCCACGGCGACAGCAGAGCCGAAAACCGACCGAAGCGACAGCGCAACCGAACCCGACCGACAGGCAGAACGGCCTCAGAGGACGCAGGGACGCGACAGCCGACCGAACCGACCCGGCCGAACGCGACCGACTGCACCACGGCCGACCGAACCGAGTCGCGGACGCTCTTGATCCTGCGCAGGCGTGCCGTCCTGCCTTCCTTATTGCGGCCGCTGGCGAGCCGTCCTTGGTGCAGTGTACGAAGTCGTGTCCTGGCCGTCTCCCTCTCGCTCGCTCTCTCTGGGGCGGTGGCCACGGGCTCCCTCCCAGACAGGCAAGGTCTGGGCGGCGTTGGACCCCAAACCTGCAGGGACCTCCGGAATTGAGGGAAAACACTCCAGATTGGAGGACGTACCGAATGGAAGTCGAGGCTCGCCTAAAGACCGTGGGCGTTCAATACACGCTATTCACTTGTAGCTCTGCTCATGCAAAACTATCAGCGACGTGCGGAAGCGCACGGAGCTGAGAGCTTAATGGGTAACCACGAGGCTGGACAGAAAATAATGCGAAGCACGCTGGACGCTTTGAATCCGATCCAAGAAAACACTCCACCAATGTGCAATTATCTACTTCTCGACGCCTCTGGTTCAATTCCTAACCATCCTGCGTTGTTGGGTCCTCGTTTTGAATCCGCAGAGCCCCGCGTTCCCGCACTCCTCCTCTCCCCCTCCTCCCTCCTCCCGTCCCTGTCTATGCCCTCTGCATGCCCGTAATTGCCACCTTCACCATCGTGCCCCAGCGGCAGGAATCGCATGCGTGACCGCGCCCATTTTTGGCACACCCCTCACACGCTTCGTGGCCTCACAGTGAGCTCCACCGAAGGCCCCAGTGGCAGGAATCACATGCATCCACAGGCCGACTCTGACACACCCCTCACACGTTTCGCGGCCCCATAGGGAACGCCACCGAAGACCCCACTGGCAGGAATCGCATGCGTCCCCAAGTCTATTTTGACGCACCCTCACGCCTTTCGTGGCCTCAAATGGAGCTCCTCCGAAGACCCCTGTGGCGGGAATCATGTGCGTCCCCAGGCCTATATTGGCATGCCTTTCGCACCACACGTTTCGTGGCACGAAGCGATCCTCATTCGTCCCTTGCCGTGCGGTGCCCACAACTACACATGATAGTGTCCCTTGCCTTGCTAATGTTTTGTTGCGCGTCGTCTTCGAAACGCTCATTATTCTGCTACGTCTCATTGTGCTGGAGTTGGGGACTCAAACTTATTCTTCAGATCATCGATTTGATTGATCGCTTCCCCACGACTCTGAGGTTTGATTCAGCGCCTCGGTATGTGATCACCGCGGTAATGATTCCACTGCGCACTGGGGTGTCGTGCGATGATGCCTTCGTAGCTACTCGTGTTTTCAAAACCCTGGTCGGACTGACAGCTTCGGCACAGCTCCCGGTGCACCTCGGGCGCGCGGGTGGCTCTTACCAGCGCCTCGTCGGGGTCAAAGGGTGCCCTGTACGGTGCGCCTGCAACTCCCCCCTTCACTCCAATGGTCACCGCGGGCTGTGCGTGCCCCCGCGGGCTCCGTGCCCCCTGGTTGTGCTGGGGGGGGGAGCCTCACGCATCCTGTTGCCGTGCTCCACCCGTTTCTCGGAAGCGGCGCCGCGGCGCGGAGATCCTCGTGCCCCCAAGCAGCATGGGCGCTCCCCCGGGCTTCGCACATCTCTCAGCGCGTGTCGCGGGCTCCTCGCACTTGCCGCAGTGATCAGAGGAAGTCGGGCGGTCTGGTTCTCGATGTGGGGGGATCGTTTTTGTTTTGCTCTGGGATGGCGAAGGGCACTGCGCACAGGTGGCGATGCATTTGGGTTCACGTGTGTCTCGCTTCGGAGGGCGCGACCTGTGCAAATCCTGGCCTTCAGCCCCATCCTCATCAGCTCCACGTGCGTCGGTGGCCACGCGGGTCGGGTGGAAGTGCACTACTCTCGCGCTTCTCAATGCGCGTTAGCAGGCGCACACATTTTGACTGTATCCAAGTCTGGGTGCCAGAAATTGGGGGATGATTAGAACTGAATCAAGAGAAGAGGGCACTGGCATGGTGGCTTTACGGGCTCAAAAGGGGTGTGTGAGACCGATGCAGCACGCACCAAGCCAGAAGGCAAGATGACGGAGAACCCCGGATGAGAACAGCAGCAGCATCATCCCGAAGCTACCTGCGCGCAGAGAAGCGCCACGCACGCACATGAAACAGCATTACCAACATCTCGCCTAAGCTTTCCTTACAACGCTCGGTCAAACTCGTGGCGATACGCACAATGGTGCTCTCGCACTGCCGATCCAAACTGGTGTTCCATGCCCGTGGGATCTCGTCTGCTCACAGCAGCCCCTCCTCTCTCCTCCTCCTCCTCCTCCTCCTCCTCCTCCTCCTCCTCCTCCTCCTCCTTGTCCTTCTCCTCCTCCTCCTTCCTCCTTCCTCCTTCCTCCTTCCTCCTCCTTCTGCCTCCTCCTCTCCTCCTCCTCCTGCTAAAAAAACGACCAGTCATGGCTCACGCCTCTCTTTGTCACCCTATGCTTCTTGTCCGCCCCGACGAAACTGCTGGCGCCGCCATGCTACTCGCCCGGCAACGGTGCACCTGATCACGCTCCTCTGAGCTCGACTGACCCTGCTCCGAAACACCCCGCGCTCCTGCGACAGGGCTGCAGCACTGGCGTCGACCATCGGCTCGGGCAGCGGCACAGATCGAGCAGCGTCTGCGCCAGGCGCCTCCCCTGGCCCCACACCCACCGCAATGCCTCGGCCAGGAGCCCGCGCGCCGCGAGCGCACCGGCCACGGAGGCCTGGAGGCCCGCGCTCTCTCTCCTGACTGCGTGGGCTGACGGTGAGACCCTCGGCGGGCCCTCTCCCTCGGAGGCAGCCGTCCGGGGGCCGAAGGCAGAGAGAGAGAGAGATACCCCAACAAATAGATACATCTGTGTACCCATACGACCACCCTTCGGGTGATAAGGAGGTTAGGGGGTGGGGGGAAAGAACCAACTGCTGGCAAATGCGATGGGTCTGATAATGACGATGCTGGTGACGCACCCTCGAGTTAGCGACGACGCGTGATGACGATGTTGCGCTGCGATGTGATGCCACTATCGTCGCCGCTTTGGGCTACCTACCAGACCACCCCAACCCAACCCGAAGACCCGAATTTGACTCGAATTTCGGGTTGGGGGGGGGTAACAGG
Organism: Prorocentrum cordatum; assembly: GCA_963575745.1. NCBI lineage: Eukaryota > Dinophyceae > Prorocentrales > Prorocentraceae > Prorocentrum > Prorocentrum cordatum. Next base: position 425,517 of record CAUYUJ010011381.1, on the reverse strand, counting down.
TCCCGTGCGTCTTTACAGTGTTCCCCGACCCCCCCCACACTGGAAATGGAAGGCACATTGAAGCCTTCGGGTTGGGTTGGGGTGGTTTGGTGGGTGGTGAGCTTTCGATCTCACTCGATAGATCCCACTATCGACCTCACAATATCGATCACACTCGATCGATCGCACTATCAATCTCGCCATCGATCTCACTATAAATCTCACTATAGATCCCGCTTTCAATCTTACTCGATCGATCCCACTATCGACCTCACAGTATCGATCACACTCGATCGATCTCACTATCGATATCACCATCGATCTCACTATCGATTCCTTTATCGATCTCACTATCGACTTCACTCCCGATCTCACAACCAATGTCACAAACAATCTCAAGGCCGATCTCACTTTTGATCTCACTATCCATCCCAATTTGACGATCTCAATCTCGATCTCACTATCGACTTCACTATCGATGCCAGGGCGGGACACCCCCGGCCACCGCCCGCCCACAGCCGACGGAACACCGACGGGACACCAACGGGACACCAACGAGACACCACAGGAGACCACGGCGGGACACCCCGGACCACCGCGCGCCCACCAGGGGGCGGAGGGGCGGTTCACTGCACCCGAATCGCCCTGGCGACGGCAGGGCCATGCGGGCGCCCACGCAGCTTCGCCTCGCCCGCACGCGCGACACGGACACGAGACCGAAACCGACTTCCAGGTGGGGGGCTCTCCGTGCCACTACAATCTCGCCCCCAGCCTCCGGTACATGTGTATGCGCGCAAGACTGCATTGGCCCTTCGCGCCGTGCATCTTGGTCCTTGGAGTTTGGCATGGAGGCGAAAGTGCAGGAAGTCAAATCAGAATCTCTGGCGCTAGCTCTTTGTTGCCTTTTCCGCCATCGTCGTTCTGACACGTAATGGTTTTCAGCATCCGTTCATCATCTTTCCTCTTCATCTTCCTCATTCTCGCCCTACTCTGCGAAGTATTCTAAATCCTTGTCAGCTCTTTTTGCGGAGGTTCCTCCTTGGAGAGCCTCTTGGGGCCTCCTGGACGACCTCATGGGCGCCTTCTGGCGGCCCCTGGGGGCTTCCTCGGGGCACCCTGCTTCCAACCGCTGTCTCCCTGAACGACCAGGTCACGATGTGGAATGCTTCGGGGGTCGTCTCGAAGCCACCTTGGGCCGTCATGGGGTCCTCTTCGGGCCATCTTCCCTGTTGGGCCGTCTTGAGGCTCTCTTGGACTGCCTGGAAGCATTTTTGGATAGTTCTGGGACATTTTCGGGCCTCCTGGGCGGTCTCGGGCGCCTGGAAGACTGAAGAACAGAGCATTCCCAACATCATACAAAAAGCAATGGTAAATCCATGCCTCTCGCCACACCTCTCCACCTCATCTCGCGCACGTCTCCCCTCCTCCCATCCGCTCCGCACTCTCGCTCCTCTTGAACTCTCAGACCTTCGACGTCGTCATTTCGTCGTTCCGCGGGTCCCAAAGACCTCGACTCCCTCCCCCAGACAGCTTGTTCTTCATAGTATTCTTCATATTAATACTGTCATGTATCATCCTATTCATATTACTAGTATTATCAGAGTGAGGGGGCCGAACGGTCATTCATTGTCCTTGGGTGCGTGGCTGAAGTGAAAATCCGTGGTGACGATTATGTTTGTTGCGTTGTTGCTGTTGCTGTTGCTGTTGTTGCTGCTGTTGAATTCTCACTTCTGAAGAATAATTATTGCTGACCCCCCCCACCGGTGCATACTGTTTTTTCTCAATCAAAGTGTGCACCTCGACGCTCGCACCCTGTTTTTTGGCAGGGAAAGTCTTGATGCTCAAACTGGGCCCCTGGCCCACGGGTTACAACAACAACGGCTCCTGCCTGACACTTCCTTACAATTTAGCCAGGACCCCCGCTCCCACCCGAGACTTCCTCGCATTTTATTCAGGAATCGCGCTCTCGGTTGGGACTTCCTTACAATGTATTCAGGAATCGCTCTCCCGGCGCTCTGGAGTCGCGCTCTCGCTGGAGACTTGCTTGCAACTTACTGAAGAATGGCAATGCGTTGGAATTTCCTGCTATTTGTCCAAGCGCCGCGCTCCCGACACCCAGGCACCCAGGAGTCGCGCCGTTGTGGCCCCATGTGCATGCCCTTCGTGGCCCCGCTGGTGCTATTTGTGTCCCCCTCACTGTCCTACGTGGCCCAGTTGCTACCCTCAGTGGCCCCAAAGTTGTCTTCTGTGGCCCCGCATTATCTGCACTTCGTGGCCCCCGCTCGTTCGCGCTCTTCGTGGCCCCATACGCATTCCCTTCGTGTCCCCGCTGTCGCCCTTCGTGGCCTACTTCGTGCCCTTCGTGGCCCTGCTGTCGTTTTCTCTCGCTCTCGCTTTCGCTCGTCGTCGCCGTCGTCGTCGTCGTCGTCGTCGTCGCCGTCGTCTTCGACGTCGTCGTCGTCGTCGTCGTGGTCGGTCCCCTGTCCGTCCCTCTTGGGGTCGGGTCGACGGACCGCGGCCGCCCCGCCGATCAGCGCTGCCGCTGGCCAGGCCGACGGTCCGCGGCCGCCCCGCCGCTTGCCGGGGCCCGGCCTGCAGGCGAGAAAGGCATACCCCCCAAAAGGGGTTCGATCGAAGACGAAGAGGGCGGGTATCGAGAGTTTGGGAAACACGCGTTATTTGACACTCGAGCATATAAGGGCGAACAGTTTTAAACTCATTGTTGTTGTTGTTGCTGCTGTTGTTGTTGTTGTTGTTGTTGTTGTTGTTGTTGTTGTTGTTGTTGTGGTTGTTGTTGTGGTTGTTTGTTATCGTCGTCTCCCCCGCGACCCACTCGCGACCCACCCCGCGACCCACCTCGCGACCCACCCCGCGACCAACCCCGCGACCCACCCGCGACCCACCCCGCGCCCCATCCGCGACCCACCCGCGACCCACCCCGCGACCCACCCCCGACCCACCCCGCGACCCACCCGCGACCCACCCCGCGACCCACCCGCGACCCACCCCGCGACCCATCCGCGACCCACCCGCGACCCACCCGCGACCCACCCACGACCGAGCCACATTGGTTTGAAGAAAAAATCGGCGCTTGCGGCGGGCTCGTTGTACGATTTGTGAAATTTTGGCGCCTGCGGCGGGCGTCTCCAGAGACTCGCAGACTGCCGACGCCCCCACCGCCCCCTCACTCTTATCCGCATCTGCGGGTTGCTACGTCATCATTATGGTTGTTATTCTTCTTTCTCCTCGATTGATCTCTGCTGGGCCCATGGACCAGAAACGGCCCCTGGAGACCGAAAGTGAAGAGAAACGCTTGGAAACCGCAGAAACAATCCGCTGGAGGTCTGGGGTCTGTCTGCTCCTCCGCTCCGCACTCCTGCTGGGCAAACGAAAACACCAATACCGCCAATCCCAGGACCTCGCTGAGGCGCGGTCTGACCAGGGCGGCGACGGCGGCCCCCCAGGAGGCCCAAAACGGCGATGACAAAGAGAAAGCGTCAACATCGGTGCCTGTGCAAGACACACGGCTCAGAGCTGGTCAACATCGGTCCCCCCTACCCCCTCCAGGGGTCCATCCTGGCCAGTTGTTCGAGCTGCGGTCCAGCCGTGGTGACGGGAGCCTCCCAAAACGCCCCAATCCTCGGAAGCGAAGAAAAAGCCGTCGTCCTCGTCGTCGTCGTCGTCGTCGGCGTCGTCGTCGTCGTCGTCGTCGGCGCCGCTCCTTTCGAAGTCCACTCGCCCTCCCTGCTGTAGAGCCTCTGGCCATGACTGCATGGAAGCGCAGGACTGCGCGAAGTCGACGCAACAATTGCTGTGCTCCAGGCAGCCTGCGGCGCCGGCAGGAAGAGAGATGCCTCCCCCCGAGGAATCGAGGTTCGAGGCTCGAGGCCCGAAGTTTCTGACGGTCTTCCCCTTTAGGGGGGTCTCCGGGAGGCTTCTCGTCGCCACGACACCAGTTGCAAGGTGGCCTGCGGCGCCCGCAGGGAGCGACGCCTCCGCATTTGGAAACCTGCGAGGATCCTACTGTAGAGGGGAACATTTAGTGAACACCCCTCTGCCCCCCAAACTCAAAGTTGGCACGCGCGGGGGAGACTGCGGTCGAGGTGCAACTCATCAGACCCACCGCCAACTTTGAACATTGGGGGGAGGGGGGGGCGTTGACAGATGAATGTGGCAGGAGTGTTCGCTATTTTTGTTCCGAGGCCTGTAGGTCACCTTACCATGCGCCTCGCGCCCCGCGATGCGCGGTTATCTTCGCGCCCCCGGGCCACCCCCGAGGTAGTCTGCGGCCCAAGCAGGGAGAGGGAGAGGGAGCGGAAGAGAGGGAGACACCCCTCCGAGGAATCGAGCGTCCAAAGTTCCAGGATAGGGACCCGGAACTTCTGGACGCTTCTTTTTTGGGCCGGGGGTCTGGGAAGATTCTCGTCGACACGGCCGGATCCGCCTCACAAATCTGGTCAGAACGCACCCCTGAAGAGGGCCAGGGGCAAATAATGTATCTCAGAATTCAACGCCCCCTCACGTCGTGATTGCATCAATATGTGCTGGGATATTCTCGGCCTCTGGGGACCCTTACCAAGCTCGGGATGGGAAACGCCGATGCCAGGGAAGGGGTCCAGACCTGCAGGGGCCCGCGTCATTAACACCAGTCACGAGGCCGGGGGGTATCACCAGCATTGGCAGAGGAAGGCGTCGCGCGACTCTGGTCTTCGACTCACCGCTAACGCGTGCGGTTCGACAGCCCAGACATCTCGACGGCAAGATCCTGAGGAGCAAACGTTGCCTATTATCATCATATCAATCGTGGTCGTTACCAGAATCTGAATGTGGAGTCCGCCGACCCCGTGTCGGTCTCTTGGTGCGTGAAATTCTTCTCCCCCCACTATCCCCCCCAAGGACCCCAAACTGGCAATGTGACCCCCCGCATGGCAACGGGTAGCCCCTGGCACGAGCGCGCCATGGGGGCATAGAGGGCCCTACAGCGGGCCAAGAGGGCCCAAAGAGGCCTTTAAGACGGCTCACGAAGCCCAGTCGCCGAAAGATCGCTCGAAGACGCCAGAGGTGGCCTCCAGACAGCCCACAATGCCCCCGAGCAGCCTCCAACAGGCCCCCCAAGAGGGCCCAAAGAAACAAACATAGTCCCGTTCCCTTGGGATAACATGCATTTCTAGCATGTCCGCTTCTTTGGATTTCACGACGTCCAAGATGCAAGCAGCTCACAAGAGGGTTCCACGACGGCCCAAAGGGCCCCAAGACGGCCAAAGAAGCCCCCAAGCCCCAGGGCCGACGCGGCGGCTGCGCCGCTGGGGCAGGGCGCTGCCTCCCGTCGGAGCGGGGGGGCGCGGCGATCCCGGTGGCCTGGCCGCGCAGCCGGGGTGGCGCGTCGCCTCGGCGCCTGGAGCCCGAGCGGGGCGCGGCCGCCCGGCGGCGCGGCTGGGGCGCGGCGCCTCACGTGATTGTGCTCTGAGCCGACGGCCGGGGTGGCGGCGCCCGAGTTACTGCAGCAGACACCCCCCACTCGAACTGCGCAGCGCATGCAGCAGGTGCCTCCCGCCCCCGCTGTTCCTCGGCGTCCCCGCGTGGCACTCGACGCCGGCCGCGAAGATGGCGGCCTGGTTCTCGGCATCGTTCAAGGCCAAGTTGGCCAGCGCGACCGCAGACCGTCGGCCAGCCGAGACCGCCACCGCGACCGCGAGCGACTCCTCCTCGACAGCGGGCAGCAGGCCCAACAGGCCCTCCACGGCCCCTGGGGCCCGGCCGATGACGCGCTTGTTTTCGGTGTCCTTCGCGGCCAAGTTGGCCAGAGCGAGCGCCGCCAGCTCCTGCGTGCCAGAGGCGCCGCCGGCCAGCCAGCCTACCAGGCCCTCCACGGCCCCTGGGGCCTGGCCGATGGCGCGCTGGTTCTTGGCGTGCGCGAGCGCCGCCTCATGCGCGCAAGGGGCCCCGCTGGCCAGCAGGCCCACTGGGCCCTCCACGGCCCCCAGGGCCCGGTCGATGGCGCCCTGGTCTCCACGCCCTCCCCTCCCCCCCGCCCACCGCGTTCCACCTTGTTCTTGGGACCCACACCCGACAATTTCTCCTGCAGACGTAACCTTGGCTTCCCACCACGCCCCCCGCCGCGTCTGACGCCCCTCCCCCCCCTCGCCCTTCCTGGCCACCTTAATCTTGGGACCCCCACTCGACAATTTTTCGCCCAAAACTCACCCTGACCCCCACCACGCTCCCCACCGCATCTGACCTCCCCCCCCGTCCTGGCAACCTTGTTCTTGGGACCCCCCACCCGACAATTTCTTGCCCAGAACTCACCCTGACCCCTACCACGACCCCCACCGCGTCTGACCTCCCCCCCTGGTCCTGGCCACCTTGTTCTTGGGACCCCCCACCCGACAATTTCTCGCTCAGAACTCACCCTGACCCCCATCACACCCCCACCGCGTCTGACCCTCCTCTCGGAATGAGAAAGAGGCCGAGAAATCCAGGAGCCCGCGACTCGAACAGATGGGGCCAACGGACGCCTGGGGGAAGAGCAGGAAGGAAGAAGCGGAGTGCGGAGGAAGCGGGAAAGGGAAAAGGATGAGGAGAGTAGGGAGAAGGATGAAGAGAGGAATGGGGGGATAATAGCTCGGATGAGGAGGTGCAGCAGAAGCTTCGTCGTCATCATCATCATCATCATCATCATCATCATCATCATCATCATCACCACCACCACCACCACCACCACCACCACCACCACCACCACCATCATCATCATCATCATCATCATCATCATCATCATCATCATCATCATCATCATCATCATCATCATCATCATCATCATCATCATCATCATCATCATCATCATCATCATCACCAGCAGCATCATCATCCTCATCCTCATTATCCTCTTCGTCATCCTCATCCTCATCCTCATCATCCTCATCCTCATCCTCATCCTCATCCTCATCCTCATCCTCATCATCCTCATCCTCATCCTCAACCTCATCCTCGTCCTCGTCCACCTTCTCATTATCATCCTCATCCTCATCCTCATTCTCATCCTCATCCTCATCCTCATCCTCCTCGTCCTCGTCCTCGTCCTCGTCCTCCTATTCCGCCTCCTCCTCCTCCTCACCCTCATCCTCATCCTCATCCTCATCCTCATCCTCGCTTCATCCTCATCATCCTCATTCTCGTCCTCGTCCTCCTCCTCCTCCTCCTCCTCATCCTCGTCCTCGTCCTCATCCTCCTCCTCCTCCTCCTCCTCCTCCTCCTACTCCTCCTTCTCCTCCTCCTCTTCCTCATCCTCATCCTCATCCTCATCCTCATGCTCATCCACATCTTCGTCATCCTCCTCATCCTCATCATCCTCATCCTCTCATCCTCCTCTATCCTCATCCTCATCCTCATCCTCATCCATCATCCCATCCTCTCCTCATCCTCATCCTCATCCTCCTCCTCCTCCTCCCTCCTCCTCACCCTCCTCCTCACCCTCACCCTCATCCTCCTCATCCTCATCCTCATCCTCATCCTCATCCTCATCCTCATCCTCATCCTCACCTCATCCTCTCCTCATCCTCATCCTCATCCCATCCTATCCTCATCCTCATCCTCATCCTCATCATCATCCTCATCATCATCATCATCATCATCATCATCATCATCATCATCATCATCATCATCATCATCATCATCATCATCATCATCATCATCATCATCATCATCATCATCATCATCATCATCATCATCATCATCATCATCATCATCATCATCATCATCCGAGGGCAAGCCCGAGGATGGTGGTCCCTCTTCGCCGCCGTCGCCGTCGTCGGTGGTCGTCAAAGGTCCGCCGACCCTTGGTAGGTCCGTCGACGTGTGAGATTCTGCCCCCCCCCCGTGCCCCCCCCCTCGGGAACCCCCCTACCAGCCAGAGCGATCCCACCGCGAACGCATCATGGGGGCAGAGAGGGCGTCAGGACGGGCGAAGGAGCCTGACGAGGCCCCCAAGGCAATCCAAGCACCCGAAATCCCGGAAAATGGATTCCAACGCTCAGGGTGGCCGTCAGACGGCCCACCAAGACCATGACGACCGAAAAGGTTCCCAATGAGGCCCCCAAACAAAAACACCCGCAGCGGAAGTCGCCAAATTTTCAAATGATTTTGGCGTTCTGGCTTTTTCGTTTACCCGACGAACCAGAACGGCCGCAAATGCCCCCATACACGCCCCGAAACGCCGAAGACGCCTCGAGATGACCCCGAAATGACTCCAGAGGCCTTCCGGAGGGCCGCAGACGCCTCCAAAACGAGTCCAGAAACCCCCATAACCGCTGCAAGAGGCCCAAACGAGACGGCCGAACGGACATTTTGAGTCCTCCGCTTCGGCTTCGAAGAATATCAGCTACGAGGGCAGGGTGAACTGCAGACCATTAGATATGTCACACTCGGGGCGCCCAAAAAACGCCTCCGAATGACGAAATTGATGGGAAGCGTCCGAAGATCGAACATCCGCCGGAATCG
>CAUYUJ010011381.1:327581-411945 GCA_963575745.1 Prorocentrum cordatum | reverse complement strand
TATATATATAGCATGTTGGGCTGCCCCCCAGGGCCAGATGATGCATTTTTGAAAAGACCGAAGGAGGCAGACGTGTCAGCACCACGTGGACGCCGGCTGCACGAGGCTTCGACTGAGCACCCGAGGCATGTCGGGTGGAACAAAAATTCAATCAAAGAGAGGAGAGAGAAAGAGGGGGGGAGGGCGGGAGAGCTTGAGCCGACACAAGTACGGCCCTTCTGCGCTGCAACACATGCTTCACTATGTAAGATATCCCAGCATGTTGGGCTGCTCCACAGGGCGAGATGATGCATGTTTGAGAAGACCGAAGGAGGCAGATGTGTCAGCACCACGTGGACGCCGGCTGCACGAGGCTTCGACTGAGCACCCGCTCCCGAAAGGCGGAAATGGCCGAAGGCCGCAATTAGAAATGACGCACGACCTCCAACCAAAAACACATGATAAACGAGCAGCTCAAGAGACACCCCACAGGTGAGCCAGACGTCTGGATTGGACGACATGGGCGCTCTCGATCATCTGTGCAGCCGCTGCCCGCGCAAGGGCGGGCGGATAGGAGGCGGCCAACGCGGTGTAATGGACACCGCCGGGGGCTCTGCCGCCAAGCACGAGGTGGGGGCGCTGAGACCTGGAGCACACCCGCCCGCACGGGCGACATTTGTGACAGATGTGATATCCTGACCCACCATGCCACGCACAAATACGGGTTGGCTTCTTCCAAGGAGTGCCAGATTGACACATATGACAGATGGAGGAGGAGAACGAGGGGAGGCGGGAAAGGGCAACGAGCCTTGGAGCCTGCCACATGAGAGAAGTTAAAGGGTTCTCCAAAAAGACTGGAATCCCGAGAGATGCGCACAGCCCAATCACCCTGCACGTGAAATGGAAGGAAGCGTTCCCGACTTTCAGTCGGGAAGCTTCGGCCGAGGAGAGGCCATCTATACCCATGGGACGCTCGGGGGACCTGAGAGGCTTGCGAAGGGCCCGAGTCCAGGACGTGCAAGGGGTGCCAAGCCACACCCCGATGACAGCATGGGACTTCACCCAGCCCGAGATTCTCCGCTGGAAGGTGAGGGACAGATGGTTCTCTGCAGGCCCGTTGAGAATATCAAGCGAAAGACAGGCGAATCCAGCACGGCGCAACTGTTGGCCGATGCGGCCGCGCCCAGCAGAGAGTTCGAAAAACAGGCAGCGCCTGCGCCGCCGAGCGCCTCTGAGAGCGCGCTCGAACTTCTGGGTGAGACGCTGCTCTACGACGCGGGGCGAGCCGAGCGACGCCGGGCCACGCGACCGCGCAGCGCTGCCTGCCGCTCGGTCGGCGCCTCGCGCAGACACGCCTGGAGGCGGGCAGGCACGGCGCCGGCCAGGGGCTGGGTCAGCAGCCCGCCCAGCAGGGCGCCAGCGAAGAGCGACTCCACCCGCCCCCCCAGCTTGAATACCTCGACGCGCACCTGGCCCATCTTCGCCAGCCGCTTCGTCTCCTTCACGAACCGCTTCTTGGAGCAGGGGGCCTGCCACGGGCCCCGCCTCTGCATCTCCGCGGGCCTTGAGTGCTGCGGGCCCGCGGCTGGCGGGGGGCGGACCAGGTCGCGGCCCTTCAGGCGGAAGCACTCGCACGGCCAGAGGTAGCGACTGTACGCCGGGGCTACCCCCAGAGCCGAGCTGGGAGGCACGGCGCAGGCCAGGAGGCCCGCGATCGCCAGGGTCGCCGCCTTGGGTAGCGGGCAGCGGGTCCGAGGAGGGACCCGCCGCTTCCACGCCACGGCGCGGCGGCAGCTCCGAGGCGGCAAGCTCCTGGCAGCGCCCCGCACCTCCGGGATGAAGTGCGCCCTCGCCGCCAGGGGCTGGGGGCCAGTGCCCGACGCTTTGCCCGACTCCAGCAGCGCGTTCCTGAAGTCGCCGAGGTTGCTGTCTAGCTGGGTCCAGGTGGCCAGGTCCCTCTCCGTGCCGGTGCAGTCCGAGCGGAACCGGAGAGCCAGCCTGCGGAACGGCGCCTCGGTCACTGGCAGGACCGCGACGCGCTCCAGGGCGGACAGGCCGAGGACAAGGCGGCTGTCCGCCACCAGCGTGGCCACCAGCAGCGCCCGCTGCTGGGCCAGGGCTCCGGCAGCGGTCCTCGGCCGCCGCGGGGCCGCGGCGGGCCGCCGCTTGGGCGCCATCCGCGGCCGGCGGCAGAGGTGTTGCCGCGGGGCCCTAGGCGCGCGGAGCCCGCTCCCCTGAGAACCAGCCCAGACGGCCCCGAGAGAGGGGGTCCGAAGGGTTGAGCTCGGACGGGATCCAGCGAACGTGGAGGCGGCTCCCAGTGGCGAGGCCCAAAGCAGCCAGCTTCCGCAGAGGCCCCCGAAGATGGACTGAGCGGGCCCTGCCCTTGGTGGCCCCAAGGGCCAAGGGGAGGTTGTCGACGAACACAAGGATACGCTTGCCGACCGCCGACGAGTCCCTGAACAGATGCCTCAGGGCCAGCAGCGGGGCCTCGCCCTCCAGCTCCAGAATGTTGGACCCCGGCGGCACCTTGACCGCCACGACGTTCCCCCAGCTCCCAGGATGAAGAAGCCCCGCCGGGACCTCGTCGAACTCGGCCTCCGAGACCTCCAGGTAGCTGGGCTCCAGGTTACCCGAGAAGACCGGCGTGACCTTGCCCGAAGGGATAAGCTCTTCATGATCCTGATGGAGGGCACGTTCCCGGGCTCGCTCAGCCCCTTCGACACGATACCGCCAACGCTCACAGGTACGACCGATAGCGGCGACGCGATCTGGCCCCAGATGTCGATGAACCACCCCGAGACCGAAATCACTCGCGTCACTACAGCAAATTAACTCGATGATGCCACTCGGCCGACACGTCGAGACGAAGCAGCGGGAGAAGGCTCCGAACCTGCCAAAGCTCTCGACGCACCGACTGCCACAGGGTGGACGGAGTAGATCCCGCAAACTCAACGAAGGCATACACGGACTGCAGGATGCTGAGCCCCTCGCGGCGTATGAGGATAGTCCAAGTGATATGCCCTACCAGAACCCGCATGAGGGCCCCACTGCAGCGGCCCCTCTTCAGTATCTCCTCCAACGCATAACGCAGGCGCCAGATGTTTTTGTGGCGCACCGACAGCTCGCGCCCACGTCGAAAGGTCAGTCCCAAAAACTCGGCGTCCTCGGAAGCCGGCTGGAGCTCGTGGACCGCCAGGCCGAGGGACTGCAGCCGCTGAGAGATATACTGAAGGCGATCGTTCACGCACCTCGCAGACTTGCCGAGGGCAAAGAAATTGCCCACATATGCGGCGGCACCTATTGACGAGGGGCACCTGAGACACAGGCCAGGCCTTCCGTCCTCCACCAGATCGGAATCCACGAACCCCGCGTCACGCACGACATTACGGAGACAGGCCTTGCAGACGTGCATGGCCCAGTTGAACCCCATGGGCAGGACCCTCAGACACGGCAGTTTGGCATCCCCAGGGCCACCCAGGACGTCCGGCACTCCGAGCGACTCGAGGACCCCAGCGTCGACCACGGGCAGCGAGAACAGATCAGACATATCGGCCGGGACCTCCATGTGATAGAAAGCGGTCTCGAGGTCCCCCGAAGCGATGTGGCACTTACCTCCATCCAGGCACTTCTAAGCTTGCAAAGGCACTGGGAGTTGGCAGAAGGGCACTGGGAGGGGACCTAAAGGAGCAATTGACCACCCGCGTGTCGAAGATCAGTCTTTGTTGGTGCCCTTTTTCGCGGACGAAAAACACTCCCATGGCCCCTTTTCGGCCCAAGGCACGTTGAAAATGCAGCATGCCCCGACTGTGGGCTTCCCTTAAAAACTTTCCGTACTCGAGAGGGTTGGAGGAGAGGAGAGGATCGATGTAAGCCCCACACGGGCATGCCTCGCGGCGCAGGGCCTCCGCCTCAGCCGGGGGCCTAAGCAGGTTCCCTCGCCATTCCTTAAGCACAGACGCGTCGGCCGAGGACAACAGATCCAGGACAGGAACTGGTCTACAGTCCCGCGAGGGCCAGGAAACGCGCTCAAAAGAATAAGGCACCACGGGACCCGAATCAGAAGCATAAGTCGTGGTCCCGGACAGGAGCTCGCTGAGGGCTCCCTGTGCAAAATCGGGGTCCCCCGGGGGGCGATCAAGGCCCCGGTAAGACTCCTGTATGTGGCGCAGCACCCGCTCCTGACCCGCATTCGGGGAGGTGGGCTGGGCACGAGCACCATAGAGATCGTTAAAACCGCGACTCCATCCGCGGCCCAGGCATCAGCATGCTCCAGACACCGACGGCGCCTCCACACCCTCCGGCTAGGCCTGGCCACACCGACGACACTTTGCTGGGTCTGGGGGAGAGGCAGAGGAAAAAGGTCTCGCTGCACCCGCCTGGACGAGGGGCTACATGGTCCGCGGGATAGCGAAGACGGGCCCTGTGCGCGGGGGGAGGAGAGGGGCCTGAAGCTCTCCTCCCCCACAGCTCTCATTTCTTCTTGGGCCCCGGCTTGCCACTCGCCTCCGCACTGGAGGTCCCGCTAGCCAGGGTCCTTTCTTCACGGGCTTTGCGACGTTCCTTGGCAATTGCACATTCGCGGGCCAGCTCGGCTGTGACCCAGCTCTGGGGGTCAGGGCAGATGCAAAGGTTCCCACAAACCTTGCCGGTCCCCATGAAAAGGTGGCGATCGATGCCGGCCTGATCGGGGTTGGCGACTCTCTCTCTATACCGTTCCTCCTGAATCTGGAGGTCTCTGCACACTATCTCGAAGCTCGCGTGATTGGGCACATTGACTTGGTCATGCACAGCAGCGAGCTTCAGGGACCTACAGCATTTTTCATGTTCCTCAACCCCGAGGTCTTTGTCGGTGAGACCAGCTCCAGACGCCAGCGGACGTGGTGCCCCAAAGGAGTCATGCTGTTTTCCGAAATAAAACGGCAGCACCAGAGAGCGGTGCGAGGGCCCGAGAGAGGCCAGTCGGGCCATGGGTCCTCTCGCATCTCGCATCTGAAGCACCGCCTCTCTGAAGACACAATGCCGCTGCCCCAGCTGATCCCGAATGATCGGCAGGACCCTGGCGTCTAGCAGCGGGGCCGCCGGTGAGGGCACCGGCGGAGCTCCCGCCGCTAGAGCGCCAGGGGCCCCAGGGTCCCCACCCCCAGCCGCGGGCCCCACAGGGGCCACCGCCCCCGGGGCCGCCACGGCCCCGGGTGCCAGCGCGCCGGGGGGCGCCAGGCCAGGCCCCGCTGGGGCCAGCGCGGCCGCAAGACCCGCCAGGCCGCCTGGAACTGGGCCGCCGCCACCCGGGGCCGGGGCGGGAGGCACCAACGCCCCCCCAGGCACTCCGGGGGCAGCGCCCGGCGCCAAGCCACCTGGTGGCCCTGCTGCCGCGGGACCTGCTGGGGCCAGCGCGGCGGGCGCCGCAGCCGGGCCTCCGGCCGCGGCACGGCCGACATTCACAGCGAAGTGGACAGCAGGCAGAACATTCAGACGGGCAGCGGCCGCCGCCCGTGCAGCCACGAAGGAGTGCAGGAGAGGAAGAGCACGAAATCCGTGTACTCGTTGTCCCGCCAGATGAGCCGGCAGACCACCGCCCGCAGCACGACCCTCGAGCGGGGTCCAGGCCGAGATGTCCCCCCGGGCATCAGGTCCTCTTCGTAGCAGTCGCCGTCGGGGGTGAACCCCGTGAACGAGTGCGGTGGTTGGCTGGAGATCAGCAGGACGCACCTCTCGTGCCACAGAGCAGCACCCGCGACGTTGTACTTCACCGCGATGAAGTCGCCCTCGGAGACGCCAGCCGCCGTGAGCGCATGGGCCAGCTCCGGCTGTGCAGCAGGCCCCGCCACGCCAGGCCCTGGGGGGGCGGCGGCCGCCCCAGGAGGGACCAGGAGGGGGCCGGCGCCAGTCGCCGCCACGCTTAGCCGCGAAGGGCCACGGCCGCGCGCCTCTCGCGCACGGCGGCGGCCTGGGCCCGCGCCTCAGCAGCGAAGTCCTCCCCCAGCACGGAGGTCGGCAGGTGCGGCACGTCCGGCAGCGCCGCCGCCACGCCCGTCGGCTCGCGAGCCGGTGGCGCCGGCCCCTGCGCGCCCGCGCCTGCAGAGCGCCGCGGGCAAGCCAGAGCCGGCAGAAGCCGGCCTGCGAGGAACCCGATGATACTGCCCACCGCCAAGCCGAAGGTCAGGAAGCCCACGGCGATGAGGGCCCCGGTGGCGGCCACGTGGGGGATAGACGACCCCTCGGGGCAACGGCAGTCCCCACAGCTCATGGCGGGCAGGCAGGGAGGCTGGGGAAGTGGGCCTCGGGGCAGACGGGGCAGACCGCTGCCAGCGAGGCAGTGTAGTAGTGGATGCCTACCACAATGGAATCCTTCAGACCTTCCCACCAGATGTGTTGCATCTGGTGATTGAGAGCTTGAGCCGACACAAGTACGGCCCTTCTGCGCTGCAACACATGCTTCACTATGTAAAATATCTCATATATATATATATATATATATATATATATATATATCAACCAGATAAAACTGCCTTGCAAGTCGCGGTACTCTGTCTCGACCCTGGTATTGGGCTTCACGTGCCGATGCAGCTTGCCGCATCCTTGTTCGAAAGACTCACGGATCCACGTCAGAAAAAAAAAAACATAATAACTGTCCTTAGCGGCCTTTCGCTCCAAGGTAGTCGTGATTCTTGGAGCTGACTTGCCCATCATGCACAGAGCGTCGAATTGGGGATCGTGAATGTTCAAAAATGTGCTGGCCCAGTCCTGCCTGTCCCCCCCCGCGATCTTGCCGCGCCCTGAGAGAGGCATGTCCGCTGGTGCCTGCGATAACCCGTGCGCCACGAAATCCTTCCTGGATGCCGCCCTGACTTTGTTTTCCGAAGCTTGGTTAGACAGAGCGCGGGGAGGAGAGGTGGTGCTTGTCGGCGCCGCCGGAGACTCGGATGAGCTCATGGATCCAGCCAGAAATCTGCAACCACCACTGGATTGAACTATCGGAATGTGCTCGAGGAGGGGTCGGCTGTGAAATAAGCATCAACTTGAAACATCTCGCCCCACCCCGTCCTCTGCATTGCCGTGCACGCTCGGGTGGGACCTCCAGGACTCGACAAAGGAAGCCCTCGAAGTCGTTGGTGAAGCGGCCGTGTCCTCGTACCAGAGACTTGGCCGTTTCTGGTGCATATTGAAATGATATGCTGTCCTGAATCCATTCTGGCGGCATGTGCCAAGCTCGGTGCTGGAGCGTGTTGCCGTCGATGGTATTCCAGAGTTCGTCCAAATCCTCATTGCTCCATTGAGGGCACTTTGCTGGGTGACAATCATCATCGAAATTCCTGGCCTCAACTGGTTTGGCATCATTGACATGCGACTGCCACAGCATCAACAAAGCGTAAGAATCAACATCGACGTAAACTCTGTGCAAGGACCTGCGCACCTCCTCGGGGTATTTCGTGTAGGTCTGCACCTGCTGGGGCTGAGCCAAGACTTCCTCGTCCTCGTCTCCGTAGCAGTCGTCATGGAGAGTCTGCCTGATCTTGTTATCGTGCTGCTGCCGCTCCTGCAGCTCGGGTTTCTTTCTTGAACGCTTGCTGTTCGGGTCCGCCTTGATCTTGCTCGGCAGCGGTGGTAGAAATGGCTTGGGTAGATCCAAAGTACGCTTGGGCGTCTGCTAAGCTGTCACACAAACTCTCAACATCGTGCCGCCATGGCCCCCGCCCTGCGCGTCAACCTGAATTGCATCGTGGTACAGGGCTGAAAAATCGAGGGAGGGGGGGGGGGGGGAGGCGACGGCGTAGTCAATGATGCGCTGCCCCTTGCCCCTCGTGGAAGTATGAGCGATGCCTGGTGGGATATAAAACTGACCATTCCACTTGCGTATCCAGGCTTCCAACTCAAGTGGCGTTGCATTGGAATCTCCCATGACAACCCAAGGTCCAGCATGAATGTGCATCAAAGCAGGTATCGCGAGGAGCTTGCTGATGTTGCATGGGCTATCTAACCCCACAGAGACAGCAAGGCATGCCCCACTCACCAAAAGAGAAACTCTGGATACCTCCCATTCGACGGCGACCACGTCTCTGAAAGAAAGCGGACACAAAACCTTCGATGATGTTCCGATGTCCACGAGGCCTATCGCACTGGCGGGGTCGTCAGTCAAATGCCGAAAAGAGGACCATGCAAGATGCTGCCTGATGCCGAAAACAATGCCGCTTGCCTTCTGCACGTGCTGCATGGGATATGCCGGTGATGCCACGCCGTGCCACTTGTGCTGCTTGAGCGTGCTCAGAACATCATGTGCGTCGCTCTCCAGAAAGCGCGTCTCGGGTGTGATGATGATGATGATGATGATGATGATGTCTGCATCACTCTCTGCAGCAAGTGAAGCACTCCTGTCCCCCCATAGAGAAAGATTGCGGAGCACGAGGCGCCGCGCAGATCGATCAGTCTGTTGGGCGCGCGGTGTCCTGGGGTAGATCCTGACCGCGTCGCCCACGCGGCTCCTGCTGGCTAGAGGCTCCCTTGGCGAAAGCTGCCGCCGTGGGGGGCTCTGGCCCTGCCCTGGCCGCCCCCAGAAGCCTCTGGACCTTGTCTGCCGAGGCCTTGGGCGGCGGCCTTGCAGGGGCCGCCTGCTCAGCGGCCCCTCCCAGCTGATGATGTTGATGCCGAGGATGCTGCTGCTGCCGCTGGCGCTGCAGGGCCTGCAGTCGGCGGCGCCTTCGCCGGGGGGGCCTCGGCCGTGGGGCCGTCGTCGCCTGGTGGTGGTGCGGCCTCTGGGCTGGCTGGGGCTTCACGAGCTTCGCCAGCTGCTGCTGCTGCTCCTCCCTGGCCGTCGACGCGTCGTCGCTTGGTGGCCATGCGTGCCTCGAACTCCTGGAGCTCCTTGCGACGTGCTCCGAGTTGAGCTGCTGCTGGTCCCACGGCCTGGCTGATGAGCGACTTGACCTCCTTCACCAGCGTGGCCTTGTGCTGCCCCCACGAAGCGACGTCCTCGGGGGCGAGGTCGAGCTCGGAGAAGTCGAAAGCTTCTCCATCCCCCCACTCGAACATCTGGTCGAGCGCATCGCCATCCTCCAGCAAAAAAATGCGACAAGTTGAACTTCGATGTCGCTGTGGGTGGACGCTGTGCTCCGTCACGTTGCTTGATACGTTTGAGGTCCTCATCGAGCTGCTGTTCATGGGCGAGGCGTGCATCTGCCGCGGCCTGTGCGGCTGACTGAACTGCACCCTGTGCCTTCTGGAGCCAGAGCACGCACTCGTTCTCGTGACTGATGGCCCTTGCCAGAGCTTCATCAGCCTTCGCGCAGCCACTGCCAGACGCTGGGCCTCCCGCAGTCGCTCCAAGTCAGGCTTGGCATTGGCTGCGGGCGGTGGCGGCACATCTGAAGCTGCCGCGACCTGCTTGAGAGCCTCCAGCTGGGCGCTTGCCTGCGGCAAGCGACACTGCAACGCCTCCATGAGCTGCTGGTGGTTGGGGCGAAGGGATGCGTGGTACCGTCGCCGATGCTGGCTGCTCTGGCATGGGACGCTGCGGCTGTGCCTTGTGCCCACTGCCCAGGCGGAGGCTGCACGAAGGGGCTTGGCGGCTGCTGGGAGTACTGGAAGTTGGCCATCGCTGGTGGGCTCTTGTTCCACGAGCCTGCATCACGAGGCGGTGGCTGACCGCCGACTGGGCGTAGCAGTCCTCCACATTGCCAACATGCTGCATGCTTCTTCCAGTTCCACTTGTAGCGGCAACCATCTTGAGGACAAACCACGTAACCATGAGCGCCGTGCTGTTGGTGCCTGCCCATTGCTGCTGAACACGGCCCGCGCTGGGCCTAGCCGTGCTCAAGACTGTGCTGACCCCTGGGGCCGCACGCGAGAATCTGGGGCGGACCAGGCCTCGCAAGAAGGATGAAAGCTGCCGCGGACTAGCGGTATCCGTTTCTGCCAAGGCGGGCTCAGCCCGCCAAAGCATTAGCCTTGAGCCAAAAGGGCTACGGAGGAGGAGGAGGAGGACGACGACGAGGAGGAGGAAGAGGAGGAGGACAAGGAGGAGGACAAGGAGGAGGAGGAGGAAGAGGAGGACAAGGAGGAGGAGGAGGAGGAGGAGGAGGAGGACGAGGAGGAGGAGGAGGAGGACAAGGAGGAGGACAAGGAGGAGGACAAAGAGGAGTAGGAGGAGTAGGAGGAGGAGGAGGACAAGGAGGAGGACAAGGAGGATGAGGAGGAGGATGAGGAGGAGGAGGAGGTAGTGACCCCCTTGAGCACTGCCCGAGCTCTCACATGCTTTACTAATGGAGGGGCCGCGGGGGGAGCAAATTTACGCGCGCCAGCCAATGCTGGGGAGGGCCTCTGTGGGCCCGCACCCAAGGTTACTTTGGCGAATGGTCACTTCCGCGTAGTTCCGACAGTGGGCCCATCCCAGAGATCCAGCGGCGCGTCTTGTTCGAGACGTGGGCCGCTAGACCTCTCGACCCCCTCCCGGGGGCCAGCCTTCCATCCCGAAGCAGCTTGTGACGGCTCCGGTGCCCAGAACCGGCCTCCGCAAAGGGCCGAGATGGCGAACAGCCGGCCGTCGCGATCTGCTGGATCTCTGGGAATGCCACTCAGGCGCAGGGCCGCCCCCGTGGCGGGCGGGCGCGCTGAGGTTCCCACGGCGCAGGCCCCGCTCCGCCGGGGCCCCTCCTGGGGCTATTTTGGGCGTCTGGGGACGATTTTGACGGCTCCCGGAGCTGTGAGCATGCGACATTCGCACAGCCATCCTCGAGGAAGATGCTGCTGCTGCTGCTGCTGCTGATGATGATGATGATGATGATGATGATGACGATGATGATGATGATGATGATGATGATGATGATGATGATGATGATGATGATGATGATGATGATGATGATGTGATGGAGGGTGAGGATGAGGATGAGGATGATGAGATGAGGATGATGGATGAGGATGGTGATGGAGGATGATGAGGATGAGGATGAGGATGAGGATGATGAGATGAGGATGATGATGATGATGATGATGATGATGATGATGATGATGATGATGATGATGATGATGATGATGATGACAACGACTTGCTGCACGGGTCGCAACAAGCGACCTCAGATTGTGGCTCCCGAAATGGTAGCTTGGCTTCAGGACTATTTCCGAATTGGCTTGCCATCAAAGCCCAACCAGGGCCGCCGCCCTGGCTGGGGGGAGTTTTGAAACCACAGGGGGTGGCGCGCGGGAGCAAGATGCCTTAGTCTCGCCATCGCTCGGACGTCCATTCCCCGTGCATTTGTCGGCTTCGCGCGTTTATTTATCGCACGATTCTAGATGCCCCCCGATGGTCCTCGCCGAGAAGAAATGCACACGTCCGAGCGATGGCAAGCAGTGGGGCTTAAGAACTATGCCGCGGTCATACCAAACTGGGCAAAACATGTTTGAAAGAAGAACTAAACATTGGTGGCCCTAATCGGGCATCCGGGGCCTTTGCAAGGCTCCGGAAAACTACAGGGACCCCTCCCCAGCTCCTCCTCCTCCTCCTTCTCCTCCTCCTCCGCCTCCGTCTCCTCATCCTCCTCCTCGTATGCTGTTTTTCCTCCCCCTGATCCTCCTGTTCCTGCTCCCCATTCTCCTCCTCCCCCTCTCTCCTCCCCTCCCTCCTCCTATTCCTCCTCCTCCTCCTCCTCCTCCTCCTCCTCCTCCTCCTCCTCTCCTCCTCCTCCTGCTCCTCCTCCTCCTCCTTCTCCTCCACCTCCTCCTCCTGGTCCTGGGGGACAAAGCGAAGGAGAGACATGCACGGCGGCGACTCAGAAGATCCGACGCATTATTTTTGTCTGCACGTTCTTTCCCAGGGCAGTTCGGTTTCGTTCACCCGGAGCCGTTCTTTGACGGACTTGGGGCCCCCGGCGAGGGCCACCAGAGGCCGAAAACGGCGAAAAAATCCTCAGCATCCATTTTCTCGTTGGAGGTCTGGGACGACGCCGGCGACATCGCGTCGACCCCAGCCCGGAGAGCACTGCGCGCAGCTGCCCATGTCCACGGACTCGGCGGCACCTGGCGCCTGGGGCGAGCGCGCGAGCGGCCCAGGCCTCCCCCTGCGGCTTCTCAAAGAGGCTGCATCCTTCCAGCGAGCGCCATTGTCAATCGGAACCGCCCCTCGCCCGTGCAACTGTTGCATCGGATAGCACACCTGGTCATCAAGTGTGAGGGAGCCTCGGGCGAGAGCCCCATTCCGAGGAGGAATCACCCTCCACACGTGCAGGTGTTACATCTCCAGCGCTTCGCGGCACAACTTCCAGATTTATTCTCCGCGCTAGTTGGGCATCCGCATGTTAGCGCCATTTCCCAATTTGCGGCTTCATTGCAATACTTATGGGACGCCGCGCACCAAGTGTGGCGCACATGCGCGTGTGAAAGACGGAAAGGGAGAAGTTGCTAAAAGGCGGACTGGGATGCCAGGCGTCCAAAGCGCTCTTCACTGCCTAAGTCAACAAAAGCTTTGACAGTAGCTGCCCAGCGGGCAACGTAGGAGAAGAGTGACTGACGCGATGGACTGAGGCAGTACATCGCGTCCGCAGCCAAGTCCTCTTCTGCTTGCCTCCTCCTCCTCCTACCCAGTGGGTCTGAGCGCACACTCAGTCAACCCATCAGTGGACAGTACGGGGCTCAGATGTATGCACCACAACCGCAGGCTTGTTTTCTGCAGTACAGGTTCATTGGGTTGCTGTCTTGGTGTTAGGTCGCAGAACTCGTATCTCGCACTTTCAGCGCGCCGTCTGCGCAGTATGATTTGGGCGTGCGCTTGCATGCGCTAGAACTAGCATGCTTAGTTAGTGGGTGTACATTTCGAGCGGTCAGACCGCAGCGGCGGCTTTTGTAATTGTCCCCCTCAGGGCCTCCAGAGACTTCCCGCCCAACTGGGGCAGCGAGGAGAAGGACTTAGATGTTTTGACGTTGCTTGTCCTCGGGTCTCTGGGTGGCCTCCAGAAACCCGCCACCCCATATCAGGCTAAGCAAATGGGGCCGCAAGACCGCGCCGCATCGCCGATGCATCGGCGACGTCGGTATGGAGAAAATCCGGCTACGGAGCGCGCAGCGTCGCCGATGCATCCACGATGCGCCTGGATAGTGATCCTCCGGACCCCCTTTGCTCTGGCCCCCCTCTGGGGCGGCCTGGACGTCGGCCAGCTCTGCCGCTGCCCGCTCTTCGGCCGCCGCTGGTTGTTGCCCCCCCCTCGGTGGAGAGCGTTCCCGCCTCCCCCCCCCGGTAGCCACGCGCAGGAACGGCCACCGGGGCAGGGGCGAATCTGGGCGTGCGGCATGGCGTCCACGGAACCTGATGCCACAGCAGCGGCCTGCGCGCTGGGGTCTGGCCGCCCCGCACCCCCTCGGAAGCCGCGCACCAAAGGTCACTGCGGCGGAAGGTACTCTTGAGTGTGCCAGGGTCCCTACGAGCCCTGGCTGCGCCTCTGTCGTCGCGCCTCTGTCGTCGCGCCCCTGGCGCCGCGCCCCTGGCGCCGCGCCCCTGGCGCCGCGCCCCTGGCGCCGCGCCCCTGGCGCAGCCTGGGGCGCGCCAGGGAGTGGACAGGATCACGGGCGTGCTGCGTATCGTATGAAATATGATGAACATTGTTTTCCACGTCTTTCAACCATCCTAGGACCGCTCGGCGCTCAAGATGAAAATTGCTCACGGTGGGAGTGAGGGGCAGGTTTGCGGGATGTGGGATCCGGCGCCGACCTGAGAGATCCGCGCGGGCCTCCGACCCTTTGCGCGGGGGTGTAGAAAGTCCGCCTTGGAGGAAAAAGCAATCCAATGGAGGAGAAGCACCTCCAGAATGGATGTCGAACCTTCATGTTGGAGGTGTTTGAGCATCTGAGGGGGTCTGGCGCCGACCTAAGAGATTCGCGTGGACCTCCGAACGGTCATGCCTGTGGCTTATTATGGCCTACGCCGTCCACGTTATTAAACGATGTCCGCCTAGTTCAGAGGCCTGCTCGCCGTGTCCGCAAGGTCGCTTATCCCAGGACCTCTCTGGTGGTGCTGACCCTGAACTCCGAAGCGAACCCAGCCGTGGCGACGAGGGGCCCCAGGAGGCCCCAAAGGGCAAAAACGAATGAAACCACTGGACCACTGATGACTATTGGCACGGGCTTTTCCCTTGATGCAGAGGCCGGCTCGCCTTGCCCGCCAGGTCACATCCTCGTGCTGGCGGCGCCAAGCAATCTTCAACGCGGACGCCCAGAGGTGTCGACTCTGTCCCTGGGGCCATTCTCGGCGGTGGAAAAACCTCCCTTTAGTAAACCTCCCTTTAGAGAAGACGGCCCGGGACCGAAACCGACGGACCTCGACCCGCAAAAATGACGGCCGCGACGCCCTCTCGCGAACCGGAAACGGCCAATTCCTAAATCGACGTGTCAGGGTAGGAGGTCTGTCCAAGAGAGGCCAAGAGAGGGGCGTCCAAGAAGGGGGGGGGTGCAAATCATGGCCGGCGGCATGTGCGGGGCCCAGGGGGGGGAGGGCACGGACGCAATGAAATAGGAAGAGGCGCCATGAAGTCTGGGGAAACATCATGGCCCACGCCACGATATCCCCCCCCCTAGTCATCACCCCCCTCTTTGCCGCCCCCGACATTCTTCCTATCCTGGGCAGCTGCTCGGACGGTCCCGGGCCGCCGGAGGCCGGCGGTCGCCAGCAACAACGCCCTGACTTTCCTCACGAAGCGAAGGGGGGCCCAGGGTCGGTCTGCAGGCCAGCGGACGCCCAGAGGTGTCGACTCTTTCCCTGGGGCCATTCCCTCTGTCCTGGGCAGCTGCTCGGACGGCCCCAGGCCCAGCAGGGGCCGCCGGAGGCCGACGGTCGCCAGCAACAGCCTCCGCCCTGATTTCTCTCACGCAGCGAAGGGGGGCCCAGGGTCGGTCTACAGCTAAGTCGGGCGTGTCCCCCTACTGGGGGGCTTTGGGCGAACAATTAAAAGATGCTCAAAAAATACCCCCCAAGTGCTCAAACATTGTCCAAAAATAGTCCCCAGACTATTTTCTGACTATGTTTGAATATTCCCCCTGTAGAGGAACGGGCCCGACTTAAGTCTGCAGGCTTCAAGGCGGACCGCGCGGAGGTCGTGTGCTGGCCCCGGGGCCCTGACTGGCGCGATCAAGAGAAACCTCCGGGACGCAGACACAAGGTGTCTTAGCGAAGGACCGAAGCGTATCCAGTCGTGAATGCCGCGCTTGTGGACGTCGCCTTGAGTGGAGCTCCCCATGGGGCCACGAAACGCGTGAGAGGTGTGCCGAAATGGGCCTGGGGGCGCATGCGGGCCCTGCCACTGGGGCCTTCAGTGGAGCTCCCTATGGGGCCACGAATCGTGTGACGGGCGTGCCGAAATCGGCCTGGGGACGCATGTGAGCTGTGCCAGGGGGGCCCTCAGTGGAGTTCCCTATGGGGCCACGAAACGTGTGAGGGTTGTGCCGAAATGAATGGGAACCGCGTGCGACCCCCCCCCATCCTGGGGAGTTCAGTGGAGTTCCCTGTGGGACCACGGGACGCTTGAGGGGTGAGCCGAAATGGGGTGTGCCGAATTGGGCGGGGAACCGCATGCGAAACCCTCCTCCTGGGGGCGTCCGTGGGGGTGTACCGCAATGCGTGGGGAACCGCATGCGACCTCCCCTCCCTCGTGGGGCTTTGGTGGAGCTCCCTATTGGGCCACGCAGCGCTGGAGGGGTGTGCCGAAAAGGATCAGAACCGCAGGCGAACCCCCCATCCTGAGGGGCTTCGGTGGGGAACCGCATGCGAACCCCCTTCGTGGGGCTTTGGTGAAGCTCCCTGTGGGACCACGAGGTGCTTGAGGGGCGTGCCGAAATGGATCAGAACCGCAAGCGAAACACCCCTCCTGAGGGGCTTCGGTGGAGCTCCCTGTGGGGCCACGAGACGCGTGAAGAGTGTACCGCAATGGGTGGGAATCCGCATGCGAACCCCCCTCGTGGGGCTTTGGTGGAGCTCCCTATGGGGCCACGAGGCGCTTGAGGGGAGTGCCGAAAAGGATGCGAACCGCAGGCGAAACCCCCCTCCTGGGGGCTTCGGTGGAGCTCCCCATGGGGCCACGAGACGTGTGAGGGGTGCGCCAGAATGGGTCAGGGCCGCAAGGGAGACCCCGTTCTGGGGGCTTCTGTGGAGCTCCTAGTGGGGCCACGAAATGGGTAAGAACCGCATGCGACCCCCCCCTCCTGGGGGCTTCGGCTCTCTGTAGGGTCGCGGGTCGCGAGACGTTTGAGAGGTGTGCCGAAATGGGTTGGCGCTCACTGTGGGGCCACCAGGGGTGTGTGCTGAACTGGGTGGGGAATCGCATGCGAAATCCTCCTCCTGGGGGCTTCGCTGACGCTCCCTGTGGGGCCACGGGACGTCTGAGGGGTGTAGGCCCCCCCCCCTCCTGAGGGCTTCGGTGGAGCTCCCTATAAGGCCACGGAGCGTGTAGGAGGTGCGCCGAAATCGACATGCGGAGGGCTGAGGCAGGGATGGGAGGAGGGAGGGAGGAGGGTAGAGAAGCAGAGGAGAGGAAACGCGGGGCGCTGTCTCTTCGTAGCGAAGACCCAGCACCGCAAGATGGTTGGGAAGAAATCCGCAGGACGCCAGGGTCGATCCAGAGGCCGGCTCGCCTTGTCCGCTAGGTCGCAGGCCACCTCCTCGTACTGGCAGCACCAGACGATCTTCAGCGCGGACCACGTGGATCGGTCTTCCGACTGCTCCTGCGGCAAGGCAGGGCAACCGCGGGCGGAGCGCCAATGCAGCTGCCCCGCGTACGGCTGGCTCGCGTCGTATCGACGTGGGCCCAGGCCTCCAACCTTGTGACAACATGAACACATGAATGCTTCGCCCTTCTCGAAGTCCGTGGGTCAGACTCAGGATGAAAAGACGGTACCTGGCCTGGGAAGTGATAGGGACTTCGGGACCCTACAGGGAACAAATCGCGACATCGGAGGCCCGGTGACGTTGGAGCCTGACACCGCACGGCGGAGATCGCTCGAGGTCGGTCTGGTCCATGCCGCCAGCTGCCTTCAGCCTTGGCCGATGGCGCAAGCGTCGCCGCGGGGCCGATGCGGCGCGAATCCGGGACGTCGAGGCGGCCCGGCGAGACCAAAGCCCCCTGGGCAGGCAGAAAGCCAGGCCCGCGGCAGCGACCGACCAGCGCGCTCCTCGTCCAGTGCGCTCCTCGACCAGTCCAGCGCGCTCGTCGCCCGAGACTTCTGAAGAACTGCTGGCGGATTGGGAGCTGTTTGAACATGATGTGTCCGCATTTCGGGCTCTGGGGGCCGCCTCCTGGCCCCAACATGGGCGACAGGGAGCGGACCGAGAACTCCCTTGGGAGGCCCTTTTGGAGAAAACAATTCGTCGGAGGCCAGAGGCTCCGCCGAGTTTCTCACTCGAGTTTTTGATGTGGTCCTCGGAATATTTCAAATTGCTCCAGGGCTTCCTCACTTAAAGAACTTGTTTCGAGATTTATCCTTCGACGTCCTGCTTCGCCTTCATTCTTCGAGTCCACACTCCTCCCTCGAGGCTATAGACCGGACCATCTTCCCCTGCGTCACATTCTTTGTTCACTCAGAAGCAAGCTGACAATCGAATTGGCAACATCCTAACACCTGGCTAGACCCTATGTGTTCACTCGCTTGGTATGAGCACGGGTGACAATGGCAACCGTGCGGATCACCTGACAATCGTGCAATCCGATCACACGAAATGCAGTCAACAAAATACTCCGATTCGGAATGGCCGTTGATTACGAAATCCAGCGGCGAACGATCGTGCTTTCGTGATCAAGCTACCGTGCGTTCGGCTGGCCATATGTCGTAGGAAGCGCCGTGTTCGCACTGGGGATGCCGACCATTGGATTCCCCCTTATGTGGACATCCCCCAAACAACTTCTCCTCTGACGCTTCAACCGCGTCCATCGTGCTCCGCTTGCCTGCTTCGTTCCAAGCCCCCCCGCCCCCCCCCCGCCCGCTCCGAGCAGTCGTACTTGCCAAGGGTGGTGCTCGTCGAGAGGCTGCGGCGCATCCCGAGCGCAAACATCACAGGAGACACGTGTGAGGCACGCGCACAGACCCAGGAAGACAAAGACGAGAAGCAGCGGGGGATGTAGAGGAATACGGCATGGTCGTCTGGGCACCTCATCGCTGGGCGGTTCGCCAATGGTATCGTCCATGTATCGTCGTCTGGGTAATCTTGAGCATCTCACCCCGCAAGCACGCGTGGAGCTCAACTCCAGGCGCCCACGCACTTCACATCGTGCGTCGGTGTGCGCGTCGCTGTGGCTCATGCATCTGTGGGCATGCACGTGCAATTAGGGTATGAAAGAACGCTACGATATCCGCATGCAAATAAATTCAGTTCAACCGTGCAGAGCAGACGCGATTCAGGTACAATGCGCAGCCGATGGAGAATCTACATGCCTTATCTCCCCTTCGAAAATATCCCATCCGAACGCAGCAGTGGAAAGAAACGGTTTGCCGCACAACGGTGTGCAAGATCGCGGATGTCTACACCTGGATCTGTCCTTCGTTACTAGCGTGAAGAGCTATCCCTCCACGTGTCCCCCTAGAAGCCCTTGGCAACCAAATCGCTTTCTCCGACATGTATTCCCAACTCCGCTTTCTTGCTGCTTGCCCTGTCACGCCCTCCTCTAATTTCTGTCCAAACCCCTTTCCAGACCGTCCTGCCTGACCTCGTTTCCTCGCCTTTTCAGTTTATCCGCTCCGTCCCCTCCGCGAATCAAAATCTGAAGGTGCCAGCAAGAAGGCACGAAATGAAAAGTCGAAGGCCGAAAACTCGAAGCGCCTGAACGCCAAAGGTCTGCCCATCACGACCTCCCCGCAGGCGACCAGGATGTCACGGCGAAGGTCGATCGAGCGATCGGATGGAACGCAGATCCCAACTCCACAGTTTCCGAACTCCTGTCCTGTTCTCCTTCTCGTTTGGGCTGACAATTCGTCAAGTTCAATGCCTGTTGACCCATCGAAGAACAAGACTTGAAACGTCGAAACAGTGAAGCAAAAAATGCCAAGCGAATACATGTGGGACAAATCTTGCGCGGAATGCGCAAGCATAGTGTGAGGCCCCTATGGGCGGGAAAACCGGCAGCGGATAACGCGAATTCGACGTTGAGTAAGGATCTGTATGATCTTTCACCAAGCCTGCCTCCCCGGGCGAGTGAGCTACACATCATGCGATAAGCTCAATTGGCTAATAGGGCCTGGGTCCTCCGTCACCGGTGAGATCACTGGCATCGTTCTGCAAAACTGGCTGCGGGCCACAGAGGCCTTTTGGATGCACTGCAGGGCGAAGTGCTGGCATCCCATATCCACAGAGTGCCGTGACAAACTCGCCTCCAAACTATGATATAATCAACAAATGCATAAACAAAACCTTCCAGAAATCCGCGCGGACTTCTTGGGTCGGGGCTGAAACCTGAAACCCCGTCCCGTGGCGTGCGAAGCGCGCCACGGGCGGCGACGGAGGCGCCGCCAGGTGGGGTCCAGCGCCGACTAATGAAATCCGCGCGGAAGTTCTAAGGCTTCTTCATGTTAACGCAAGTTTTCCTCGAGGGGGAGCGAAACGGGGAATCACAGCAAGGGGACGGTAGGCGGTAGGTTAGACGGAGGCTGCACGACTGTTGCTGAGCAGTGCGCTGGCGGTGGAGTGCGCACTTGGTGCCGCAGAGACTGAAGCTGGAACCCAACAGCTGGCGATGAGCGCTGACACTGCAGCTGCCTTATGAGTCAAAAAGGGGCGAAGGATATGCAAACAGTGGAAGTGAGCTGGATGGGCACGCGCTGGCGAGCTGGAGCGGTGCAGCACAAGGCAGCGAAACCACGTGCAATTGCACTTGTAGGCGCCGGCGCCTGTACAGCGCATGCCGCCCGGAGGTACAGTCTTGTGGCTGTGATGTCTGATTGAATGCTGGCAATGGGAGGATCATGTGAAGTACATGTGTCGCTTTACAAGCCAAAGAACACGCGACGAATTTAGACGGATCGAGATGATAAGAGCTCCGAACGAATGAGAACGAAAAAGGACCAGAGGTTGGAGCCGAGGCTGTAGGTACCGAACAAGGCGCCCGTGAAATCGGATAGATTGAAGTAGCAGTCGGAACACATGATCCAACGAAATGCAAACCTCCACGAATCTCCATGATTGTAGCATTCACACTGGAACACAAAGCCTCCAGAATGCAGGTCGAACCCGATTTTAAAAACTTAGGGCCCTAAGGAGTGTGGCTAGTGGTAACAAATTTAGGGCGAACCACAAACGAGCAGTTACTTGTCTCGAGAGCAACACACCAGCCCGGCTGCACTGCAGGCGAACAGCCTGCGGCTAAAACTGAAGTCGCAGTCCCAGGACGCACCGCGCCGAAAGACTAAGTGGATTGCGTATTCCCGCGCCCACCCCGCACGCTTCGACGGCTGTGGCGCGGCAGCACAAACGCATCGCCACGCGGTGGACAACACCAGCAAAGGCAGAAAAGCGAAGGCAGGCAGCGGGGAGGAGCGCGGAAGACAAACAGGAAGGAAGACAGCAACAGAGCAGGCAAGGCGCAGAGCAGCGGGGAGAGGAGCAGGACAGCGAGCGAGAGAGGCGGCAGCTGAACGCAGATGGAAGGAAGGCGGAGAAAGGAGGAAACCCACGGCAAACAACACGCAGCAACCGCAGCAGCAGGGGGGGGGCAGGCGAGGAAACTGCCAGACGGAAAACATATTAGGAAGCACGGGTCGCAGACCCACCAAGGGACCCTGGCTGCTTGCCCTTTCGGCAAGTGCCACCAGAGTTTGTTCGCCGCATGCAGGCATGCAGGAGGAAGCGCGGGAAGGGGAGAAAACGCAGTCAACACGAGCGGGGCCGGCGGTTGCGGCAACGCGAAGGAGGAGCGGAGGGAAAACTACTCCGTCGACCGCCCGCGGGCCTCCCGCAAGGAACTGTCGAAGGCGCCGCTGACGTCCTGAAGCGTGAGCCTGCCGTGGCGGCGCCCGTTGTAGACCGAGCGCCAGGCGTGCGCGGAGACGGCCAAATCAACCACTTCGCGCTCGCCTTGCCGACGCCAGTTCACCCCGATCAGACAGACCATCGAGCTCGAAACCCTGCTTGGGTCGAGGGATGTCCAATACATGATTCTGCGAAGTATGGGCAACAGGGCAGTAAGCGAAGTGTCGGGTGCTGTCCTTCCCGCCATTGCACATCCTGCAAGGGCCAGCTCTGCCATTCTAGGAGCGCGTCTACCACCCGCTGCGTAGGAGACCAAGACTGCGGCCCAAACCCGCGGCTGGTAACAGCGCCCGACGACCTGCAGATTGCGGAGCGTCGGTGTCAGCCTGTGGCCTGCTAGACCAGCCAGTGGCCGATGCCGAAGCTACTTCCTGAAGTGAATATGGGCGTCCACGCGCGCTGTGCCATTCATATGCTCCACGGCATATTTCTGCCAGCCCTCCTTGCAGTGCCACTAGGGGGCTTCTGGATTGGTGCGGCGATGGGCAGCGACGCGCTCCGCAGCGTTGTCCAGGGCAATAATGAAACAACTGTCCCGCCACGCGTGCAACCAGCGAAACCGTTGCACCGACGCCTCTGCACTCCCACAGAAGAGCTGCTGCACGTGCTGGGCGACCTTCTGCTTCCCATTCAACCGCGCGGGCTGTGGAGGCTGAAAATGCAGGTCCCTTAACTGATCGCAAAAAACCGAAGGATTTACGTTCATGTGCGCACTCCGCAGTGATCTAATCCTCGGGCCGCGGGTCATTTTCTTGAGGGCCTGAGCTTACTTTTGCTGGGGTTGCGGCGGAGGGTCCTCTGCTTGGCCCAAGAACCGGAGGACTGAGGAAATGTACGCACGGTAAACCTGGAGGGTCAGAGCAAGCCAACGCTCAGACGTCCCCAGAGAGTCGCCCGCCCGATGTACTTTCGCTACGGCGCCTCCCAGGAGGCGAAGCCTTGGCTACACGTACAAGCCTTGAGCCCCACAGCCCGAAAACCGCTTCGAAGTCGGAGAAGAATTGCTGGAACATCCGCAATTTGCCACGCGAGTCAGCGGTCATGAGGGCGAGGTCGTCCGCGAAATACTGGACCGTGTTGACCGGGATGGTCCGTTGAAACCAGCAAAGGTAATTACAGGTCTGAACACGCCGCAAAAAGCAAGGGAGACAGAAGGCAATCTGACCCCTGGGTAGCTGGAAGCCATCGTACCGGACTCCGCTCATTTGCATATGAGACCGATTGTTTCGGTAGATCGTGAGAACGAAATTCAACAGCCATCCCGGCCGACCCAGAGACCAGAAGAAGCGGAGAAAGAACGTCTGCTCGACGTTGGTGGTGGTAATTATATTGCCGTAGATGCCGTCAGCGGAGTTGATAACGCAAAGCATACAGCATGTCGAGGGTATCGTAACAGAGGTCGAGGATGCATCTGGAGATGGCGCGTCGCGTAGTTAGTGCCTAGTAGATGCTGGCGTCGTGTAGTCTGCCATCAATCATGACTTGCTCCATAGCCGTCTTCCTTCCCCTTCCTCATCCGCTTCCTGCCCCTTGTCCCCCGTGTTCCTCTCCCTGGACCCCGACGTCGTGATATTTTCATAACGCGGACCCTGGAGATTTCGGCCCCTTACACAGGACCAGCTCTCCGTGCTGCCGTGCATCCTTCTCTTGACGCTCTGGATGTCTGGCAAGGGCCCCCGGAGGAGCGCTCAGGCGTGCCACCGCCCGGGGGTCGGCCTCCCCCGGGTGGGTTCTCGGTGGCGGTGGCCCCTGTCTCTCTTCTAAACCGTGACCCGTGTCGGGTCGAACGAAAGGAGGGGTTTAGCAACGCGGGGATGGCGAATCTCGCGCAGTTGATTTCCCCGGCGCTTCCAAGCGCCAGAGGCGCCAATGTATGAGGAAGGCGCCTGGCGGCGGGGACGAAAACCAGCAACATGCAAACCAGCTACGTGCAGCAGATTTCGCGCCCGTCCTTTCCCTATTCCCCCCTTTCGTCCGACCCGAATCTGCTTCTCCTCTGAGCCACGCACGGCCCAGTGAGCATGGGGATCGGGTGGACGATGCTGAGAGATCGGCTACAGGCTACAGGCAAGAGTGACCTCAAGCAAGATTGACCTCTGGTGCGCGGCTTTCGGGGGCCGCGAGATGGCCCAATCCGAGCACGCAGCCCAGTGCTGGGGGGACCCCTGTGGGCCCGCACCAAAGGTCACTCCAGCGAAGGGCCAATCTCACGCGCACGTAACCGAAGAGACGAGGGGGGGCGGGCTGGCCCTGCGTCTCCAGGCACTGGCGCCGCCGGCACGGCCTCCGCCGCCGCGCCTGCCCCAGGCGGGCTGGCCGCTGCTGGCCGCCGCCACCGCCGACACCCGCCGATTCTGGCGGCGGCGCTCGCGGGAACTCGCTGCTGCCGCGGACGCACTGCAAGCTCAGAGGAGGAGGGACCACCGCCACCGAGAACCTATCGGGAGGAGGCCGACCCCTGGCAAGCGGCAGGGCCTCCATCGTCTTGGAGAAGTCAGGGCGGCGTTCTGCTCGCATCGTTGGGCCTCCGCGCCCGTTTTCGGGCTTCAGAGGCCGTCGAGAAGCGATCCAGGAGGAAAGCCTGGTCCCCTGGGCGGGTGTCGAGAGCACCGGGCAGCGCCTCTCGTACAAGGCAGAGCACTGGGTCTTTGGGCTCCCAAGTGGCAGAGTACCTCACGGTAGCGCCGCCAATGCATCGAATGCAAAAGGACGCACTCCCCTCCCTTTCCTCCCCCTCCTACCCTTTCTTCCCCCTCCATCTCCTCCTCCTCCTCCTCCTCCTCCTCCTCCTCCTCCTCCTCCTCCTCCTCTTCCTCCTCCTCCTCCTCCTCCTCCTCCTCCTCCTCCTCCTCCTCCTCCTCCTCCTCCTGCTCCATCCCATTTCCATCTAAAAAACTCCTCATTCTCGCACCCCCAGAACCCAGAAGTGTTGGTAGGGCGGGCCGGGCGCTTCGCTTGAGACTTATTCACCATTTACGGACGTGAAGTTTTTCCTCTCGGCGCAGTGCGGGGTCCCACTAGCCGTAACATATCTTTGTCCATACCGCCTACCCAAGCAACCGTCCTCACTTAAAGTTTGGCAACGCGCTGGTCTCACATTATCTTCTCAAACTGTTTAGACAATTTTCTAATGCAATGGCTTCGGCTGTGAAGGATGACTTGTTGATCGGTAAATGCACCCCTTCAGCTGCCAGAGTGTGTACTTCCTCGCTACATGCCGCCACGATGGCCCATGCTGCCGCGGCTTTGTCCCCCCTGTCAGACTGCAAGAACACGTTGTGCCGCATATCCCGCAAGTACGGTGGAAGAGGCCACTGCGTGCCCCAAGTGCGTCCGATATCCATCGCGCGGTTCGCAAAAACATCAGCCAAACAGCTTGACACTTCCAACTGTTTCACGGATGGAGGGCGGGTGGTTTTCAAAATGTGGCCTTCGCCTTAGCACCGCACACACTCGTCTTAAGCAGTGTGCGGCGGCTTCACGGATGGAGGGCGGGTCGCTTCCAAACTGTGGGTCTCGCCCTGGCGCCGCGCACCTTCGACTGCATTTTCTTGCGACAGCTTCGAGGATTCGTATGGTTGGAGTCCCGGGAATAGTGTTCTGGCACGGCTAAGGATTGCCAGGGCGCAAAAATTATGATGAGTCGCGGTGTTGAAATCCCAAGAACGGCGTTCTGGCGCGATTTAGGAACTGCTGGATGCAATAGTCGTGTTGATCTGCGGCGTGAAAGTCACAGGAATAGTGTGTTGGCGCGATTTGGGATTTTCAGACGGAAGTCTTGCAATGGGCCACTTTCCGCCATGGAGCAAATTGTAAGTACATATGAAGATCGAATCAGCGGTGTGGCGGCAGCCTCGCAGTAGATCAGGATGATCTTATTCAAGCACACAGCGCGAGACCGCGCCACAACATCATTCTTCACAGCAAAGTAAGTGAAACTGGCTGGCCACCTCGAGCCGAGGCAGCCACGGGCGACGGGGAGGGCATCAGGAGAGGGCCAGCAACAAGTTATTCGACTCTGGCACCATCTCCATGTCGCAGACGCCTCCCCCCATCAACAACATCTCTACGTAATTCACATGGAAAGGGTCGGTCAATACCAGGTCGTCCACGATCGTCTCACACGTCACATGATCAAGATCAGGCATCCTGACAGCATTCGCACAACCTGAACAGATCAAGATCAGGTATTGGGCAGCATTCGCGCACAACTCTTTAACAAGAAACACTAGGATTCGGCCACAAGTGTATCTGATCTTTGATAGTCATGCCGGTGCCGAACACTTCCACAACTGCATTTCGTGCCACTCCACCTTTCGTGAGTGCATCGCAAAGCATATCTCTGGCATCGCATCTGAGCAGTCCTGCCAACGATCCACATTCTAGTCGTCTCGCATAGCACGTACAGCATACAGTTGACTCCGATCACTTGGCATTGCAATCTCTTCTGCAGCGATGGCTGTAAATGCAGCGTGAGCGTCGCCCACGAGATACAAACAAATCTCAATAACGTTGGCATTAACTGCCCCATGTAGTTCTTTAGCACCACGGGACCCCGTCAGAACTTGATGCCAGAAACCACGATGCAACATACCCAGCTCACAAGCTTCCAACTGATTTGTAAATTCCGCTCCAAACGTACTGCGCGTCACTCTGGGCTGTTTACGACTATAATAACCAAGCGCGTGCATCGACCCACCTGGAATCACAAGAATGACAGCTCGAATCGCCAAGCAATCATCATCGCCAGCACGATAGGTTAACTCAGCTATAACACACAAGCATACCCGTGGTTCCAGAGGGGCATATTTGATAAAGAACGGCTTTCTCTTGATCCACTTCAACAACGTATTGAGCCCCTGTATGTCTCCGACCGTGACCTTCTGACTATGCCTCTGGAATCGACCAACAAACACAGCAATATCAGCTCTCGTAGGCGTCAGCCAGGCCACGCCACCAAGGAGACTCCAATGCATACCTTGTGACGCACTGTCCACCAGCTCCTCGTCAGGCTTGCCTGTGAACAACGCTGCGTTGATCGGCCTGAGCTGAGACACAGACGGATTCTGATCTATCTTCTTTCGGACGCCTCGTGCCACGTACTATGACAAGCCTACAACCGCGAAGTGCATTTAAATCAGCCGAGCACGCTTGGCAGAGTTGGATGGGCAAATAAACTTGGCGAGGTGCGCGATGCAGTCGTCTAATGCGACTGTCTGGGCCGCGAAAGAAGACACAGGCGTAGCGAAAAATATGCCCCGGAAGGCGACTGGGAAGATATGACGAAACCCCTCTGATTTCGACAGCTTCGATGACCCATGCTGCTGCTGAGCAGCAGTCGCGGCGCGCGCCGCCGTCTGAATGGCAAATGACATTGGCATCGTTAGAAGAAAAATGCGGCATGGCAGGAGGCACCTCCTTGAGCCAACTCCTGCGACACTCCATGGTGCAATTGACTCGGAAATCGGCTATGTTGTTGTATTCGCGTCGGTGCCATAAGACTGGATCGCCAATTTCTTCGGCTGGGGACCAGCCGGAATCTATCAGGTGAAACACGTTCTCTGCGATGCGCTCGAATACCGGGGGCAAGGCCGCGTCGGCGAGAGGGGGGGCGTCCGCAAGCCACTGCCGCTAAAGGCTTGTAGTCCACCACGCAAGCAAAGCAGCCCCGCGGATGCTCGAGCGGCATTGCGGGCGGGTTGTCCCCGTGAGCCGTCGGGCACTCGTCGAAGTCATACATGTCCCGCTTGGGGCGCTTAGCGCGCCAGCCCTCATAGGCCTCACTCGGCTCGACCTCCAACGCCGCGGCGGCAAGAATCTGCCAGATCTTGCAAATGCTGTCCAAAAACCTTAGGAATACTTTCCGCCATTCCGGCAAACCGTTGCACGAGTCCCGGGTGGCCCTCCAAGCCGCGCCGAAAGCAAGGCAGAACACGTCCTCCCATTCGCATATGTGCCCCGTGCCGGCGTGCACCACACCATCAGCTCTGCGTCGTCTTTCGATGGAGGTCTTTCTGATCTATCGTGATGGCCTTGCCCACTCCGTCTTGTGAGTGCTGTGTGCCAACGCATTCAAACGGTGCGACATTCACCGTCACGTCCTCATACTTCTCACGGAACTTGTCAAATATCCACTCCCGTGTATCATCACTGCAGGCGCCCTTCAGATCATCAACATGAGTGCCGAGAACAGCCAATAACACTGCACTGTCGAACAGCAGCCACAGCTGCCGATCCGCCTCGGTAGGAAAGAAGCCCAGCTCCTTCAAGGTATCTGACAAATCGACCTGCCACGCCCATGGGGCGTCATTCGTACCAAAACCAGGCTTCTTCATGTCCAGCGTCTCCCTGACTTCGTTGAAATTCTCGAACACTTCTATTTGTTTTAGCAATGCCGCGCCATCAGGAGGTAGGTCAAACTGAAGACTGCGCATCTTGAATCCAAACCGTTCGGCAAGTTCCTGAAACGTATTGCCACGAAGAAAGGCCATCGAAACAAAAAGTGACCACAGTGTCCAACCATGCTGAGCTGCGATAGAACAAATCGCTCTTTGACCCCAGCGAGAAGCAGTTCCCGCAGCCGCCCTGATTCGATCCTTCTCATGCTTCTGACGATCCTTGAAACCTCTCACGGTGAGACGGCCCTTGACATCTCGCTGGCCTCCGATGGTCTTCCACTTGATAACCCAGCGCGAGTCTATACGATTGTCTGTTCGTCCACTCAATCATACCACGAGACACCCAACGCTTGAGTTCCTTCAGCTTGGCGGCCACAGCCAACTCATGATGCTTCTTCATTTCTGCTGCCGAGAGGTCATTGAGATCACGCTCGATGACCGGCGAAGTCTGGGTCTTGAAAACATTCATTACCAGCGCGCAATTCTTGGCCATCGTGCTCGAAATAAGCCCGAGTCGCCAAGCCTGTCTGCGCGGAAACTCAATGCTGATGGGCTCGTCCAGGTCCGCGCTCGTCAGCTCCACCGCCGGAACCTGTCCACCAAGATACACATGGGCGGCAGAAGAGGC
Organism: Prorocentrum cordatum; assembly: GCA_963575745.1. NCBI lineage: Eukaryota > Dinophyceae > Prorocentrales > Prorocentraceae > Prorocentrum > Prorocentrum cordatum. Next base: position 383,954 of record CAUYUJ010011381.1, on the reverse strand, counting down.
TTCCTTTTCCATAAAGACAAATGTCCACAATAGATCCTCATGCTCGGCCTCCGCGTCCTCATCATCAGTTGCAGTACTCTGCTCGGACTCCGTACCTCTCGCGTCCTCTGACGATTCGTCGGGCACATGCGGCAAACAAGGAGCAACATGAGGCCGCGGATTGCCACTTCCTTCTGATACAGTTGATCGCTGCCTCTTGCGATCACCTGGTAACTCGATAACATCCTGACGATCAAAGCGACAAGCCTTGCTCCGCTGCTCTTCATCAGAGGGTTCGCTCCTGGGTCAGCGTACGCCAAGTAAGCGCGCGCCAGGGGGCATCGCTCCCTCGTCGGGGTCGAACTGTTCATACATGCGCCCGAGGTGCGGGACATCAGGAACAGCTTATCGAGCCAACTCGACATCTTCGAGAGAAACAATGAAGAACTGAAGAAACACCATATCTAGCCAATCGCCACCGACTAACTTCGGAAGGGACAGTCGCACAGTGCCAAGAGCTTGCTGCCAGTGCCAATCGACTGGACATCCTGACTTCCAAAAAATGAACAGCGTCTCGTCGACACCGGGCATGCACTCGAGGTCTTTGGCACCATGTCCCAGACGGCCGCCACTGCAGCCTTGAAGTCGCAAGTCACATGATGCAACATGCAGCATAGCATGGAAGATGATGGGGTACTTGGCATATTGTCTCGGAAGCTTCCAGCCTGTTGCAGTGCTCACACACGCTACGGTGACCGCTCCCTTCTCGATACTCTCGGCAAACTCCTGCACTAGAGCCAGGGGGAGCTCCCAATGCTGTCGGAAGTGTTCGGCGGCCACCATCGCAGACATGGCGAGCGCATGGCGAACATCAGCCAGACGACAGCTGATTTACGGGACTGCCACTGCACGTCCACCACGCCTTCACTGATACGATTGTTATTCACGACCGTAGCAGGACCCCGCCACCCCGAGACGTCCTTGTTCGGCGGGTCCCTCCAAATGTCGACCAAATCTCCGAGCTGTAAGTTCTGGCATTCACCTGCCGGGCGTGTGCGAGACTGAAGAGCACGATCCATGCGCTGATGAGCTGGCGGACTCACAACAGCACCAATAGCCATCTCACGAAGCCGATGAACATGGTGCGAGACACCGTCGATGCCGTCGTCCATGTCTCCCAGCGCCGTAGCCGAAGCCGGCTCCAGATCAGTCAACATCGGGATGGTGCGACCAAACACTGCCTTGTAGGGGGTAATGTTGCCAGTGATCGCGATCATACAATTCTTTGCTAGAGCGCACTCATCCAGAATGGCTTCGTCGGGCACAGGAACACCATCACGAGCACACTGCTCGTCCACAAGATGTAGCTGCTTCCGTAGAAATTCAGGACGCCTTTCCACCATTCGTGCGCGAGCACCTCGAGGGCGAAGGTTAAGCTTGAACTGCCAACGGGAAGCCCATGCTCGCGCCTCATCACTGTCTAACGCGCCTTCACGGTCAGAAGTCAGTGCGACTGGCGCGCCGAACAGCCTGAACCAATAGTGCGTGACGGCCGCGATGATGGAGCTGGTGACACGATCTGGCAGGATGGCAGCCACAGAGAAACGCACGAGGGTGTCCAACATGTGCATCACTATCTTAGTCTTCCAGAACAATAGATCGATTTGAACGTCTTGATTGAAATCCGCAATAACTCTGCTGGTCGCAATAGGTATCCTGCCAGCTCGACATGCCGGGCACGTGTCACAGAGAACCTGTATGAGATCGATTGCCTGCTCAGGAGCTCCAGCCGCGATGAGCATCTCCGTAAGCCGCAACGCCGGAGCATGCTACATCCTGATATGCAGCTTCCTGAAAGTTCTCCTAATAATCATGGGATTCTGACTTCTCAACAACCTCATGGCACGGCCCATGGACCAATCAGACCAGTCAGCTCCTTCCGCATCTGCCTGCGCGCCTATCTCGGATCTGGCTGCCCGAGCTCGTCGCTGTGCTACTGGCTGCTGCACTCGAGCGGGGTCATCCGCAGGGGCGGCAAGCGCGTCGCCACCCGCGGCAACGTCCACTCCTGGCGGCCAGACTGGCGGTTGAGGCGGCGGCCGTGCCGCTCCAGCCTCTGGCGCAACCGCTGGCGCCGGCAGTGCCGGAGCAGGCGCAGCCGACGCGGAGGAAGCGGCAGACGCAGCCGCAGGCGCCAGTGGTGCTGGCGCGGGAGCAGCGGATGACGAAGACGAAGACGACGCCGCCACCTCAGCTCCTGCCGCGGCCTCCAACGGCGTCAGGTGTCCACCTCCTGGGCCATCAGCCGTTGGGCCCCGATGTGCCGGCACTCTCGCACCAGCGGCACGAGCGGCGGAGGCGCCCTCTGCAGCACCACGAGCAGCTGCGGCAGCTGCGCGAGCTGCGGGCCGACCTCGAGACTCCGCCCATTGCCAGCGGCACCTGGCGTCAGCAAGATGCCGCGGGTCAGCGCGAGGAACTCCGGCCACGCACCCAGGACACTCAGAACCCACCGACTGGATATGAGGATAACGGCAACCAGCATCCCGTGCATGCCGAGGGTCGTGCACAGATGCCCTGCCTCGACACGCTGGACAGGTTGCAGGTGCCAAAGCACGGAAAGCTGAGATGTCATATCTTGGCACTCGGGCCTGTCGTAGTCGATCCTCAGCTCGCTCACGTCCTCGAATCGAACTCTCCATCCGACTCAACAATTGTTTGGCAATCGTATCCACCTCCAGGCCATAGCAAATATGCTGGCACACGTGAGTGGAGCACAACGTGGGTTTGCAGCCCTGGCCCTTGGTGAACTTGACGTGATCTAACCTGCACTGCTTGATAAATCGACCGATGTGATCGGCGTCGCGTTCATCAACAGAAAACTTCATCCAGTGTACACGGGGCAGCTTTGACTTCCATCGCTCTCGAAGGATCTCGGCAATCCCGTCAGCAATGAGAGAGGCCATGCGCCACGGCCAGACCTGGAGCTCACGCGTCACATGACTGCCTTCAGCATGAACATGACGTTGACAAGCCCTGAGGCCTTGGCACAAGAGGCGTCGGAAACGTCGAACGAGTCGTTCGTCACTGGCCAACAGCTCCGTCGCCTTCTTCACAGGCAGCCGAGACTTCTCTTCTACCAGCCCAACCTGACACTGGTGCAAAACGGCAGACACCACTCTGTGATCTGCACGCAGTGTTACCCAGGCTTCCAACTCATACACATCCGATCCAAGGGGCTGCTCATTCACGAAGCGATTGCTGACATCAATCTGATGCTTGGCAAACTCAGCACCGCAGACTCCCAAATGTGACGACCGAGCACGGCTGGCTTCCCAAGTACGAGTATTCAAGACTCGATTGAGATGGTGCCAACCTTTCATGCCGGCGCAGGGAGTAGAGATGACAATGACGATCGGCCTGGAGTGAAGCACAGATTGCCATACCCATTGCAAATCAAACGGTCGGCTGAGATCCACTCCACAGCGTAAGTCAAGGTCCACGTTGAAAACCTTCACGATGAAATCTTCGAACAAGAATCTGAGTGATGCGCTCCAGTCCACCACAGATCTCTAACACATCGCAGTAGTACTGCTCATCCGACGGCAAACCCCAGTCCAGATATATCGACTTTGGGTCGTCATACGAGTAAACCTGTTCAGCACAGTCCGTGAACCTCCATGGCTGACGCTCAGAACCGGAGCCGAGAAGGAAGATGCCGTCTGGGCGCAGCAGACTCAAATCCGCCTCCGTATGGACCAGTGCGGAGATGTCCATACCTTCGTCATCAGAACATATCGTGTCGTAAATGTCGTAGCTGTAGTCATCGAACCACAAGTCGGGACCATCCATCCAACAGTATAGAACTGAGATCATCACCACAATCGTCCCAGTGCCGTTCGTGACCTTCCATCTATCGTGGGAGTACCTTCTTTCCATGTTCTGCCTCACGCTGTTTCCGTTTCATTCGGGCCTCTGTCGGGTAGTCCTGCCTCACCTTCGCGTTGTTGCTCGACTTGATTGACTCTGGCACCGTCTCCAGGGGTCGCCCACGACGCTCAACAAGAGGCTTCGCAATCATCGAAGAGATCGCCTGCACGAGCTGTCGCAGCTCAGAACGCACGTCCTCATGATGGCCGTCTTGAGACCGGCGATGTTGAGGACAGCTGCAGGTGTCGTTGCTAGTGTCCAACGCGATGTTGGTGAGCAGCTCGGAGACCCGACGGCTCGGCAATCCAGAAACAGGATAATGCCACAGCGACACCACCTGACAATATGACAAAAGAGGCGGTGATCATTGCAACTGATCCCAACCACCGATCTCCCAAATAGATGAGACCGCACTGCCTTCGACGATGACCGGGCGCTCGGTGTTCAGTTGCCATTGTACTAAGGAAGACACGGCATAACTCCGCCGACGATCATGTCTAGTAGGGCCTGAGAGCGATATTCCCTTCGGCACCACCCAGAGCAGCGCGGGCTCACGTTCACGTAGAGTCTTGCTAGCACGGTCCATAGCAGCGGCGGTCATCATCTCCTTCGATCGCAAAGCCACTGCAAAGGGCGCGATACCGACCGCGGCCAGCTTCTTATGCGCAGTATGTTGCCTCACCAATTCCTCTGAGTCGTCGACGAACATCGAGGTCGAGGTCGAGGGCGCTCCAAAATGGCTTGCCCAATTCTCAACAGGCGGCAAGGACGCCAAGTGATCAGTACACGAATTGGGAGCCTCGTCGCGCAAGGCCCCCCGCTCTGCCGGGGTGCGAGACTGAGAGACCAACGGCGCAGTCGCTGATGCTCTGACCACGGGACCAAAGGCGCCAGGACAGTCGACGCCGCCAGGGGGGCCGGCATGCAGACCCTGAGGCGTTGCCGGAGCACCGGGGGATGGGAGCTCACGGTCTCCAGGAGCACCTCGTGGCCAGGCCGCCGCAGTCGAGGATGAGAGCTCAAGCCCGGCAGGCTCGCCACCAGCATGGCCCGCGCCCGCAGACGCGACCTTGTCTGACATCGCTTCGGCCTCGGCCGCCGCAGTAGAATTGGATGGGGCAATTCGCGGTGATGCGCCAGCAAGAATAGCTGCACTCAAAGTCAAGGGAGCATCAATATTTTCCGGCACTGCTTCAGCTGCACGACCTGTACTCAAGCGACGCGCCGGGCTCGGGTCGCTCGAGGCCGCGCCGCCGCCCCGTCAGGCGGCGGCAGAGCGAAGAAGATGACGACCAGAGCCTGCGCTGCCCCGGCCACGACCCTGATCCGCGAACTCCGTCGCCAGCAGCATCCAGCGACCAGACTGAGACAACTCCAATTGATACTCTTTAGAGCCAGGCGGGGGCAAGAGCTGATGATCGCCCGGCCCAATGAAGTACATAATGCCGTTGAAGCAATCCACGACGGCACGCCGGCGCCGATGAGTTTGGCACAATCGGCGCATCATAGCTACCTTCATCACCGTCAGCCAAGGCGAGAGGAACACGACCACGGCCCAGGCAAGCGTCAGCATTGTTGCCGACACACTCGACACCGATGGGCCTGTCCATGCTGATACATTCTACCGTAATACCCCTCTCCGCCCAAATGGCCGACACTCGCTTGAACCACTCGCTGCCAGTCAAGTTATCATGAGCACCTGGATCCACCAGCAGAGCTTCACGACCATCCGGCAGACGAGTGCGTGCATGCCATGCTCCAAGGCGTTGTCGAGCCAGCGACCGACTGCGTTCTTGCGTAGGAAAGAACAGACCCTTTCCGCCCGTGGTCCGATGCAAGAAGGGGGAAACGGCCGCAGCAGCACCCACGGCAGGCGCCCGTGAATCACGTCCAGGAGGAGGAGCGGTAGCGGGCATAGCCTTCACTGGCGGCGCTTGGTGCATCGGAGGCGGCACGAAAGCCTTGGGCACGTGCGTGGCCGCCTGTTTGACAATGAGGGCCGCCTCCGAGCCCGCTGCCACCCTACGCCTGTCCACCCTGGCGCTCAGGACACTGCTCAACTGCATGGTCTGGGCCTGAGACCCACCGCGCTGAGCACGAGGAGCAACGTCTTTACCCTTTCCTTTTTTTTACCCTTGCCATTCTCGAACAGCTCGTCGTCCGTGAAGTGGTCTTCGTCCTTCTCGTAGCCCTGCCGATCTTCCAGACCACCATCAGCTTCATCTTCAACTGCGAGCTGGTCCTGCTTGCGATCGTCGCCGGCAGTGGCGCACCAACCTACGCCAGAAGAACCGCTCGCACCATATCCAACTCCATCATATCCACGTACACCGTCACGCGTAACAAACGAACCTGTACCTTTTCCTTTCTGCGGGCATTATCTGGCAAGATGCTGGTCACTGTTGCACGCGTGACAGCGAGGGGCATTGCCCTGCGCATCACGAGGGTTGCCCTTGCCTGTTCCAGCCCCATCCACCACCTGAGAAACCTTTTCCTTTCCCACCTGCCTGGCAAGCTGCACCCGCGAAAGAAAAACTCGACGCAGAACTGGTCATGGGCGCAGCCTTGGCGGTGGAGGAGACATCATTCTCAAAGTGGAATCCTTTTCCCAGGAGTCCGCGACCACGATTCTTGCCTCCATACTTCGAGCCCCTGCGTCCATGGCGACGAAGTGCTTGCCACTAAACTGTCTCCAGCGTCGTCGTGACATGATGTACTCGTGGCGAGGAACATCTCCATGCATTTCAGGATCCACCTCTGCAAGATACGTGTCCAGATCCTGCGGGCCTTCATCATAGTAGTCTGTGCCACTGGTGGAGGCGTTATCTTCATCAAAGTACATGATCTGAACTCAGGCATGCGATGACGAGGCAGAGCCAGATGACCGCGGCATCGGCGGCGGCGGCACTGCCGCAGCTGGGAAGAATCCACCCCACTGGTTGACATCAGCACCGAACGTCGGAAAGAAACCTTGCCCTGCCTCTGTCGCAGCAAAATGGCGGTTGCCCTTCCCGAAGCCTAAGTGTGCTGGGTGAGCCGTCGCGCCTGGAATCCTAGCCGCTCTCTCTCTCTCTTTCTCTCTCTTTCTCTCTCTCTCTCTCTCTCTCTCTGCAGCTCTCATGGTACCATTCTGCATGAACGCGTGACCACGACGGCGTATGCTCTGCATGAGGCGTGTCAACTCCACATCATCCTGCGGCAATCTATTCTCGAATATGCCCAGCAGATGCAACCACTCCTCGGGCTGCACACGCAACCCCGTCATAAGCATCCAGGCCCAACCCGCTGGTCCAGGATTGAGACCGTGATCCATGGCTCGAGACTTCAATACCTGGAACCTGTTCTGCACTATGTCTATCGTCTCGTGCGGCTGAGCTGAGAAGGCCATCATCTCTGCCATGGTTTTGATCGCATCCTCGCCCGTCTCCATCGCATAGTTGCGGGCGAGAGCTCTGCGCAACACGGCGAGGCCCGTGACTTGGCGGGGCCCCAGACCGTCGTGCAGGTCCATGACCTGGCCCTGCTGCAGCACCTGTGCATCCAACTCATCCGCAAACTCTCTCGCCGCGCCTCCAAGCCTCAACACCACCGCAGCTCCCTGTGCATTCTCTGGGACCTCGGTGGCGATGCTCCACAACGTAACATCTCGCAGCCACCGTCTGAACGGGTATCGCGTGCTCCAGTCAGGCGACCGCGCTGGCGGGACCTTCATGGAGGCCATGATCTGAGCCTGGTCAGCGAACGTCAGCTCGGCCATGTTGACAACACTGGGAGGAAGGCAAAGAGAGACTCCACGGCGTTCACGCTGACGTGCCGGCAGACGGGGAAGGAGAGGACGGCGCCGCCGAGGTCGTACTCGGCGGCGGCGAAGCAGCGCAGTGGAAGCCCCGGCCGACGGACCGAGGCTCCGCTACCAAGATCGAATCAGCGCGTGGCGGTAGCCTCGCAGTAGATCAGGATGATCTTATTCAAGCACACAGCGCGAGACCGCGCCACAACATCATTCTTCACAACAAGGTAAGTGAAACTGGCTGGCCGCCTCGAGCCGAGGCAGCCACGGGCGACGGGGAGGGCATCAGGTGAGGGCCAGCAACATGTTATTCGACTATGAAGAGGGAACTTGGAGGGGTGATTGATTGCAACATCGCTGAGGCGTCGTGGATTCACTATGGCCATCCTCCTGCTATTACTATGATTGGTATTAGTAGCATCATTATTATCAACCTTATCATCATGCGTATACTATATATTCTTATTCCTCCTCCTCCTCCTCCGTCTCCTCCTCCTCCTCCTCCTCCTCCTCCTCCTCCTCCTCCTCCTCCTATTCCGTCTTCTCCTCCTCCCTCCTCCTCCTCCTCCTCTCCTCCTCCTCCTCCCCTCTTCGTCCTCCTCCTCCTCCTCTTCCTCCTCCTCCTTTTCCTCCTCCTCCTCCATCTCCATCTCCATCTCCATCTCCATATCCATCTCCATCCCAAGATCCATCTCCATCTCCATCTCCATCTCCATTTCCTCCTCTCCTCCTCCTCCTCCCTCCTCCTCCTCTCCTCTCCTCCCCTCCCTCCTCCCTCCCTCCCCCTCCCCCTCCCTCCCTCCTCCTCCTCCCCCCCTCCTCCTCCTCCTCCTCCTCCTCCTCCGTCTTCTCCTCCTCCTCCTCCTCCTCGTCCTCCTCCTCCTCCTCGCTTATCCCCCTCTCCCTAGGGGGCCCCAAACAACCGTCACAAATCAACAAAACCCGATTCTGGAACCCCGATCCTCTGCGACCCTCGCCAATCTACGATCCTCGTCAAACCCGGATCCTCGTTCCTCGTTGGTCCTCCTTGATTTCTGGTCGTTCTCGAGCCTTACAGATCATCCTTAATCCTCCAATCTTGACCCCCCCCGACCCTCGACCTCCAGACCTTCGAACCTCGCCGACCCTCTCCGATCTCCCTTCGATCCAAGCGCCTCGATCCTCGAGCCCCGCGAACCTAGAGATGAAGAACACTGGCATAAGCATCAACTGACGGGGTCCGCGCGGATTTCCGCATCGGCGCTGGGCCTCCCTAGTCTTTCCTCTGAGAATCGGGGTAAGATACGACAGGAATTAAGGTCTCGTGATCAACACGCTCAGTAGTAGAGGATTTGGGGCGAGGCATCGATGAAACAATATGTTATCCGTATAGCAAATGCAACCAAGTATGGTAAGGGAGGAGGCCAGCCGGAGGCGGACGACGACACGAGCCGCGCGCGAGCCCCCGGCGAGCTCCTTTTATCACTTGATCAGCAAACAGCTTCAGTACAACAAGCAATGCCAATGATGTACAAGTAAGGCGGCAGCAGAGGCACATGATGATGAGGCGGAGAGGAGCATATTTACTCCCCCCGCGGCGGGCTACGTAGAGCAACTCCAGCCACAGCCCGCCCGGCCTGTACATATTTACAGCCACCGGAGCGAACCCAAAAGGCATTTTACCGCTCAGCGGTGGTTGCCAGGGGGCTAAATGCCGAAGAAACCCGACGTATCACACCAATAATAAAATGGGCCTCTCTCGTCGAAACGACTGGGTCGTTCGACTCACGCCGAAACGACTGGGTCGTTCGACTTGCCTCCTCACTCACTTCTTGTGCCAGGAGGACTGCGAACGCGATGGTGGAGCTGGAGGCCTTGGAGTTGAAGATGAAGAGCCTCCTCTCATCCAGGCTGGCATTTGAGGCGCAACAGACTTGCCTCCTTTGCCAGGGCCAGCATATGGAGCTGGCCGAACGTTCTTGTGTTTGTCATTGTTCTTGTTGCATCCCTCGCCCTGGCCTCTCTGGAACCAGTGGTTGTACTCATTCTGGGACACAAAGTGCCGTGCTCGACTTGCGGATTCCCTGGGTGCCAGCCAGTGCACTTGGTCGCGGTGCACCCGAAAGCCCAGCACCTCACCGTGCTCGGAGTTCTGCGGGTAGTGGTGCATGGGGTCCCAGTCGCCGTCGCCGCGGCCGGCAGCCATGGCTCCGCCACGCCTGCGCGCGGTCATTGGCTGATCCCGCGCGCCCCCGTCTGGGGGGCGCCTCGAAAGTTCATCGCCCGCCGACGCGGTTTGACCGCCGGCGGAGTGTGGGGGCTCTGTGACATCATCACTGGCCCGAACGTCTTGGACGTTGGGTGGTCTAGGCGGGACAAGTGGAGCCGGGCGGCCAGCAGGGCTTGGTCCTGCTGGCGCTGTAGAAGCCACCCCCGGAACGGCTGGGCCGTCGGAGGGGTCGTCTGCGGCTCTCCTCACGAAGACGTGTCTCGTGCCGTAACTTTGCATACCTCACAATGCCCATCGCGGCAGTCGTCGCGTAGGGACCGTAGCGCCCATTGGCAGTGCGAAGGGGGCCTATGTCACAGTCCTGGTCTGGGTGCGACTCCAAGAATGAGTACAGGAAAACGACGGCCTCTTGCAATGCTCCGCCGTGGCGACGGAGCTCGGCACGACGCTCAGTGCAAAGGTCGCGAGACCACTCTTCAACGAGGTCATCTGTGTGGACAGCCGAAAGAATACGGCTGTCCAGCGCATATGCGTCGGTGCGGCGCTGTTCAATGTCGACTCCGTCGCATTTGTCTCGGCAATAGATTTCAGGCGTGGGATAGGCGATGTAATATCCTTCGGCGGGAAAACAATTGATAATCTCGCGGACAATCACACGTGCACGCGTGACTCGAAGGCCCAGGTTGAGCTCTTCAACGGGAGTCCTCCAATTCTGCTCAAGGGCCTCTCTCACAGCTGCAGGAACCACATGTTCCAGTTCTCCCTTCAGGCTCGACAAGCGCTGCCTGTCGACCGCACCCGTTCCCGGGTGATGGCACATGTGCTCCATAATATACTGTGCCGCGACGGCGATGGCGTCCTGCGTCGTCGTTGCGACGCGCAGCGTGCCATCCTCACGTCGAGGGTTCACCTGTCCGTCGGGCGGATCTAAGGTAATCTCCCCTTTTTCAGCCTCCGCTGGGTCTGGGGCCCGCAGACAGCATTAAAATCAAGGGGAATGGGAGCAGGCCTCTCGTCTCCTGTCGTCTCGGCTTGGCCGGCGACAGGTGTCGCAGCACTGAGAGGATGATTGGCGCAAGTCTTGTTGCGCCTGGACACTGACTTGGATGAGCGAGCAGGGCGAGCAGTGAGCTGCTGCGCCCAAGCAACAGGCGGACGTCCACGAGGGCTGGGCCCTGTGGCGTCTGCGCCAGCATCCTGTGCATCGGGCATCCAGGCCGCAACTCCAGAAAGTGCATGGTACACCGTCTGGAGAGTCGGCGCAAAGGCGCCTGCCCTTTCCATGGCGCCTTCCCATTCTGTCCAGCCTCCTCTGGGGGTTATGCTCGTTTCATCTTCTTCTGGCCAGTCAAAAGCAGCCAGAGGAGGACATGAAAATGGGCGCGCGTGCTGATCGATGTTTGTGGCCCAACTTAGGGGCCACCACTCTGTGATTGTTGGCTCTCTAGTCTGTGCTCTCTGTGCCAGAAACTCCAGCCACTTTACGAACCTCCTCTTGAGAGGTTCAAGGTACTGGAAGAAAGGTCCGCGGCGCGCCGGCGGCTGGGCCGCGGCGCTGTCAGGGGCCCAGGCAGGAACGCTACCAGGGCGGCTGTTGCCAAAGGTCTGACCTGCAGCAGCCATCGCGGTGTCAAAACCGTTCGCCCACTTACGCTCCATCTTCAAGCTGGCATTGATGTTCGCCATGACATCCGCCGACGCTTTCCCTTGCCGCTGTCGTCTCGCAGAAATGTAATGATCTTGGCGGTAGGGCAAAGTGTCGGAATCATTAACGGTCAGCACGAAGCCATTATACCACAGTGTGTTTTCAATGGTTTCCAGCTTGTATGACTGGAGCAAGTAATTGTGCGCAACCATGTATTTGTACTTCACTGCGGTTGTGCAATAAGGACAACGGCCGAAACCAGTACGGACCCAATGCAAGTGAGGGCAGAGGAACCGACCGTCATCCGTCCAGGGGACGGTCCGGAGGAACTCTGCTGCCCTTTCAGGCCAGTCCTTAAACTCTGGCCGCAGCACCACCGTCTCGTCGGTATGAATCCAAGCTAGCATGGAATTTGGTTCGAAATCCACCTCGTATGAGGTCCACTCCTGACTGAAGACAAGGACCCAAGAGGTCAATGGTTCGTTCGACCCTAACCAATCCATTACCGTTTGAAGCTGGACAACTTTGTCGATGTCGGTGAATCTTGGCACCTGACGGGGTACCAAGGCCCCGTCGCGGCAAACCCGGTACGAGAAACGGGTAAGAACACGGCCATTAAAGACGAGAGCGAGCGGCCAAAAATCTCTGTGCGTTGGGAGCTGGTCCCACAGACGGACTGCGTCCGCTGTGGGCCACGACCCAATCGCAGAAGGTTGGCCCGCCTCGGGGGCTTGGCCCATTTGGCGAAACTCCTTCGGGGGAGCGCGCTCGCCACCCCTACGCTGGCTTAGCCAGGAGAGAAAATGTTCTCGAAATCGCATGGTCGGGTCCCGCTTGGTCGGGAGAAGTCGCAACAAGCCATAGTCCGACTCGAAACAAAGTCCCGACTTGCTCTTGGGGTATTGGATGCCCCCGAGCATTGATGCCACTAGTGCGTCCAAGTCCGCCATGTGAAGACGGGACGGGGGCCATGGCACCTGGCTAGGCCAGGGCCATAAGGCGCATACATTCTCTCAATGGAAGCAACGAACGTGGAATGGCCCTGACACGCTCTATAGAATATGGGAATGGGGCACGCTGACCGACCACCCGTCGTGTCGGGCCAGCTCAGGAAATCCCTCCAGCGTGTGTAGAGCGTTGCGTCGCCAAGGCAAGCAATGGCGCCGGCTTGGATGCCCAAGACTTCCACGGCCCCTGGCTGCAGCGCGGCTAGGCCGTGCACGGCCAGGGCCACCGCTTGGTGTTTGTATCCATCTTCGCACATTTTCTCGATTAGGTCTCCAAAGTAGACCCGACCGAGGACCTCGCATAATCGGGACAATGTCTCGCGAGGTACGCAGCAAGCCTCCCGATGCGCCCCGCTGTCTCGTCCGTCCGATAGCCTTGTCGCTGCCAAAGCCCCGCGTCGCCCAGGGCGACCGGGCTGTTGGCGTCAGAGACGCCCACGGCTAGCGGAGTCAGGGCCTTGTAGGTACGAGAATCAAGTCCTTCGGGGGTGTCGTCAGAGTGAAATGCTGCACGAAGGTATCTACTCGTCTGCTCATAAGTCCCGGGCTCGAAGTCGAAATCTCCTAGCAATGCAAACATGGGATCCTCGACGAGCTCTGCTATGCGTGTGAGCGTGTCAAAAGTGCGCTCACGAAGGGCCTCAATCTTGGGAAGTACAGGACCAGTGTTATGGGCCTCCCGAGTACGCCGCTTCAACTGAGCCGGCGTGCTCTGTATGAATTGGGCCCGTTCGGTCTCTGAAAGATAGAGGTTCTACCCTTGAAAGTGTTGGCGTGGCCAACGACGGTCTCGTCTCCGCCCTGGCGGGGCGGATCATCCGTCGGGAGAGGCTGCCGCACATCAGGAGAGGGCGGCAGGGTCTCTCGGCAAAAGAAGTTTGTCGCCGTAGGGCCAAGCCGAATGTCATCATCATCAGGGTAAACTGTAGCAGGGTCCTCCTGATATGGAAAACCCGCGAGGTCAGTGATGGGCGGGCTGGCCTCAATAGACGCCGGCGTGTCTGGGGCACCCGGAGCTCCTACTGCAGAAGAGGGCTCCGCAACGTCTTGGCCGCTCGGAGCGGCGACTGGTGGGGCCTCCTTCTCAGCTGGCTCAGCCTCAGCATCAGGAGAACTGTCGGGCTCCTTTGGTAGGGGACGCATCCGCATACCTCGCCGCGACCTCCTGTGGGAACAGCTTCCATGTCAACCTCCATTGGGTCACCTCTTATTGCTGTATCGCCCGAGCTGGCTGGGCCAGCCGGGCCAGCAGGCTGTGCAGGATCATGCATTGCCTCCTCCGCTTTGGCTGGGCCAGGCGGAGCAATGGCAGCAGACTGTGTACCAGATGCCGCATTATCCACCATTGCTTATCCTGTGGACCAGCTAACGGGGGAGCGGGAGCTGCAATCGCGGGAGCTGCCTGTGCGGCCTGAGCCGCTTCTTGCGCTTCGGTGTCCCCATCCTTATTAAGGTCAGTAAATTCCTCTGCCGCGGCTGGGCCGGGCAGGGGCGCTGACGCTTCTTCCGTCACGGCTGGGCCGGGTGGAGTTGGAGACACTTCCGCTGGCGAGGCCGTGCTGCGCGGAGATGGAAGCACTTCCCCAGCCACGGCTGGGCCGGGCAGAGGCGCTGGAGGAGTAGGTACCGTAGACCCATCGGTGTGCGCACCGCTCTCTCTACGAGTCTATGAGCTCTCGCTCGAGGCGGCAACTTCTTGAGTGGGAATGAAACCAGGTACCTTTCCACGAATGGTGTCCGCAATGGCGGTTGCATATTTCTTCCACGGAGTAGAGTAACCGCCTGGTTCATGCAGGCCCCTTTTCTCGGCGAGCACGTATTTATACTGTGCGAAGACGATGTCAATCTCCATCTCTTCCAAACCATATGGGTCAACCACTGTCGATTGTCCCTTGAAGGTGGCGCTCCTCCACCCATTAAACCAGTCACGTTCTCGCTCGAGGGCCTGACGGGCACGATTATCCTCAAAGTGAATGTTCGAAACCTCGCGAATGGACCGGACAATGCGGGCTGCAGCGTCACCCCCCTCCGGTGCCGGAGACTCCTCTGAAGAGGGATCCGCAGCCGACTGAGGCAGGGGAGGGGCCACAGGAGTGGCCAAACCCTCGGAGCCTCTGGGGCGGTTAGAGCCCCCATCCTCGGCAATCTCAGCCTTCGCGTTAGCGACCTCAGTCATCGCCGCAGCGGCCTCAGCCTTCGCCGGTGGACTTGCCCCAGCACCGCCTTGGACGGGCGGGGGAGTCCGAGGAAAAGGTTTCAGCGGTAGCTGCGGAGGCGCAGAATTGGGCGCAACGCTGGCCTGCTGAAGCCGCATATCGGCGCATGCTGGGGGCCGAACGTTATGTCTCGGAGGCAAGGGCGGAACCGGTGGACGAACTGGGGCCTGCCCACCCTGGGGCGTAGGCCAGGCCTTAGGCCGTTCCGCCATCGTTGCGGCGCCTGCCGGCTTGACCTGCGGCGGTTCCGCTCTCGGTGCGGCGCTCATCGGCTGGGCCGGTGGCCGCTCTTCTCTTGGCACAACACTCGCCGGCTTGGCCGGCGGTGGCTCCGTCTTTGGTGAGGCGCTCGCCGGCTTGGCTGGTGGCGGCTCCGTCCTTGGCATGGCGCTCATCGGCCTGGTCGATGGCGGCGCTGTCTTTGGCGTGACACTCGCCGGCGTGGCCGGTGGCGGCTCCTTCTTCGGTGCGACGCTCGCCGGCTGGGCCGGTGGCGGCGCCTTCTTACGCAAATTTGGTGCGGCGCTCGCCGGCTGGGCCGGCGGCGGCTCCTTCTTTGGCATGCCGCTCGCCGGCTTGGCCGGCGGCGGCGCCGTCCTTGGTGGAGGCGGAGGCGTTGTGCAACCACTTGCACGGCTGGGCCGGGCGGAGGAGGAGGCGCCCCCTCTGCCGCGGCTGGGCCGGGCGGAGAAGGAGGCACCCCCTCTGCCTGCGGCCTCGGCCGCGCCGAAGGGGGAAATCTTCAGGCGCAAAAGAAGGAGAGGCGCCGGACGGCTTGGCCGCCTGCGCCTGGGCGTCAACATCAGCCGAGGCGGCCGATGTCTTCTCTCTGGCCTTTGCCTTATTAGCCTGAATGAGCTCGATGGACGCTTTCGAGGCTTCAGCCTTGTGCGATGGGTTGGTTTTCGTCGTGATAACTCCCTTGCTGTGAAGTCACGGCCAAATGTCATCAAACTCTGGGCGATATGCCCCATATGGGCCACGATCCTGTTGCCGCTGAATGGGCCCCAAGTCTGGCACCCATTTCCTCTGCGCCTCGCGGACTTGGTCGGCGGCTATCCTTGCATCGTCGCGATAACGTTCAAACCCGAAGTCTTGCTCCAGGGCGTAGTTCTCTTTCCTGGCGACATGCTGCAGGAGAGAATAGCCCTCAATGACATGAAGAGCCGCGGGCGTCCAATGGTACAAGCGAAGTTCGCTTAACACGATCTGGGGCGCGTCAAGCGTGCAGAACTGCGCAGGCTTGCCCTTGATCGCTTTGGGCTTCGCATAGAAAATAATCTCCGCTGTTACCCAGATGCCGTCTCCAAATGTCTCCTCGGCGACGGCATAAGTCGTGTGAGTTGTGGGGTCGTCAACGCAAGGGGATGAATACACGCCCGCACTTCCACCTTTAACGCTACCGCCGTAGTGGGGATCTGATGGAAGCAACTGACGGCCCTCCAACACGGAGTGGAGGGCATTCACGGACGTACCGTGGGACTGCTTACTCCACCCTAAGTCCTCATCTTTGACCTCACTTAGCTTTTCCGTCGTGACGAAGAGGGGCAAAGTGAGCTGCGTACAGCGTGCGTTCCCTGCCTTGTGGGTCTTGGTTGACAGCTTCGCCCAATTCAGGCGATCGGCAACTGTGGCCTCAGGGTGCTCACGCGTGCGATCAGCCTTGTTGACGAAGAACCGTGCCCAATTAGGAACCATGTATGAAGGCTCGAGAAGAGGGGTCTTCGTGGACGTCTGCAGCATCTGGTGAACCAACCAACCCTCACCCTTGGCGTGCAACTGGAGGGTCTTGAATGCTTTGCCACGGTCCGGATCCTTCCCGGCCATCAAAGATGCGATTCGTTCTTCGTACTTTTCCCCTGGCCAGCAGTTCGTTGCGCTCATCGGCCCATTAAGGTTGCCGCTTTGCACAGTGAGCGGTTTGAGAAGATCGAACTGCTGCGTCTCTCCGGTCGAGGGATTAAGGTAGGGCAAACTCACAGTGGTCTGATACAACTGGTGCAAAGGCCAATCGCACTCCCAATCATCATCCTTGGCAGGGTTGCCGCCGGCTTTGAGACGTATGGGGAAGCGTTTTCCGCCGAGCCTCCCTGACCCGTTGGCAGGGCATTTTCGGCGGATAGCCTGCTCCGCCTCCTCGCCGGGCGTCTTGGCATCCTCTACGCAAGTCACGGGAGCAAGTGCAGGTGCGCGGAGCGGCTGGGCCGCCCGCTCTGCAGTGACTTCACCCGAAGCGGCTTGGCCGCTGGGTGTGACAATAGGCACTACTTTCGCCAGCTCATTTATCACGGCACGCATATGTTGATCATTCACAACTCCCTCCGAAGGCAATCGGAGGCGTTCCCCTGTCGGAGGCATGCCTGGACAGAAGGGGACGTCGTGGCAGGAAATATCGCAGTTCCCGCCACGCAGAAAGCCCCTCGTGGTCATTTCCTCGTCTGAGAAAATTAACGAAATTGTCCGAGAGCTTGGAATGAATGGCCCCTTCCCCTGATCCGTGTTGAACGGCAGGGAACCTCGAGGGGTCCAAAGGTGTCCGAAAACGACGAGTGTTGAACACGGACTGAGGCACGTTAGTATCAGTGGGGCTCCACTCGTGCCAGTACCTGACTAGCTCTCCGAAGGTAGCCTCCGCTGCTGTGTGCCCGTCATCTCGCCTGTTCGACGAGGGCCGACCCCCCGCTACGGCTGGGCCGCCGGAGGGCTGGCAAAAGAACAGGGCTGCAAGCCTCGCGGCCTTCAACATATGTTCAGTGAACATCTCGGCCGCCAAGCAACTCTCCACTTGTCCGTCTCTATCTGTATTGTAGTCATTGTGGGCTGACAGGAAGTGGTAGAAGTCGCCATTAGGGTGGTGCAGCTTACGGTAAAGGCACGCACCATCAATAATCATGATGCGTGGATGTATCCCCGTGGCCTTGTAGTCCTCAATCCGACGGTTCATCTGAGCTCGGACAAGGGTGGCCACGTCGTCCCATAATGGGTCGACTTTGCTGCCGTCTGGGGCCTGCCAACACCTGTGGTCTCCGCCAATGAACAAGATCTCGATCGCACCATCAGGCGAGCGCTTTACCGCTTCGTCAATGATGCGATCAGAAGTCTCGAGAATTAGTCGGAGGGCTCTAGCGAGAACCGTCGGGTTCTCGGGCCGAGAAGGCACCCCTTGCTTCCCCTCCACACGAATGCCAAGTAAATCGTGCGTTGCCTGGTCAGCAAATGTCATTAAAGCACCAAAAGACAAACCGCACTGGTGCATGGACTCCCTTCTTGGAATGCTGATGCCCGGAGTCCGACCAGCCATGCGTTCTGGAAGCTTCCGAGAGGTCTGGGCCTCGGCAGCCTCCCATAACACTGGCGGTCATACCATAAATTTGCTCGGTCAAGAAATGTTTGACATGAAACCCTGGCACGACGTGCTTACCGGCCGCCGTTTGGCCGCCGTTTTGAACGAGACCGTAGAATCGGAAACAAGATGAGCAGTACAGGACCAGAGCTTGTATTTCTTGTGTTGCATCTTGCACACAGGGTGGAACAAGTTCGCGGGGGCCTGTCCCGTTTTCATCATAGCCGCGATGTCCTCGCCAACAAATGGCACCCAGGAATGCCCATTCTGGCGGGCAATCTGAGCTATGGCCTGGCACTTCTCCTGAAATGTCAACATGCTCGTCCAGGCCTTCAACCGAGGATCAGTCACGTCAACATAAAGTTGGCGAGTTGGCGTTCTCGGCGTAATTACCCTTGTTCCTATGGCAATCGAGAACATTCCAGATACCACGCCCAAGGTAGGGCGGGCCCTGGCCATCATCATCGACTTCCATTGGCGCAGGGTCAGGGGTGCCCCCAGGAGGGCTGCCAGAGGGCGGAGGGTTCCCTGAGGGAGGGCCACCTGAGTCCGGCGGGGCGCCTCCACCACTGGCTGGGAAGGTCCACCGCCGGCCCCGCCGTCGGCTTGACTGGGCGGAGCAGCTGCATCTGAGGACGACCCTGCGGGTTGCCCGCCGGCCGCCTGACGCCCAATTCGTTGAGTATCAGGAGGCTTAGGTGGCAGCGGGCGAAGCGGTGGCGGCGCCGTCGCGGCGTTTGCTCGCTCACTGGCCGGACCGACTGGGTCGGCAGGCAGCTGCTCGCGCAACCTCCGCCCCTGCGGCGCCTTGCTGCAATGCGGCAGGTGCTTCTGCAAGAACGGGATCTCTCCCATGAGGCCATATCCATTTGGGCAGGATGTAATGAAGGGCGAGTCGATGACTGGGCCACCGCTTTCCTCCTCACGAGGCTCTTCAGGGGGGCCCTCGGGTTCAGGCTCAAGGGGGGCCTTCGAGAGCGGCGGCTTCTCGCTCGCAACGACTGGGTCGTGCGCGCGAGCCGTCTCGGCTGCAGCGTCTCCTGCGACGTGTTGTTCTCCGCTCTCACCTGCGCTCAATCCGAGCCCTGAACTTTCAAGCCACGCTTGAAAATCAGGAGGACGCGCGGACTTGGTGAGAGCCAAGCGCCAGGCCCTGGCCTGGTCGGGGAAGGACCGAAAGTACCTGGCTCTGGCTGACTCCGTGAGGGCCTCCTCGACCACATGCACTGGCTTGCGGAATTTGCCCCGGACAACAGGCAGGGCAAACATTGTGCCCCGCCCGCCCCCTACGGCTTGGCCTCGGGGCGGCGAGTGCATAGATGGCCCCCGCATGTTCATCCAGACGACAGGGGAGCCATCAGTCTCACGATTAGCCACTGGAACGCAGACGAAGTCTCCGCATCTCGTGGTGCACCGCTTGGCTGGGCCAACGGTGGGGCCGATAACTTCGCCTCTCTTGACCTCGCGGACAAAACGGCCTCCATGCCCCGGCTCTGCGGCGCACAGCTTGCAGACCATTTTCGTGGCTTGGTCGGGGCACGACTGAAAATGATAACCCTCAGGAATCTGAGAAATCTTAGGAGGGGCGCGGTCGAAACGACCCGAGGCCAGTCTATCGAACATCGTCCAGTGTACAACCCATGGGCCCTCCGAGACCTTGGAGAACAAACTGTCATAGATTGTCTGCGAGTTGGCGGACAAGTCAGACTTAACGCGGTAACGACTTGGTCGTCCCGCGAATGTCTGACCCCGCAATCGCGTCGCTCCAATGTGAAGCGCCAACTCCATCATGTGGGCGGTCTTCGCAGAGCGCCAAAGCCGTCTACAGGCTTGTTTGTCCAACATCGAAAGGTGGTCGGTTCACCACGGAAAAAGCACTTCCCTTTCGAACGGCGGATGGATTCTTCATCGCCACCATTGGCCCTCCATGTAACGACAACCAGGAGACAGACACAATCGCGCGTCGACCCATGCGTCCTTGTCGGACCTAGGGTCCCCGGGCCTAAGCCGGGCACGACCTGCTACGTCTCGCGCATGGCGCTTGACGGAGAGGGGGTCGTCTATCCTGCCCTGCATTGTCTGTCTAACAGGGTCTCTGTCAGCGGACGCAGCTTTCTTTTGGGCTGCAACTTCCGCCCGGTTAAACTCGACGCCCCCCTCCATTTCGACGTCTTCTTCCATCATGACATCCCCGGGGCTGAAAGGATCAGGCATCCCCCCGACCGGCTGAGCCGACGGGGCGGCATCCCCAATCGGCTGGGCCGATGGGGTTGCCTTTCGGTCCGCGTTGAGAGGGGCCCGTCCTTTCTGTCCGGCAAGGGACCCCCCACCATCGGACAGGTCCGTGGCGGGTTCGCACATGAGATCGTCCGAGCATACCGAGGTCATGACGTCCCCTGGCGGCTGGGCCGCTGGGATATCCAGCGGCTGGCACGCGGGGTCAGCCAATGACCAATCGGTCGCGGGACGGCCGAGGCAGGCAAGGCCCGCGCAGCCGCAGCGAGGCGGCGGCGCGATCCCGGGGGAGGCCCGCCGGCGGGTGGCCCGCGCAAGCTCTGGAGACAAAACGGCAGCGGCACAGATAGACATGGAAGAAGAGGCAGGATGATGTCGGGGTGACAACGAGCGTTCGGCAGCACGTGCAATGACAACATGTACTTGCTGGGCAGATGCATCGGTGTAATTCTGCCGACTTACAATCCTTACCGCGTGCCTCAACATGATCATGCGTACCATCACATATGCGCTCGAAGGCCCTCAACTACATCATGCGATGTGGATGCAATCGCCCGGGGCTTTTCAATGAAGTTGCCCTTTCTGCCCTTCAAACCATACGCACACCCATGCAAAGCCGTTTTGACGAAACCTAGCTCTCTCATGAAATATGTCACCTGACGGCCCCTCCAATTAATACACTGGGTAGGCCACTCAAGACAAACAGTACCCCCCGCTTTGTGTACAGCGCGGGCAATCTCACGGAAATTCCAAAACAGATATCTAAAATCGGTCCTAATCCCTCGAAGCCTGCGCAAAGCACTGTGGTTTCCAGTACGGGAATAATGGGCTTCATCCACATTTTGCCAGGGGGAACCACCCGTGCAGGGCATTGAGCCCCATAGAGCTATGTGCTTTCCTTTGAATTTCTTGATATCATCCAAAGCCAATATTCTCCCTTTGTCGGTTCTCATATCCTCCTTCTCCGTGTATCGTATCACCTCACAAGAATTATCAGTGAAATTCGTGGGGTTACCAATCCTGCTCTCAGAGCCACAACAATATTCTAATAAGAGTCAATCCCCGTTCCACTGGGTGGCCGGGGCGCAGTCGTCCCGGATCCAGAATTCGGTCCGGCCGGTCCATCTACTGGGATGATAGTCGCCATCGCTGGAATCGCCATTCGAATCCTGCTCAAAGGGGTGATGATACTTTACGTCTTCATCACGCCAGTTGTCCGCACGGTCAATGGTCAAACCATGGCGGATGTTGATCGCATAGGTACGACGCTGGTCGGCTAATCTGTCTGGGTCAACTGGACAATCTGTATTCACGGGCGTAAGCGTGACAAGTCTGGGAACGAAGTGCCAACGTCTTAGACTCTTTCCGTGCTGAGTCCAGTGATCCTTCTTGTTTTGAAAGTTAGCGGCAGCAGCAGGGGGAACGTGAGGAATAATAAGGTTGTAACCAAGCGTGTCTTCTTCTTGCTCGGTTCTAGCTGGCTCGGGTTGCGATTGCACATCGCAGTCCATTCGTGACAGATCCGATGCATCTGATTCACTTCCACTCCCGGTTAGGTCAAACATCGCTCTCATTTCTACCTCTTCCTTTGACCTAGTTTTGTCGGACCTTCTCCTGGAACCTTCTCTTTTCGTCACAGGAGTGGTTGTGCCCGCTGCCACGGCTTGACCGGGCGCGTTTGCTACCGCGGCTTGGCCGGGGGCAGCATCTGCGGCTACCGGGCGCTTGGCGCCACTTGGTGCCGCTGGGATATTCATTGGTTTTGGGGAATGCACGGCGGGCTTACCCTTGGTAAGGCGCTTCTTCTTCTTATTCATCTTTTTAATGGGTGCAACGGCTCCTCTCCACACGGCCGAACTAGAACCTAAGCGGGGCTTGAGGACCCCCCCGGGTTTCAGGGGGAGGCCGTCAGAAAACGTCGAATCTAGATAATCCTGGTGCCGCTTGGCGGTCCAGAACTTGGGAGTCACTACGTTTACAATATATAACACTTTAGCCCGGGCCAATAGGTCTGTAATTCGCTTCGTTCCAATGTCGACAGTCTCATGTTGTGTCCGTTCGTACTGGAGTTCCACGATACCTCGGGACAACTGTTCAGAAACTGCGGCGGCGTCAATACGATGAGTTCGAGGAAGGTGCATGGGCTTCATGGGCCCTCCTGCTTTAATGACCTTGCAAACTGCCTGGTTATCTTCCAAGAAAAGACAACGCATCTGTCGCCCGAGCAGAATCTCCCAGAGCGGAAGAGCCGCAAGCAGCTCTTTTCGCAGGGTAAGGTCGGCAGCAACAATCTCAGCTTCAAGTGTGCTATGGGAAACACACGTCTGTCGCTGAGACCCCATAGATTGACCGGCTCTAGTGTGGGGGCCCCAATTCGCTTGATAACTGGCACTTGTGCTCCTGTGTGTTCGGACGTCACTTGCCAGTTCCGCATCGGAGTATTGCTTCAACAAGACATCCTCCATACTATCTCCTACCCACGAGGACATACGATAATGGGAAGTTGACTTGATAAAGCAAATGAAGCGGAAAAGATCCATGTCTTGTTCTGTCCATCTGGTAATGCAACTCGCTGCGTGGCAAACTGCGCGGAGAAGGTCGCATCGGGCCATTCTCGCACCGTATAGGATCTTCATCAAGACTTTGGCCGCAATTGGCTGGAGCACACCCGACTGGGTCGGTGGCTCCGGGTCGTTGGGGCTGGCCACCGCGGCATCAAGGCCGTGCGCCACTACCTCTTGGTCAGGGGGCCCAACGTCAACGTTAATGTTCAAGGCTGACGCGATGGCCTCCTCCGCAGGAGGGCAAACTTCGCCTCGGGGCCCGCCTTGGCCGCCCTCGAGGTCGGCAAGTTCGGGGCCGAACGGAGTGCCTGCAGCGAGATACGTAGATGGGTCGGTATCTGTGAGCTGTGCACACAGTGTGACGCAGACATCGAAGAATTCAATCATGTCATACTCAATAACCCTGGCCTGTTTGGGTTCTCTAGGCTGTAATGGCTCAGGAGGCTGGGCCGCTGAGTCACCCCCCGTTTCCTCTTCGGCACTCTCGTCTGGGACGGATGCGTTCTTCTTAACTTTAGGAGGCGGCGGGTCCAGTACCGTGGGCAACTCACCCTGCCACTCGACAAGCTGCGTGGATAGCTGGTGTTCGCATCCCAAATAGCGTCCGACCGCGGTCGGAGGGTCTATCTCTATACCTTTGGGGCAAGTGGGAGATGGGGATCGCAACAACTGCCATCCTTGAGCTAACTTGTCGGCAGGACCTGCCAGCTTGAAATCATCGGCGTAGGTAATCAAGAAGAGTTTCAACTCAGTGTGAAAATAGCAGTTACGCCACGGGCTACACTTAATGAAGCCGTTGGCCGTGACATGCCCTTCGCAATGCTGCTCCCAATGCCCCCCTGAATCAGGGTGTCCGTACAAAGATAAAATCAATGGGAATGCGGGATTGCGCATGTGCGACCAGGACTCAGGCCACTCTTCACGGGGCAGGAACACCCATGTCGGGGTGCCGCCCAGCTTAGATTGAGTGTAGACCTGACGGGCGTCGGCTTGTTCAATGCTATGACCGTCAAAGGGCCCGTAGGTGTCGGCTGCTTTGCTAGCCTGCATAGTAGCAGGGCTGCTGGAAAGCTCCTGAAACAAAACCACATCTTTATTCTGATCTCTCACGCTGGAGCCGTCAAAGACGACCCGGCCCTTATATTTACGATCTTTATGTCCCAGCGGCAACTCGGAATTCTTTTCTACAAAGATTGCGAACAGACGACCAAAGTGGGCAGTCTCCCTTTTGAGTTCCGCAACGACAGCAGCGTGCTCCTTGACGCCTTTCACATTCCATGTGCCTATTTCTCGCAATCGGTCCCATTCTTTCCTCAAGCCAGCCTTGGCATCTTGATTAGCCTGGGCTTCGACTTTGGAAATAGATCGCGCAACAGCGGCGTCAATCCGAGTCTGTCGCCATTCATTAGGAAGTTGAAAGGGCTCTTCTACAACTGAGATAAAGTCAGTGAAAGGGTGGCACAGGTAATCTAAATCAAATCTCTCCTTTTCACGGTGACCTGGCAGTGGGGCCGAGCTATTCTGCAACGGCGCCCGAGGCACGCTACGCCGCGACGCGGCGGCCGCCGGGCTCGGTCTGGCTTGCCTCCCCTGCCACCTCAGATTCCGCGTCAGACAATGGATCCCTACCGACTTGACTGGAGGGATCGCCATCGCGCGCGATGGCACCGCCGCACCAAGTTTGCTTCCACCAAACATCCTCGTCATCCGAGAGAACATTCGTCTTCTCCCGAGTCCTCCTCGGCGGAGGAGTCGGCGGCCGCAGCTGCGGCTTGGCCGCCCTGTGCCGCTTGTCTTCGGAATCGCTCAACTACCCATGGGGCAGCTCTCCTCGCCCTGGGGCGTGCTGCGAGATAAGCAGCATCTTCTTCAGAAAATGGAGGCGCCGCGGCTGGTTTGGCCACCGCGGGCTCGGATGGAGGTCCTGGATCGTCCACGTCTAAGCCTATGTCGCGCAAGAGGGCAATACAAGGGCCGGGATCATCAATACCAAAGAAACCTCTCTTTTCGGCATTGTATTGCTCAACGGCCGCTCGGCGTTGGGACTGGTTCATGTTGAACCAACGTCCAGGATGAATGCCAGGATTGGTGGATTCAGGCAACTTTGTGAGCCATTGGGCACCGTGCTTTGGATCTGGGTCTGCAACCCGCACTCGAGTCACGGGAACGTAGTCGGGGTCATAATAAAGTACAACTCGAATGCTGCGTGTTTCTCGACGACCTGTCAATGGGATCTTTTGGGTTAGCTCATCTTTCGTTAGACCAACAACAATACGGCGATCTTCATAGTATTCCATTGTATCAAGGTTCTGAGTCGTGCGAGCAAGGAGCTGTCCTTCCCCAGGATTCCGCTCGCGCGGCTTGGCCGCCGAAAAATTAGACTGCCTATCCAAACGGTGCTCAAAATGTGCGAGACGTAACTTCGGATCTTGATTTTCATCGGGGCGAGAGTCTCGCTGTGGGCCCCGGCCGTCAACAACCACAGGCTCGCCATCCACGCACGAACCCCCCGGACCGTCGTCGTCATCGGAATCGGCCTCGGAGTCTTGCGGTGGTGCGCCCTCGCCTCCTCGAGGAGGCGGTGACATGACCGCGGCGGGGTCATCTGCACAAAACGGATGGACCGATTGCGCTCCTGCCCCCTGCCCCGAACCGCCTGGGACGGCCGCGGCTTCACCGGCGGGGGGGATCGTAGCGGAGCGCACTTCAGTCATCGCCTTTTTCATGCGCTTTTCTCATGGGAAATTGTGGCGTTCGGTCATCAGCAGTGCCATCGAGAATGTTGCTGTAAACTTGATCGGACTTCTCAACGGTGGGTCTCTTGCCCTCAGGCGCGCGCCCTGACTCCATGTTAAGTCCGTCGAGCTGTCGAGGCGGCGCTACATAACTCTCTGGCCCAACCATGCCCCCCGCTTTGTGGACATATCCTAGGTGCAACCCAGGGATCATCGAACCACCAGTCTTGGCTGTTCGAAACCTTGACTCTGGCGGGGGCACATAGCGCACAAGCGACCCGAAGGGGAGCAGCGGTGCCTCAAACTGATGTCCAAAGCGACGCTCCCAACTAGACTTCCCCTCTTCAGGGGCCCTGGCGTTGTAGCAGAGACAAAAATATCTGACAACATACGTCCAATATGGCGGTGGGAGGCCGGCCTGCATCAGAAGAGCCCGGGTCCCCATCTGCACCACGCCGTTTGCACGTTCAGCAACGGCGTTTTGCTTCTTGTTTCCTGGGATGGTAGGATCGTGGGCGATCTTGAGCTCGTAACATGCCCTTGCGAGCTCTCGCGCACCACCTGTGTAGCAATATTATAACTTCTCTCCCGGGGCTTTAAGGTGTACTAAAAAATTACAAATGTGAACCGCAGACTTGTCGTGCGCACCCTGAGCGGCGAGGAAATCAGTAGCTCGGTCGCGAAAAGTCACGCACGCGGTCTCATCGTGGACCCCCGCGAGAGTTCATCCATCGCAAACCAATGATCCATCGTCGTCAGATGTCCAAACGAAGTGGGGTTAGCGCATGGGCGGGGAACCTTCGGCCCTTTGTTGCGCGCTTTGCGCTGCTGTCGTCTCAGAGCTTTGGCCCAATTGTATACATAACAATATGGGTTCTTGGGGGTATGAGTTAGGAGATGCGCGAGGGAGGCTGCGACCTTCTTGAGTCGCTCGGCAAGGGAGACCGACACCTCAACCTCTACATCGTCTGGGTATGGTTCTGATGGCGCGTCGATGTCCACTAGGTCGACGCCATCAGCGTCTCCAACTTCACCCTCCTCGGGCCCGGGGGCCGCGTCGCACGCATCGGAGTCCAACCCGTGATCCATGTCGCAAGGAAGGCATCCTGAGACCCCGCGCCAACAAGGGCTCTTATATGCGGCAGCGCAGGCCACGGCTTGGCAGGGCTGAGCGTCGGCGCCACCGACGGCTTGGCCGCGGCGCGGCAAAGTCAAGAGACAATTGGAAGCAGCGATGCCGGTAACTAGGTGTCCGAATCCAACCGCATGCGCTAGCCTTGCGAGGCGAATAATAGAAATAAGTGATGGTTTCCGCAGAGTCTAACGAGGACGGGACAACGGGCGCGGGCTCAGCCAGCCGTCCGTCAACATAGCTGTGATTTCCAATCAACCTATGTGTATGCAAGTCTATGGTTACGCGAGTCTGAACAGCATGGGGCGGAGGTCCTCCCGCCGATTCCACATTATCCAGAAATGCCTTGGCGCGTGGCGTCGCGCAACACCACCGCTCGGGGGTTTCACCCTCCCCAGCGGCAACCGTGCATCCACTGACCCAGCGCCTCTTTGCCTGAGAAGGGTCAAGTACGGAATCTTGCCCTCAACGATCAGGTCCACTCTTTGACCGTTGGGCAACAGAATGCAGGGCCTTCGGCCAGCTGGCCAGAAGAAGCTCAAGCCGTGATCCATGCGCCGCTCACCTACCGAGATCGCGCACGGATTGTCCGGCATGACCAACGCGTTGAAACTACCACCCATAAATTTGGGACATGCGATGCGAACTGAACCGAGGGCTTCTGATTCTCCCCCGGCAATATTCAGAGTGATCGATTGCGGAAACTTTCGGATCAATATCATTGCACCTGCGCTCTTAATATATCTTTCCGCTATGGGGTTATACCCGCACCCTGTATCAATGATGAAACTCAGCGCTCCACTCGAGGGCAACTCTTTTAGGTCGCGGCGACGCGCCTTCCTACAAGCGACGGCGGGTTCCACAGTCGAGGGGTCAAATCGGACGCGGAAATTGCACCGACCCTTTGTCCGAGGTCGAATGCAACTCTTGCTAGGGGGCTCGCCCCAATACGTCTTGATAGCGCCCCGAGGAAGAGGATGCAGAAAATTGGCATGAATAGTTACGAGACCCTCAACTTGCCCCCTGCGTTCGTGGAGGGACTCTCCACTGGGAGAGTTTTTATCAACCCCTCTGCTTGTATTTATATAGGCCTTTGGAAAGAAAGGGCCGGCCTGCTTCTGCCCTGGGAGGCACCGAACTAACGGGGCTGGGCACGCGAACGCGCCCAGGCTGACTGGGTCAATGGATGCACTCTCGCCCCCCCGCAATCGGCTTGACCGACGCGGGCGCCGCCGCATCCGTCTCGCGAGGAAGGCAAGAAATATCATCCTTAACAAAATTAGCCCAATCAGTCCGTCTGCACTGGCGGCGTGGCCGCCAGTACAGAGCCAGTATCGCGGATGGTTGGGCGTGGTCTTCGCGAACCAACAGTCCTTCCCACGCGTGCACGGTCCCGTTTCCTTGAAAGAGCGGCAAATATTGTCTTTGCTCTTGCCTTTGCCTTTGCCTTTGTCTCCATCGCCCCGGCGTCGCCCTGAGCTCGCGCTGGCGGCCCTCGAGCCGCCGCCTCCTGAGGGTGAAGAGAAATTGGTAGCGGCGGCATTGGCTTGCTTGACTGCGCGCTCGTGCCCCAGAGGCTTTCCCGCTTTAAGCTTGGCCTCTTCATATTTGTCACGCTTGAGCTTTTCTTCTGCGGTCAGGGATCTGCGTTGCTTGTAGCAACCGCCCTAGGGTCCACGGCAGTTCCTGGGTCACGTGAAAATGGGTAGCACGGCAACTTGCCCTGCTTTTCTCGCGAACGTTCAGATTGGCTCCTAGTCCGCTGCTGCGCGCCCTTTCCACGGCCACCTGCCGGGGTCTGAGATCGGCCCCGCGCCTTTCGACCACCGCCTTTAGGTTTCTCAGACCTTCCTCGAGGGCGTGAGTTCTGAGCTGGGGCAGCGTTCGGGTTAGCCCCCGCAACCGGCTGGGCCCGAGCGGCAACTTTGGGCTTCTTGTGATTAAACAGGCAACCCGGACCCGCGCTCGGGCAGGTCTCTCCTTCACGGACGAGTTTGCACGTCGTCTCGCCCTTTGTCGCTCCACTCTTCATAACATCTGTGGATTTCCCGAAACGCGCCACTGCCTCGGCCGCAGCGGCTTTGCCGTGAAGGCCTCGGCGGTTCTCGTTGCCGTTGCCTCCACCGCCGCCCAAGCGCATCTGACGAGCACGTTGATTCAAAGTACCCTCATGCAGGTCGATGTTCCATTTTTCTTTCTCGCGCAACATCATCATGCCAATCTGAGTGACGAGCCATTCGTAAGTGCGCATGCCCGCCCCTGGCTTGTCTGAAGACAGATCGTAAAATTGACAAATCATGCTCAACCTCCTCGGCTTCCCGCATTGCTCAAGGAAATGGGCGTGGATCGATGCTCGCATCTCGTCGGACGGAGGTCGTGCGCCGTAGAGCTGCTGATGCACGTCTGTCCATTCATTATAGAAATGGTACAGATCAGCGTCAGGGCGATTTGGGATCAATGACGACCTTGAAAATACCACGTGAAATACGATGCTGACCCAGCTCCGCTCTAACTGAGCACCAGTAACATATTGCCCGTATCATTTGGCGCCTTGCCAAGAGTCTCTTTTTCATTCTGGGCAGCGAGCTCCATGCGCTGGATCCGGTGAAGGAAGTGATTGTGATGATCAGAAAGACTGCGATTCCTAAGCACCTTGTTAAATTTCTCGATCAAGTTAGTGGCAATCATGAAGTCGAGGCGTTGGAAGCGGCACAGATCTCTAAGTTGTTATTTAGCCGCGGTGGGGCCCATGGCTTCCATGATCCAAAGCTGTGCTTCCTGAATCTCAGGGGGCGATCCAGCCACAGCACGGATGGCATGCATCTGCCACTCCCGGATGTTTGTAACACCGGGAATGTCCATCAGATCCACCCTTTGATTGTTGCCAACCTGTCTCCGTTGGTCCAGAAGGGTGCTCTCGTCAAGACCTCCCGGGTCATTGGGCCCACCTGGGCCCTGAGGTCCCCCACGACCGCCTCCACCGCCCGGGGATCCAGGACCCCCCGGACTCCCTGGAGGCGGCTTCCCTGACTGGTCTTGGGCGGCATGGGCGATTGCGCACAAGAGCTCGGTACTTGGCGCGGTACTTTGATCATCCCCATCATTGCTCTGCCCTGCCCCGCCAGGCGGCGTGGCCGCCGGCGTGCTACCCTTACCTCCACCCGGCGGCTGGGCCGCCGGTGGCCTCGCTGGCCCCGCCTGGGTGAAAAGATGGCAATTCATCAGGGTCATGTCATCAACGGCGCCTTGCAAGTCGGCATTGAAGGGTACATTGTTCCCGGAAATGCCTGGCTTGGCCGGACCTTCGGTGGCAGGGCCAGGGACAGTGAAATTGGGTTGCAAAGCTGGCCTGACGGGCGTCTCCTGCGAAAGCTGGGGCATATCGAACTGATGAAATTCGGGCATTTTGTCCGACGCTTTCTCGATAATTTGGAAGGATTCCATACCCGTGGCCCTTGTCATCTCTTTTGCCCTTTCTTTCAAGGCCGCCTCTCGGTCAGCTGCTTGCGATCGAGACCGCAGATGTTGGTCTTTCTCTTCTAAGGATTCAGCGATGGCAGCCTTGAGCTCCATCGCCTCTTTCTCTGATGCAGCCGCGCGGGCCAACGCTTCTTCTTTATCGCGAATGTTGGCGGCTGACTTTTCCGAGCTCAATCGAAGCTGTTCCTCAGTTTGCCCCTTCATCCTCTGCATGTTACACTTGTCAGCGTAAATGTCATCAAGGAGCTTTTGCTGTTGGGCCAAAAGGTTGGGGTTAGCGCTATCTCGCTTCCATTGCTCATCCCACTCCGCCTGTTCCCCAAGCAAACTCTTTCGTTGGACGCATGCGACGCAACGCTTCGCGTTCATATCAAAGTGGTCTTTGCAACTGGGTGACCCGCAAGTGGCGCATAATCCGACCTCTGGGTTTGAACATGCTGAACAACTTTCGGCAGGGCCCCCACTCACGGGCTGAGGCTGCTGGGCAGCCCTCGCCCGCAACAATGGCGGCGCCCCGCCATCTGGAGGAGCCGAGCTAGGCCGGGCCTGAGACGACGTGGCACCAGACGGCTGGGCCGCCGGCGATGGTCGTCTGCCCGCCCCTGCCGGCTTGGCCGGCGGGCGCGCTTCGTCACCTGGTGGCATCTGTCGAAGCGACGCCCTAGCGTGTTCATGCATCTTGAGCTCATCTCGATACTGTTTATTCTGGTCAACCATCGTCGCAGCTATTATCTGTGCGTTGGCCGCTTCCAGCCTTGCAGCGCAACGTTGATCTTGGAGCTCCTTTATTCCATGCTCTGCCTTGGCTATCGCGCCCCCCCCCCCCTTCTAGCCTCGCCACCGCAACAGCGGCGCAGGCGGACTTAGCGCCCGCAGCTTGACTGCGCACCGCCAGGGCAGCCCGTCGCTCAGAAGATAATGTCTCAACAATCTTGTTCTCGGCTTCTTCCGCGCGCTGCTGGGCAGCCGCGGTCTGAGAGGGCATTTGCGCGATCAACTCTCGTTCTCGCCGACTGGCAGCTTGGGCCATGGCAAGCCTGTCAGCCTCGAACTTCTTCTTAACGCCGGCAATAACTGCATTCATCTTTTCTCGATCCAGCCGGGCCTGTTCGGCCCTCTGGGCTTCTAAGGCCATGGTCTCATGCTGTCTCTGGGCCTCTAGGGCCCCAGCTTCTTCCCGCATGGCTTGGATCAAAAGATATTGACAGCTATATTCTTCCATCTGGACGCAGCCCTCACACAGCCGTTGATTACCGCACTTGGGGCACACGCTGGAACAATACCCACGCACTGGGCGCCTACAAGGTCCCCCCGTTTTGTGGGCTTTCCCTGGGCACCTGTTCTCCGCCTGGGGCGGGCAATCAGGGCCTTGGTTCCAGCATGCCTCGCGCATGGAAATTGCACTGTTGCTCCTCGAAGTCGATCGGGCGCCAGATCGTGGGATCTTGGGCCGCCCCCTGCTCGAAGCAGACGATCGAGGGCGAGTGCGCGTGTGCTCTCCGGTGGCTTGGCCACCTCGCGGAGCGCCTCATCCCTTTCATCCTGTGCAATCAACTCTGGGAGTGTGACTGGGGGGTCCAACGGATCGTCATCCTCAGCTACCGCAGGGACCAACGGTTGCCAATCGCCCGGGGCGACGGCAAAGCGGGGGAGCATTCAAGTCGTAATCTTCATTCCTGTGCTTCTTAAGCTGAGGAGCTGGCGTTCGGCCCGTGGACTCCTGGTCATGCTTGGCATGAAGTTGGGAACTAGAAGCAACCTCTGCCGCCTGGGGCGGGACCTCAGCGATTGGGAGAGAGGGGGGCGGTATCGCTGTTCCCCATGGCTCGTGTGCCGCTGGGACCTCGCGGACTAGGTCGCTGATCGTGGCGTCTAGATCTGGCTCCGCAAATGCCCCCCCCCAAGAATTTCCCAGTGATCATAGTCAATGGTATCCTGTCCTGGGGATGACCTTCCGTCTGGGACGGGACGGTCGGCAGCGTTCAACAACGGCAAAACTCGGCTTGGGGACATTTGGTACGCGGCCTACTCCATGTTGTCTTCCATAGAATTGGCATCGTCTTCGTCATCAAGCTTTTCGTCGCTGTCCTGACCGGGTTGCCCGTTCAAGGCGATCGGAATGGGGTGAGTCCCGGGCGGACGACCCCAACCGTCCGGGACGGCGGGGAGCATGCCGCTGGACTCGTCCACGACTCGCGGCTTACTGGCTGGGCCAGCGGCTGGCTCGATAGAATGTACGGCAATCGGGCTGGAATATACTGTTTCTGGGGGCTCAGCAATCCAAGATGAGAAGGCTCCTCGCCTGGCGTTCACGGCTGGGCCGTTCCGCCTCATCGGGTCCGGGGTCTGATCACGATCTCTGATCTGAACACGAGTGGGATAATCATCTGCAGATGAATCTATGACTTCTCCAACAACTCCTCCATGAGGAACCCGATTGAGGTTAGAAGAGGGAAGAGAGCGGCCCTCCCCTGGGCCGCAGTCCTGTTGTTCTTGCCCGTCTCGATGCACATCGTGTAATCTCGCGGGCAATTCGGCTGTCTCATCATAGCTCAATCCCATAGCGACTTGGTCGCGGGCTTCGGCCGATAACCAGACCTTCCTCTGAGAATCGGGGTAAGATGCCAAAGGAATTAAGGTTTCGTGATCAATACGCTCAGTAGTAGAGGATTTGGGACGAGGCATCGATGAAACAATATGTTATCCGTAAAACAATTGCAACCAAGTATGGTAAGGGAGGAGGCCGGCCGGACGCGGACGACGACACGAGCCGCGCGCGAGCCCCCGGCGCGCTCTTTTTATCACTTGATCAGCAAACAGCTTCAGTATAACAAGCAATGTCAATGATGTACAAGTAAGGCGGCAGCAGAGGCACATAATGATGAGGCGGAGAGGGGCATATTCACTTCCCTGGCTGCGCATCCAGCGCCGGGACCGGGCGCCGATCCAAGAGTTCCGTGCGGGCCTCCAAAGGGTTGCTCATGGCAGTGCTTCTGCTCCGGGCACCCCGATCCTCGAGTCTCGCGCCTCGACGCGACACGCGGTCGGCCGCCGCGCGAGAGCCCGCGGCGAGAGCGGCGCGGCACTCCGCGCGTGGGCGGCGGGCGGCGCGCGGGGGGGGGGCGGGGCGTCGGCTGCACGCAAGAGTGGCCCCAAGCAAGAGCGACCTCTGGTGCGCGGCATCCGGGGGCCGCCGGGGCCAGAGCCAAGCACGCAGGCCAGCCAAGACGGAGCCAGGACAGCGAGAACGTCAGACAGGGACGAATCGGGGATCTCGGAGATCCAGCGGCTCTGGAGGACGTATCGGGCGCCGCGGCCGATCCAGAGCACGCCAGGACGCTCTGAGAGCCTTCCAGAACGCACTGGAACGGTCCGTCCTGGTCCTCATTCGCCCCATGCCAGTGCTGGGGGGACCCCCCTGTGGCAAAGGCCCCTGCGGCCCCGCACCCAAAAGGGCACTGAAACGATTCACCCCAGTCCTTATCAGCGCTGGCCGACCCGTGTTGGCCTCCTCCTCCTCCTCCTCCTCCTCCTCCTCCTCCTCCTCCTCCCGGGGTGACCCCCCACGTGGCCCCGCACCACCCTGTGGCCCCGCACCAAGGGGCACTCTTGCGAAGGGTCACTCTCGCGCGTCGCCGAGGGGCGGCCGCCTGCGGGCCCCTCCGGCTCCTCTGGCAGGCCATCCGAGGCGGCCTGCTGGGGGGTGGCTGAACAGATGTGTGTGCGTGTGCGTGTGCGTGTGCGTGTGCGTGTGCGTGTGCGTGTGCGTGTGCGTGTGCGTGTGCGTGGGCGTGGGCGTGGGCGTATGCGTGTGGGTGTGCGGGTGTGGGGGTGCGTGTGCGTGTGCGTGGGCGTGGGCGTGTGCGTGTGCGTGTGGATGTGAGGGTGTGCGGGTGTGCGGGTGTGTGTGGGTGTGTGGGTGTGTGGCTGTGTGGGTGTGTGGATGTGGGTGTGTGCGGCAGTGCTCCCAGCGCGGGCGATCGGCCGCCTCCACTCCCGAGGAGGCCGTTCGGGGTCCCGCGCGGCCGCCCGCGCGGCCGCCCGCGCGACCCCGTCGGCGCCCCTCGGCAGCCAAGCAACCCTGGCGCTCGCGGCGACCCCCCACGGCCAGCACAGGGGTCCCGCCTTCTGAGGTCCCCCCCTGTGGCGCCCCTCCTGCCCGCCCGCGCGGGGCCGGCAAGTCCACCCCGTTCGCCGTCCCGTCAGCGGGAGCCCGGGGCCCGCGTCCCGCTCCTTGCCCCCCCCCGCCGCCCCCCTCGCTCTGCCCTGCCGCTCTGCTCGCCCCTGCCACGTCCTGCCACCGCCTCTAGCTCCTCCGGTGCGCTCGGCCCCCCGGCTCCTCCCCTGGGGGATGCTTCCGCCAGCTCTGGAGCCGCACCCGGTGACCGCCCTCTCGGCAGTGGCTTCCCGCATCTGCTCGCACAACCCCCACCTGGACGCCGTCTGGCCGCCCCGCCTGCCCTCGCCTCCGACTCTGGTGGTGGCGCTTGCGACGCTCAATTACAGCGGCCCATGGTGAACCAGATCCCCCAACTTTGGCTGGGGAGCAGCTTTTCTGACCGCCTCGCTGAGGCTGGATGGCGGATGTGGACCCTCTCCCATGCCAGAGGTGGGCCCCTGACCCCTGGGACCACTCTCCCTTCGCCCACGCCTTACTCGGCCACGGAGCTTGAGGAATTCCTCGGTCCCCTTGCCTCCTCAGCTATGGACGGGGGCCCTCCCCCCACGGAGGCCCCCTCGGCCCGCGCTCCCTCCAGCGGCGGCAGGTTCACCAGCACCACTGCCGGCGGTTCCTTCGGATGCGCCTGTGGCCCATTTCCCGCGGGCGGCTTTCTCGTGAGCTGCCCCGGCCCTGTGGCCCGCCCTTCCCTGTCCCCCTTGGGGTGCCGTCCCTTGCCCTGTCCCCCTCCGGGCTACTATCCACTGGCCCCAGCGGTTCACCCCCCTGGAGGCCTCCTGCGGCCCCAGACCTCCGTGGACGCCCCCCATGCCCCGCGGGTGGTGCGCGGGCGTTCAGGATTCGGTGAACGGGCTGGGCTCACCTCTCTCTTCTGGGAAGTGCTTTTGCCGCTGCGCGCTGCCTGCTTCCAGGCCGTCCCCTTACTTACGCCATGGCCAGTCTGCCTCGACGTGGATATCCGTGCGCGCTCGCGCTCTTCTCCAGGCCCCGCTTGGCCAATGTCGCCCCTCTGCCGCCCCCTTCCCTGTGGCCCCCCCGCTCTACTGCTCCCCCCCGGGTGGTCTCTCCGCCCTCGCGCCCCTGGGCTGGCTCCCGCCCGCCCTCTCTCTGGCCCCCTGGGCCATGCGGTTTCCTGTCCGGCCCGCGCTGGCCTCTTTCCCGGCTACCGGCCTTTCTGGCCGCCGCCAGGCTGGCAGGCGCCGCACCGCTGCTGCGGGCTCCCCATTTTGCGGCCCCTTGCCGCCGTCACTGCCTCGTCTGCTTCGACCTTCTTGCTTCTCGTGTCTGCCTGCCTTGACTGGCATTGGCACCCACTCCTCGCTGGCTCCTGTCCGCCCCCGCCCTTCGTGGGCTTCCAGGTTGGTCTCGGTCTCCTGGTCGCTCTACGCTGCTTACTTACTCACTCCCTCCGCCTTCCAGTCTCGGTTGGCTTGTGTCACCCTCACCGCACCGTAATTTCGTCCCCCTCTGCCCTCCGCGCTAGGATGGCGTATGGCTGACGGCAGCTGTGAGACCCAAAACGGTCTTTGAGGGCTCGGGCGCGTCTAGTCCGCGTGCGCGTTTCTTTCTTTTTGACCTTTTCCACCCTGTCGCCGCGCGCAAGGCCGCGACGCCAAAAAGAGTGTTCGTGTGCGTGTGCGTGTGCGTGTGCGTGTGCGCGTGCGCGTGCGCGTGCGCGTGTGCGTGTGCGTGTGCGTGTGCGTGTGCGTGTGCGTGTGCGTGTGCGTGTGCGTGTGCGTGTGCGTGTGCGTGTGCGTGTGTGTGTGTGTGTGCGTGTGCGTGTGCGTGTGCGTGTGCGTGTGCGTGTGGGTGTGTGTGTGTGTGCGTGTGTTTGTGTGTGTGTGCGTGTGCGCCTCGCACTGCTGCTCTTTCGGCGAACTCCGTCTGACAGTAATACGTTTATCTGCTGCCCGCACCCGAGGTTCCTCTGCGCCGCCGACATGAAGCGAATGTGCGTGTACGCGTGCGTGTGCGTCTGCGTCTGCGTGTGAGTGTGTGTGTGTGAGTGTGTGTGTGTGTATGTGTGCGAGAGTGTATGTGCTTCCCCACATCCAAAGTGTGGTTCTTGTTTTCTCCGGACACCCCGCGCAAGAACAGGATGGAAGGAACTCCCCTTCTCGTCTCACTCACACACTCACACATTCACATCGTCATCGCAGCATCAATCCTAAATGGAGTTTTTGTTATGTGGATACCCTGCGCAGTCCTGTGGCATCACCCACTCTCCTCTTGTGCGTTCGCGCGTGCACTCGCTCAATCACTCACGCACCATCACCATCATCATAACATGTTTAGCTTTTTCTCCTTGTCGAACACTCGCTCACTCAATCATTCGCACCACCATCATCAGTCACACACACACACTCACCACACAGGATCACACTATTATGCAATCAATCATTCACTCCCAACCATTCACCCCATCATCAGCATCAGCCACACAGTCACCGCACACGATCGCCGATCACGCACTCAATCACGCGCACAACATCATCACCACTGGCCTCATCATCATTTCAATCATCATCGTCATCGTCATCATCATCATCATCATCGTCATGATCATCACCATCATCATCATCATCATCATCATCATCATCATCATCATCATCATCATCAGCATCACTCACTCACTCACTCACTCACTCACTCACTCACTCACTCACTCACTCACTCACTCACTCACTCACTCACTCACACCATCATGATAATCACTCGCTTGTGTGTCGTCTCGGACGGGAGCCTCCTCTGTGAGTGAATTACGACAAAGTCTCAAGCGGGAACTTTCTCCATATGGGATCAGCACTTCATGTTCGAATCCGACACGGGTCCGTGGCCTCGCGTAACTGTCGTCATTTTGGGGTTCCTGACGCCTGAAAATGGAGGAAATATCAGGCGGGAACCTCGCCTGTGAGTGAATTGCGAAGAAGTCTCAGGCGGGAGCCCACTCCCTATGGGGCCCGCATTTCACCTCCAAATCCGAAGCGGGTCACTGGCCTCCTGTAGTTGTAGTCTCTTTTAAGCTCTTGGGCCCTGAATATGGAAGAAGTATCAGGCGAAAACCTCGTCCGTGAGTCAATTCCGAAGAAGTCTCAAGCGGGAGCCCCCTCTCTATGGGGCCCGCACTTCGTGTTCGAATCCGAAGCGGGTCATCGGCTCGAACCGTCGTCACTCTTGGGCTCCTGAAGCCTGAAAATGGCAGACGTATCAGGCGGGAGCCTCGTCTGTGAATGAATTGCGAGGAGATCTCAAGCGGGGGCCCCCTTCTCTTGGGGCCCGCACTTCGTGTTCGAATCCGAGGCGGGCCATCGGTCTCCTGTAACAGTCGTCATTTTTGGGCTCCTGAACCCTGAGCATGGAGGAAGTATCAGGCAGAAACCTCGTCTGTGAGTGAATTACTAGGAAATCTCAGGCGGGAGCCTTCTCCCTATGGGGCCCGCACTTCATGTTCGAATCCGAAGCGGTTCATCGGCCTCCCGCAACCGCTGTCACTTTTGGGCCCCCGAGGCCTGAAGATGGAGGAAATATAAGGCGGGAACGTCGTCTGTGAGTGAATTGCGAGGAAGTCTCAGGCGGGAGCCCCCTCCCCATGTGGCCCGCACCTCACGTGATTTCCCCGGGTAGTCTTCCAGCGCGCGCTTCCTTTGGGCCGCCCTCTGGCGCGCAGCCGCTGGGACGCACGTCGTGCGTTTCCTCGGGGTAATGTTCTGCACAAGGAAGAGGAGGAGGAGGAGGAGGAGGAGGAGGACGAGGAGGATGAGGAGGAGGAGGATGCAGGACGAGAAAGGAAAGGAGTAAGAGGAGGAGGAAGAGGAGGAGGCAGAATGGGAACAAGACGAAGAGGAGCAGGAGGAGGAGGAGGAGGAGGAATGCCCTAGGAGGCCCCAGGAGGTCCTGGGAGGCCCAGAAGGCTCGAAGGCCCCAAGAGGCCCCAGGAGGCCCCAGGAGGCAGGAGGCCTAAGGATGTTTGTCCTGACAGGAACCAGCCGCACGCTTACTGGCCAGTTTTATGCTTATTCTTATTACTATTATTATTATTATTATTAATAATATTATTATTATTATCATTATTACTATTAATACCATTATTAATATCATTATTATTATTATTGTCATTATTATGTATGTGTTTATGTATTTATGTATTTATTTATTTATGTATTTATTTATTTGTATTTATTTATTTATTTATTTATTTGTTGCTTTATTTATTTATATATATAAAGCCCCACAGCCTCACTTCGCGAGCGGGATCGTCGTCGCCCGAGTCGCTGGCATAGGGGAAACCGACGAGGCTTTCCCACAAGGCCAAATCAGCCTGGGCAACAGGAGGAGGAGAAAGCACCCGTCCCGCCCCTGCCCGCCCCGCCCCCGCTCCCGAACCACACCCCGCCTCAGAGGTCCCAGAGTCTTTGACCAGGGTACCCGCACGGCGCCGGAAGGGCTTGCAATCCTCGGAGAGCCCCTGGCTTCGTGTGATGGCATACGCACCGCAGACGGAGCAGGGCTCTCCGAGCACTTCAACTGACCCAACACAGCTCGAGACTTCGCCGATCTGAGACATATCATGCAACGACATCTCGTGTCCATACGAGCGACTGCAGGGTCGAACCCTGAGTGCGGCCTGGGAGGGCCCAACCCACCCTCGATGGTGCCAATGGCCCGCCCAAGCACGACTGCCTGGGCATCAGGGCCAGTGATCGAACCGATCCTGGCCGCGACACGAGTGCAAAATTGCGCCACCATCTTCGCCGCCTGGATAGATGACCCATGCGCCTCGCGCAAGGAGACAATCCGCGCGCAAGGTGGCTCCTGCTTTGGCTGCTTCATCAGCCCTGGCATTGCCGAAACGTTGCCAAGGTGCAATTCGCCCTTCCACCACAGCCGAGTGCGGTGTGTGAGGCTTAACATGAGAGACATCCGCCGCCTCCAGACCCCGATCCGCCGCCAACCTCCAGACTTCTCTCCAGAGGATCGCCATCGGGTCGCTGGCCGCAATGCCAGCGCCGAGCCCTTGGCGCCAAACATCAACGAACGGCTTGCAATCGGTGTACAATTTCATATGCGCACCCATATACCTGAGGGCCATCAGGAAACTAAACAGCTCCGCAGCGGGCACAGACTGGATGAGAGACGGCAGCTGCCCATGCATCCTGGCGACTTCGTGCCAAGAATCATCCAGCGAACACAAGCCCCAACCACGCCGCCCGAGTCGGCTGCGCCGCCCACGCGAACCCTAACCATCGCCGAACGCACGCACATCGAGGAGCAGGTCGTCCGACCGCAAGGCCCAGACAACTCGCTCTTCCAGACGCGGGCCCGGCAGCGGCCCGGAAGGGTCAGGAACAAGAAACCTAATCCAAAGCAACGAGACGTCGGCGGCCGAATGCGCTAGCTCAAGCATCTGGCCTGCCAACAAGTATTCACCTTTATACTCGCGGCGAAAAGACTCATGGGCGGGGCAACCGTAAAACCTGTGCCGCGCCGTGCCTCGACTTTTGCAAATCAAGCAGTCAGGGTCGACGGCCCCGCCCGCGTTGCACAGTCTCTCCTGGGACCAAAAAACCTCAGCCAACAAGCACATAAGGGGCCCTTGGTGCTTGGGGGCCCAGTCAGGGCCTCGAGGGGGAGGGAGGAGGAGGGGCCCCAGAGGCCCCAGGAGCGGAGGGCGAGGACAGAGCGACGCCCAAGAAGGGTGCTTAGCCAAAACTTGCTGCCGAATCCAACGCCCTGCGGCCTCGTCAGCCCACTTGCCTCCATCTTTGGGCGAGATCTCCCCGATCGAAACGGGCCCTCGGCGGGTCAGCCAACGAAGCGGGTTGGCCAGCTCCCATCCTACACGGATCATAGCGCCCACGAGGGCCGATGCGGGCCCCCGAATGTCAGACCACACCCTGGAACAAGAGCAACCGATAAACGAGCCCACGCACCGCTGAGAAGACGCGCCATGTCAGATCTCGGTGCCCAACAGTCCCAGAGCGCATGCAACCACTACTATATAGGCCCACGGTTGCACTCGCACGCGGGGTCAACCTGGCGGCCTGCCAACACCAGGCCTAGCGAAAGAGACCTACCCGTGTGCCTGAATACGCATCCCGCACGGGACAACTGCCTAGCCTTGAGGAGCTGCGCGTTGTCGACCCCGTGGACCCCGACAGCCTAGAGCATCCCTGGCTCGAGGCCCGTCTAGGCCAGCTTGACCGTTGTGCCCCCCGCTTTGGCCAGCCGTTTATACCGTTGGACCTCGAACCCATCTTCCCAAGACGCTGCGCCCGAACCGCGCGGAGGACCCGATGGCCGCCCCCGAGATCTCCTCCGCCCCTTTTCAAGTCGAAGGCCACGTCCAGGGCATCGCCCGCCCTCTGCAACTGCAAATCGTCAGCAAGGACCGCCAAATCAACAAACGGGCACGCGACCACCATATCAGCAGGGGAAACGAGCACGAGACGCAACAGAGATGTCGCACAACTGCAGCCTGCAACGATCGCACGCTTCGTCGAGACGATCTCGGTCGCAATCATGTCGAACATCACCATCCGATCGAGTGCGTGCGTTGTCTGCAAAAACTGCAAGGTCTTGCCGTGAAACATGTGCTTCTTGGCACGCGCCGCGAGCACATGATGGGGGGCGCGCTCGTATGCCTTGACGGGATCGAGTGGCTTAGACCCAGCTGCTTTGCCCTGATCTCTGGCCAGCTCCGCCTTGAAACTTTGCCTCCAACACACAGATACCACAAGAGGCCCCAGAATCGCCGAACCAGTATCCCCTGGGGCGGTCACGTTCCCAAGGCCCAGCGACTTTCCAGCGGGCCCAGCGGGGCCACATGCGAAGCGGGGGGGCGAAGACCCCTATGGGTCGATCTCCCCCGTCAGGCGGCGGCTGTGGCAGAAGAGCAATGAGCAACAGCGTCCAGCACCTGGGCACGTAGCACAGCCGCTGCATCTGCACCCAAATGCCCAGGACAATCTCACTAGCACTGTCGCCCAAGAAAAACCAGCGCCGAGGGTGCAAGCCGCAGACGCCGACCGCCGCGCGCGTGCTGTGCGTCCTAGCGAGGGCGAGGAGGTCCTCGTGCGCGGGGGGCTCTAGCTCGGGCCCCTCTTGGGCACCGGCTGAAATCAGGTTCGGGAAACTCCGGGCCAACGCCCCAATGCCCGTGCCAGCCTCGGGCCCGAGCTTCAGCTTCCGCCATAATCCCAGGAGGAGCACCCTCGGGTCCAGCGTAGCGAGACAGCCCAGACACACCCCACTTGGGCACCTCCATGGTGAACCTATGGCCCACGCGGGCGCTTCCAGACAGGGCATCCGAGACCCACTCCCTCCAGGCGCGGGCCCGCTCCGAGGCC
Organism: Prorocentrum cordatum; assembly: GCA_963575745.1. NCBI lineage: Eukaryota > Dinophyceae > Prorocentrales > Prorocentraceae > Prorocentrum > Prorocentrum cordatum. Next base: position 342,163 of record CAUYUJ010011381.1, on the reverse strand, counting down.
GCGTGGGGTTCATGCTCCAGGGCCCACTTGCGGACCCGCCAGATCAGCTCATTAAGCTCCGCCTCGCTGGACGGGTTGACGGCCACAATGCGCAGCCTCCAAGACTCCCAATGCTTGCAATCGATGAGAGGGGATGGTAGCCCACCAGCTTCTTCAAGAGGGTCCCGGACTGCTGCGCCCCCCCAAAGGTGGGCCGAGGCCCATGCCAAACGAACGGGATGTCCTGGAGCCGTCTCTCCAACACGCGCCACATCCGTCCCTCGCCAATGGCCCTGGGATGCGTCGAGGCTGGAGGGCCTAGCAGAGGGACCTGGACCACCTTGGGGGGGCCTCCACGATCTCTGAACCCACTGGGAGGTGACGGTATCCAGGGCCTCCTTGGACATCGGGCCCTGTGCCAATACTCCGCGAAGGTCATCCCAGCAAAGGGGCCGAGGTGCGCAACCAGTAGGTCTATGCAGCGGGAGGGCCGATGGTTTCTTCAGCCTGGGTACCATCATCTGTCTAGGTCCCCCCCGCATGCGTAAGACAACAGGGCGGTGAGGTCGCGTGCATGTCGCCCAAGTCGCAACACCGCAACTGTCGACGAAAGGCTTGGGCGAGCTAGACATCACAAAATAGTCGACGGTGGATCGAGAGGTTCCTAGCTAGCATGTCCAGTTGGCCGTATCCGACACCACCTCAGCCTGCAGGTCCCCTACCCAGCCAATTTCAACCAGCTGCTCTCCAAAAAACTGAAAATCGCCTCCACGTACGAGTGGCATCCCAAAGGCCGCCAGTACTTCCCCTATGCTGCGCAGGAGTTCAACATTCTTGGAGGAGGAGGAGGAGGAAGAGGAGGAGGAGGAGGAGGAGGAGGAGGAGGAGGAGGAGGAGGAGGAGGAGGAGAGGGAAAAAGGAGACGAGGAGGAAGAGGAGGAGGCGGAGAGGGAGAGGGAGAGAGGAGGAGGAGGAGGAGGAGGAGGAAAAGAGAGAGGGAGAGGGAAAAGGAGGAGGAGGAAAAGCAAGAGGACGTGGTGGAGGAGGCAAGAGGAGGAGGAGGCAGGGGTTGAGGCAGGAGGAACAGGCAGGAAAAGGAGGAGGCAGGAGTAGGTGGGAGAAGGGACGGGGCAGGAGGAGATCGCCAGGCAAGTCAAAAATCGTCTCATGCAGGGTCCTACCGTCGGAGTATTATTATTTTGTGTGCGCGTGTGTGTCTCTGTCTGTCTGTCTGTCCGTCTGTCCGGCGACCGGGGTGGAAACCCTTCTGGATCCGCGAGGAGGAGAGGAGGAAAGGAGGAGGAGGAGGAGGAGGAGGAGGAGGAGGAGGAGGAGGAAGAGGAGGAGGAGGAGAAGGAGGAGGAGGAGGAGGACGAGGAGGAGGAGGAGGAGGAGCAGGAGGAGGAGTTCGGCGCCGCGGGTCGGTCCCCCGCGGGCCTTGGCGTGCATTGCACACGCCGCGGCCCACGAGTTACCGAGGCGAGAGCAGCAAAAACTGCACGGACAGGGTACAGGTGAAGACCTCGTCGCCTGTAGCGACTCGCGGCCCAGCTGTCCCGGCTTGGTGCATTGGGGGCCAAAAGGCATCCCAGCCGGAACGACTGGCACTGCAAACTGAGGAGCACGAGCTCCCCAGCCCTGGGTGGACACAAGGCCCCATGGGACTTATGCGGCACAAGCCACCGCCTCCCGAGGAAATGCAGATCCCTGAGGGCCAGATCGCAATGAAATGACCGCACAAGCGCCGCTGACGCCGCCACCAGCAGGGCTAAGCTGAGACTGGGGGCCGTGCTACACCCAACGACGGGAGCCCCGCCGATGCAGATTTCGCAACGTCCACCCCAAGTCCCAGAGCCCGCCGTATCCAAGAAATTCGGCCTGTTGCTTCACACCCTGCCCGCTCACTGCATGCCAATGATACAGTGTGCCCCGAGGGTGTACAGCACTGACACCATGAAAACAGGTGCCAAGCCCCCACCCTCGGGGGAGGAGGAAGAGGAGGAGGAGGAGGTGGAGGAGGAGAACCCATCTTCCACGAAGCTTCTGTTTGGCCAAGTGTAAAAAGGAGAAGGAGGAAGAGGAGGAGGAGGAGGAGGAGGAGGAGGAGGAGCAGGAGGAGGAGTTCGGCGCCGCGGGTCGGTCCCCCGCGGGCCTTGGCGTGCATTGCGCACGCCGCGGCCCACGAGTTACCGAGGCGAGAGCAGTAAAAGCAACACGGACAGGGTACAGGTGAAGACCTCGTCGCCTGTAGCGACTCACGGCCCAGCCGTCCCGGCTTGGTGCATTGGGAGCCAAAAGGCATCCCAGCCGGAACGACTGGCACTGCATACTGAGGAGCACGAGCTCCCCAGCCCTGGGTGGACACAAGGCCCCATGGGACTTATGTGGCACAAGCCACCGCCTCCCGAGGAAATGCAGATCCCTGAGGGCCAGATCGCAATGAAATGACCGCACAAGCGCCGCTGACGCCGCCACCAGCAGGGCTAAGCTGAGACTGGGGGCCGTGCTACACCCAACGACGGGAGCCCCGCCGATGCAGATTTCGCAACGTCTACCCCCAGTCCCAGAGCCCGCCGTATCCAAGAAATTCGGCCTGTTGCTTCACACCCTGCCCGCTCACTGCATGCCAATGATACAGTGTGCCCCGAGGGTGTACAGCACTGACACCATGAAAACAGGTGCCAAGCCCCCACCCTCGGGGGAGGAGGAGGAGGAGGAGGAGGAGGAGGAGGAGGAGGAGGAGGAGGAGGAGGAGGAGGACAAGGAGGGAGAATCTGAGGGGGCAGTCGGCAACAAGGAGGACGAGGAGGGAGAAGCTGTTTCGGGGGCAGGCGGCGCTTTTATCGTTTATCGGAGGCCGAACCTCCATCTGAGGAGGTCGAGAGTGCTCAGATCTAATTGCGATCATGCTTAATTCTGGCCAGAAAGTGAAAACGGGGAGTGCCGACACGCATGTACCAGGGGACATCCCGGGGATACCCTCCTCGCTGTCTTGGGCGCTGTCCGGGGGACATCCATTTCGCTGAAAGGATCTCCGGGTCTGAGAGGGGTTTGTAATGTGCTGCACCCGAATGAAGCATGAAATGAGCGCTCTGTAACAGCAGCCACCAGGATGGAGGATAACAAAACGTCTAGAACGGAGGTCGGACCTCCACTGTAGAGCTTTCTGGTTCTCTGGGAATCGCCCCAGGTCCCCTCGATCTGTGGGACCACTGGCCCTTCCAGCGGGGCCTGCAAAGCCTGGCAGCCAGCAGTCAGCAGAGGTTGGAGAAGCGAGGCTGCCGATCATCCGGGGGAGGAACGGGAACGGCAGGCAGGGGGAGAGGGAGCAAGGGAGGGGTACAGAGGGGGGGGAGGAATGGAGGGATGGAGGTAGGGACAGAGCAGAGAGGAAGGGCGACAGGAGCAGGGGTGGAGGACAGCGCAACAACCAGCGACCTCAAACCTGTGATGTTGTGATGCGTGTTCGCTCTTAGTTTGAGGCTCCGAGCTTTGGGCGGCCGCGTCGCCTCGTCAAATCGGCCTGAGCACAAACATCTCGAGGATGAGGAACCCAGACCCCTGGCGTCGTGCTCATTTGTCACAACGTGGACCCCCAAATGTCTCGATCCCTTCCCTGGCTGGGAACGGGGTCTCATCCCGAGTCGGTTCTGTTATGGTCCCAGGGCCCAGTAAGGGCCGTGAAGAAGCCGAAATCAGCCCAGAACCATGTGTTGCACGACGCGAGGAATGCTAGGAACAAGCTCGAGGACGGGGTCCATAGGAGGACGCAAATCGTACATACGCACCGACCCTGCCTGGGCGCCCCCAGGCCCGGCATCGGTGCACCCGGCCCCCTGAGGGCCAGCCAGGATGGGCTCAGGATGGGGCCGGGGGTCAGCCAAGATGCACGAACCCTGGGCCCGGGATGGACCTGGCCAAATTCGGCATACGGGATTTTTGATGTAAAGAACTACCTATCGAGGAACTACCCCGGCCAACTCTCCGGCCCAACCCTCCGGCCAAACCTCCCGGCCAGCCCGGGTTTGGGAGATCCTTCCCACAAGATGTGGCACATGCTCGGCTCTCGTCGCCCGAGGGGGGGCCGGGAACGACGAGCACGACGGCGAGGACGAGGGCGGAAGAGGGGGGAATCGATCTTGACTCGGCGACGCATCGCCGATAGATCGGCGATCCGACAGCGAAGCCTCCCGCTCATGGGCGCGGATGGCTATCATCAGACCCCGTACCCGCGATGAATGGGCGACTGGGGGGCCGATGCTTCCCCCACCCAAGCCGGTACCCCCCCCCTCTTCGTTGCGTTGCCCCTCGGCGAGCGTTTGACCGCGGCCCGCGGGGCGCGCGCGCCCTGCGGGCCGAGCCAGCCCCCGCAAGAATCACGACGGCCAGTCTTTTGCTCCTCGGCTCGGACACTTGGGCGCTCGCAGTACAGCAATCGGCACAAGCGCACACTCTCAGAGGTCCGCGCGCATTTCTTGGATCGGCGCCTGGATCCCCAAATCTGCGCGGACCTCCAGAAGCTTATGCTGATACATGTTTGCTCTACCGCGGCTCGGGCACGTGGGCGCTCTCGGGGCCCATTCTGGGCCCCCTCGTCGCCGCGGCCGGATCCGCCCCGAGGCGCGCCCCCCAGGACAGGTCGGGGGCGTCTTTCTGGGGTGTGCCGAGAGGATCGAGCGCTTCCAGGGTGAATGTTCGGCCTCCATTCCAGAGACTCTTCCCCCAGCATCCCACAATTCTCGCCCATCCGACCGTGGGGGTTCTGGATTTTCCCCTCTGGAACGGACGTCCGAACTCATGAAGTGAAGACGTTCGATCCCCTCGGTCAACGTCCATCTGACAGGTACTCCATTACAAGGCACTTTGGCCGACGACCCCGTGAACCCAACCCTTCCCGGTACGGGCAATGCTGCACTGCCCGAGTGGCACCTCCCGGCGGGCTTCCAAAAGCACCTGTTGGTGAATCCTCGCTGCGGTGTGCCGCTGACTCGGGGGCCATTCTGGGCAGGGGACGCGGCCCGCCCGAAGAGGCCTCGGGAGCCGGCGCTGGGCCAGCTGCCACTTCGCCAGGGGCGGGCGCGTGCACCTTCTCGGGGTGGCGGCGGGCGGAGGGCGTGTCGGGGAGGGGCGAAAGGGTATGATAGCAAAGGGCAGGGTGACGAATCAGCTCACGTAGCTGGTTTTCTTGGCGCCTCCTGGCGCCAGGACGCGCCCGTGCACCAGGGAATGGGCCTGGCTGCGGGAAGGAAACCAGCTGCATGCTGCATGCAGCAGATTTTGTAACCCCCTCTTTTTTTTCCTACCCTTTCGTTCGGCCCGAGTTTGGGCCATCGACCCTCTGATCCTCGAGCTTCGAGGATTCTGGGCGCTTTGCTGGCCCTGTCTTGGCCTCCGAAATCTCCGCCGGGCTCCCGTTGGGCCTCCAGAGGCCAGACCTCCACGCCAGACTCCCAATGAAGGACCGTGGTCTTGGAGCGACTGGGGTCGCGTCGGATTTCCCAAACCTCTGGCGACTGGGTTTTTTCGATCCCGTCGTTTTTCCAAATAATTCGCCGCCACAGGGCGATCAAAAATGGATCCCGGGTGAACAAAATGCCCTCGCGGAAGAGGTAGAGAGCTCAAGGGCCAGCGGGTTGAAAAAATCAGTTGTGGCACAAGTGTCGCGGCACGCTCTATTGCACATGTCGGGGATGGCGGGCAGCCGACTAAACTAATCCTTTACCTGTGCCCGAGACTGGCGCGTTGTTGGCCGACGCCAACCTGGGTCAGACCAGGGAACGATTATGTGCCAATCCTAAATCCAAGGTGTGCCCGGCCACACATGGCCTCAGCACGTACTTAATGGCCCCTGGCGGCGATCCCCAACGAAAACCTCGTCCGCCCCCCCCCCCCCCCTGGTTTCGGAGCGGATGGACAATTCGTCCCATGCGTTTTCTCCTTGGCTGGTCAGTTCTTGAGAAAGAACCCTCTTGTCGAAACGCTTGCCCTGCCCATATCGGACTGGGCAAGGCGGCGGTCTGCGACAGCAGCTAGATGAGCTGCTTTATGGCCATCGCACTTCGACCAGACGAATCAGAAGGGGGGCGTGAAGCAGCTCGACGTCGCTCGGCGATCACCCTCGGCCATAGGAAACCCCATCGGCACAAGCACGAGGGAGGGGGCAGCACGGCAAACGTTCGGCGTTCAAACGCACCGCTGACACTGAGACGTCTCTGGCGAGCAGGAGATGTTTGAATTATGAAGGCGAGCCAAGGGTGGTAGTGGGGGGACAACAGCGACTGCCATGCATTCTGTTTGCGGCCATGTCTTGACTTCTACGCCCCGCCCATTCATCTGCCGCAAACGTGCACATGGCTGGGTAGGGCGGCAGTCTGCGACAGCAGCTAGATGAGCTGTTTTTATGGCCATCGCAATTTGACCAAACGAATCCGAACAGGGGCGAGGCAGCTCGACGTCGCTCGGCGCTCACCCTCGGCGGTGGGGAACCCCATCGGCACAAACGCGAGGGAGGAGGTAACACAGCAGACGTTCGGCGCTCAAACACACCACTGGCACGGATCCGTCTCCCCACCCAACCCAGATCTGGTTCTAGCCGAACTTACTATGCGTAAGTTATAGGAACGTTTGGGCCCAGTGGTCAAGCAGACCCGACTGAGACCAAGTAAAATTGGCTCTGCGAGCACAGCGGCCCCATCTTCGATCTATGTTTCAGCAGTCCTGGCTGAGCCCCACCGTCCACGCAGCATGACGCGAGACAGGTCAGCTGGCATCATGAACTCGCGCGTAACGCCCCCGCCCATGGGGCTATAGGGCGCGAGGCAGAGGTGAGCACAGCTGATGGCGGCCAGGCCTTCTCTGCAGGTGGCGTGGAAGGCTGGGGGGCTATCTGGCCGCGGCCTGCCGCCCTCATCAAGGGGCAGCTGTCGGCGCATCCAGGTGCCAACGCGCGGGCCATCGACAGTCTCATTTTCGCGGGCTCCTTTTCGCGCAGCGGTCTTGGCCCAAGGAGGGGGGGCCGCGCTGCGGCCGTCGCCGCCGACGTGCGCAAGGGCGCGCGCCAAGCCGAGAAGCTCGCCAGCGCGCAGGCGCAAATGGACGCCTGCCAGCACGCGCGACGCGAAGAAAATCCTGCCGCGCGCCAGACTCCAGCCTGCCAGGGCACCCACTGCGCGGTTAGGCATGGGCGGCGCGCGCGCAGGCACCTCGAAGCGGCTCCAAGCCGAGAGCGGCCTCCATGCGCCGGGCCTAGAGCGGAGCAGGTGCTGAACGCCACTGAGCGCATCGTTCGCCCGACCTCTCGCGGCGCCCGTGCGCCGCAGGTACTCGAGATAATCTTGGGGGCGCAGGCCCACGCCCTCCCAGCTGACAGGCAAGGCCAGATGCATGGCACTGAGAAGGTCAATGAACTGCTGGCAAGCGCGTCTGCATCTGGCGCGCGCCCTCGAATCGACGCGCACATCAGCCAGCCGCCCCAGCGCAGCTCGGGCAGCGCGCCTCGCGGCTGGCGCGGACCGCCTAGCCATCTTTCAGGCGCGAGGGCGCGTCTGCACGGTTCTTGGCTGAAGACGCGAAGCCAAAGAAACCCCGAGCTCCCGTCGCCAACTCGAGCACTGAGAAAGCGCGCGCTACCTTGTTGAGCTGATTGCTGCTGGACCTGCGCTTGCTCAACGCACCGATGTTGACCATGCGATCGAGGAGGTGGAAGACAACTCGCTGCTGCCTGCAAGTGGCTCGTGCTCGCCAACGCAGCGCCATCATAGCTGCCTCGCACTCGAGCACGTTGACGCGGGGCTGAAAGTCCTGCCGCACCAACTGCCTCGCAGCCCTCCACGACCAGATGCCAGCGTCCACCTCTTGCCTGGGGAATATCTTGCCGAGAATATTTGAAATCTTGTCGGCGCGAAGATCAGCTCCGTTGCAATGGCAGGCCGTCGCGAGCCTGGCGACCACGCGCTGCGCCTCGGAGAATGGGCGCCATCTCCCACCTCCGCTCCCGGCCGAGGTCCGCCGCCTCGATCATGACGGGCACGCAGCCGAACATGCGGCTCAGCTCCAGCGCCTCAGCCTCGGCCATCGACGGGGCGTTCTCGCCGAGGAAGCCGACCCGCGCCTCGGGCATCAGGCCCCTCAGGCCGTCAATGATCCGTGGCCGACCAGCTGCGACCTCGGGTCGGCGCCCCCCTTGCGGTCGACGTCCAGGACGGTGTGTCCCTGGCAGGGTAAGCCGCCGACAACCAGCACGTTCACGATCCTCCCATGCTCGCACAGCCGCTGGGCGAGGTCTGCCGGTTCGGCGAGGCGCGCGTCGCCCAAGTGCGCGGTTGCAGAGCAGGCGCGCCTGGCGACCCGCATCGCGTCGGCGTCGGTCTCGAATGGCAGGTGGCAGGCGGGCGATAGCCCATGGATCTCGAAGGCCCGTCAAGCTCCGTCGAAGCCCGAGAAGACCGAGATCAGCCCGACGCCCTCCTCGCACGCCGAGTTGAGAGGGCGGACGCCTCGCGTGGCCAGCGGCTTGCCTCGCGGCGTCAGGCCAGTGGAGCACACCACGGATCCAGCAGCCTCCGACGCGTCGGACGTGGTGACCAGCGCGTTGACCTCGAGCCGCATGTCGGCCACAGACAGCGCCGCGAGGGCCATCGCGATCAGCAAGTCCTCGACCACCCCGTTGGAGATCCGGCCGCCAGCATGCGGCGTGGCCAGCCACCGCCAAGCGTTGACGAACGCGGCGGCCAAGGGTCGCCGAACGTCCAAAGAGCACCTGCATGAGACGGCGGCTGACCCGCCGCTTGCCGAGGACCCGCAGGGTGAGGCTGGTCAGCTCGGTGACCTCGGCCGCGCGGTAGACGTCCTTGCCAGGGGAGCTGGGCGAACCCGCCACGGCGTAGCACTCGCTGGCTTGGCTGAGGAGAGCTGGCGCACTCGCCCTCAGCGCCGCCGCCTCCTCCTTCGGCTGTACCTCTGCGATCTCGAGATTGTCGATGCAGACGAAGCGTCTCTACCCCGAAGGGGAGGCGCCGCGTGCGCGTGATCTCCGCGCCAGGCGCCAGACCACGCGGCACCTTCTGCGACCGCCGCAGCACGTTGCGATGCAAGTGGGTCGTCACGCCCGCGGCGCTGATCCAACCCATGCCCATGCCTCCCGCACGAGGGCCCCACGCGGGCCCCAAGAGGCCCCACGGGGACCCCAAGAGAGTCCCTCAAATGGCCTCAGTCGTCCTTCAAGGACATCTCACAACCTATCTCCCAAGCCCGACTTCTCATTATCCTTGTCATTGTCCGTTCCTTCCCTCCTCCTTTCCTGTATTCTTCCTCCTCCTCCTCCTCCTCCTCATCTTCATCTTCTTCATCATCATCATCATCATCATCATCATCATCATCATCATCATCATCATCATCATCATCATCATCATCATCATCGTCATCATCCTCACCACCACCACCACCATCACCACCACCACCACCACCATCACCATCACCATCACCATCACCATCACCATCACCATCATCATCATCATCATCATCATCATCATCATCATCAACAACATAATCCCCATCACAACCACCATCATCATCAGCAGCAGTGGCATCTTCATCTTCCTCGTGCCGCATTCCTCTTCCTCCTCCTCCTTTTCTGATTATTATTCGTATTCCCCTTCCTCCTCCTTCTCTCTTGTTCCTCCTCCTCCTCCTCTTCCTCCTCCTCCTCCGCCTCCTCCTCCCCCCAAGATGGTCCGAGGAGGTCGAGCATGGCTCAAGATAGCCTCCGACAGACCTCCAAGAGGCCTCCAGACAGCCTCAATAGTATTAGCCCAATACAGCTGAGCATGGCAGAGCGTAGTCGGTCTGGGGCTCGTGGGCCAGGGAGCCCAGAAGAATTGGAAAACCGTTGAAACACCAACAACATCAACAAAACACAATGTGTCCCTCGTGAGGGCTGAATTGCAAACAACAATACATCATTGTATTACAATTTAGTCGGCAAGAGCCCCCCCAGACCGACTGAATTCTGAAAACATGGCTCCCCACCCGACAGGTACAGGTCGGTAGATTTAACAAACAAGCCTCCCGACCCGCCTACCCTGCATACCGCGGCCGCCAGCTCCCCAGGTGCACCGAGAGTCCCCCGAGACTCCCACCCTCCAGACTCGACCCGCCCATTCTGCATACTGCGGCCGCCAGATCCGCAGGTACTCCGAGAGTCCTCCGAGACTCCCGTCTCGCCCCTTCGACGAGCACGACAGAACCTGACACAACTGAGCATCACACCAAGCATCATAACATAACACAACGCAACATAACATCACATACCACAACATACAATAGCATAACGGAACATAACATTCATACCATAACAAGACATAGCATAGCACAACGCTGCACCACGTAACACACAATTCCATATCATGACGCAGCATACCATGACAGAGCGCGACATACCATTATATCACATATCAGAACACGCCATATCATGATCTCATATCATAACATATCATATCATGACAGAACACATCGTAACATAATCCACCGACCCTGTCGGCGTGGGGAATGCGCTGTTCCGTTTGACTCGTCGACGTCGTCGTCGTCGTGGTGGTCATGGTCGTCGTCGTCCTCCTCCTCGTCGCCGCCATTCGTCGTCGTCGTCCTCGTCGCCGGCGCGCCTCCCCTTCCCCTGCGCCCGTCGCGTCTCCCCCCTCTTTCATCGCGCCCTTCTCCTCAAGAAACTCAGCCACAGCGAAATTCAGCAACGTCGTAGTGGAGTCGAAGGGAAGCCTCTTCCCTTTGATCCCTTCACCGCCGGGGGGGAGGGGGGTCTCGGGGGGGGGGAGGTTCCAGGGGGGGTCCCGGGTCAGAGTATCCCCCCCGCCCTGGGGGGGGGGGTCGGGGCCTAAAAAAATCTCAAGACGAGCCAAGAGTGCCCCAAGAGGCCTCCAAGACAGTCCAAGAGGACCCCGAATCGCCGAACGATCGGTCCAAGACGTCTTTACGGCCTCCAGACGGCCCAACGAGGCTGGAAGACGCCCTAAGAGGCCTCGAAGAGCACTCCAAAAAGAGCCCCAAGAGGCAACATTCATTGATTATCCTAAAGTCTTCAAGGATTTGGGCGTTCTCGTCTTTTCAGCTTCCCGACGCTCCGAGACGGCCCAAGAGGCTCCAACGATCGCCCCAAGAGGCCCGCAAGAGGGTCCCGAAACGGGCCAAAGAGGGCCCGAAGACGGCCCAAGACGCCTGCAAGACGGCCCAAGAGGCCCCCAAGAGGGCTACAAGCAAGAGGGTGCCCAGACAGGGTCCCCAAACGGACGTGTTGAGCCCTCCGCACCGAGAGGCTCCCAGGAGGCCCCAAGAGGCCTCCAAGAGGCCCCCAAGAGGTTCCAAGAGGCCCTCAAGGAGCCCCCAGTAAGCCCCAAGAGGCTCCCAAGAGGCCTTTAAGATGCTCCCAAGGGGCCCCAAAAACTGCCCCGGAGGCCTCCGAGAGCGCTCCGAAGGAACCCCAAACAGAATCCCTGAGGACTCTGAACCACGTCAGCAACGTCGTCGTCGTCGTCGCGCAAGCAGCTCAATTCGCTCGAGAGGCGTGGGGACCACGCCACTCGAGGTGCCCTGATCACCACCGGCTGTGCAGGCTGGTGGACCCGAGAGAGGAGCGCAGAAGCTTACCCAGGCCAGGACCCTACCTGCCCGAGGTGCTCATCCAAGCCCGAGACTCTGGCCCACAGAGTCTGGGAATGCGAGTGTAACGATGGTATTGAAGGCCTCCCAGGACAGGACCTCAAGGATCGAGCGCTCAACGAACTTGCTGCTAACTAAAATAAGCGTTTTTGGCTTAGGGGTCTCATCCCAGCCCCCTGGACGACCGTCCCCAACCCCTTGGAAACCCACGAGGTCCAGGTGTCCGTCTGGGGTGAACCGCAGGGAGCCCAAGCCACGGACGAACCCACCTGGATTGCGGGAGACGGCTCACGGGGAATTTTCAGCGGGGACCCTAGGCTTAGAAGGTGCGCTTGGGCATGGCTTTCTTTCGTTAGAGAAGACACATCGGACATTTCCAGAACTCTAAATAGGAGTGCACCCCTGGGAGGATGTAAGCAAACGATCAATCGTGCGGAACTGCGGGCCCTCATCGATTGCTTACAGACTCTGACAGGTCCAGTCAATTATATTTGTGATAGCGCTTATGTAGTCAGAGGTTGGAGGAGACTCAAGCTAGGACTCCGATGACCCCAGAGCAACAGAGATTTTTGGCGGCAGTTACATTCAGTCGCCTGTCCCCGTTTCAATGATATCGAGCTTTTTAAAGTCGAGAGCCACCTCAGCAAGGAGAGGTCGGCGCTCACAGGCATCCCCGAGTTTTGGGCCGAGGCCAACCAAGCAACCGATCGCCTCGCTGGACATGAGGCGAGACGATGCCAGCTAGACAAAGAGATCAGCGACCCAATCCAGCAGCTCGACCGCGATGCGGACGAAATCAGATAGAGGATCGCTATGACCAGTGTGATTCGTTCCTCCCAACACGGGAGGGCACAGCCTAGCATGAGCCAGCCCAAGCAGAAGGGAGCACAAGCTCGCCTACAGATCAGACGTTTTAATCGTTTGTGCCAGGAGTCCCCTCATGCTGCGGGATTGGTTTCGCGCGACGTCAAGAACATGTTCTGTTCTGTTTGCAAGCAGAAGCCAGCCGCATGGGATAGAGACCAGTTCCGAGCTTGGTTGCAGTCCACGTGCGTCCCTGTCTCAGTTTCTGGCCACCTCCCTTCCGACGGCAAGCTGCGTATAGGCAGCCAAGTCGTATCCCAGCCATCACATGCAATTTTACGAGCATCTGAATGGATGGGCCTGCCTTGTTTGTGGCAATATGAGCACGGGAGGAATGATTCGCAAATTAGCCAGACCCTGCGACTCTGTGCTGCACAAGATGGGCCGATCGAACCTGAACGATCTCGCCCGAGGCAAATGGCCAGGCCGCTCTGCCAAAGCCAAAGCCTTTAATGCAGCTCTCAAGAGGAAAGGGTAGGGCTAATACACCATGCGTGCGCGCACATCGGTGAAAAGTCGTCGTCGTCGTCGTCGTCGTCGTCGTCGTCGTCGTCGTCGTCGTCGTCGTCGTCCCCCCTCAGGGTCGGCGGCACCGGCCGTAAGGCCTTCGCAATACCGCATAACAACGCATACAATGACAGAGCGCAACATACAGAACAACGCATAACACCACAAACCACAACAAAACATTTCATATCATGACATTACATACCACAAGGGAACAAAACAGAACAACTGCCAGGCCGTTTGCCAGTACCACTCTCCCGGCAACTTTGCTTTTGCCCCTTTCCTTTGCGCTTTCCCCTCGCCAAATGGGCTGCAGTCCGCCAGGCATCCTATATGGGATGAACCATGAATCCTCTACAGAGCATCTGGATCATCCTGGTCTGAATCCTCGCCCGAGGCCAGGTGAGGATTCAGGCTGACTCTACGCACGGTAAGATAACAGCGCATATCATGACATCAGAGAGAGAGAGAGTACAGCATCACATACCAGACCATCGAACTGGAAGTGTTTTACTCTTTTATCACGACAGCAACGAGTGCACTATAACACCATAGACTGTAGCAGCATGCAGAGAAGCATAATGACATAACAAAACATAGCAACAGATAATGAACAGAGAACAGAGAACAGAGCACAGTTTGACCCCCCAAGCAAAAACAACATTGTTCTATTAATACTATCCCTACGACACCGAGTTTGATGCAGCATCATAGATTATAACATCATTGAGGAGGTATGCCATAACAGAGCAGAACATGGTGTAAAATCGTGGAGTAAGCATCGCGTAAACAGCATCCCAGAATAGAATATATTAGTTAAAGCACGTTGGAGAAGTGCTTTTCCACAAACAAATAAGGACCGCTATATTTGAAAAAACAAGCCCACCGATCCGCTAACCCTGCATACCGCTGCCGCCAGATCCCCAGGTCCACAGAGTCCCCCGAGACCCCCGCCCCCCCAGAGACCCGACCGGCCCACACTGCTTATCGCGGCCGCCAGATCCCCAGGTCCACAGACAGTCCCCCGAGACCCCCGCCCCTCCAGATCCGAGCCGCCCACTCTGCCTACCGCGGCCGCCAGATCCCAAGGTCCCTACTACTACGACTATGACTACGACTACTACGACTACGACTACAACTACGACTACGACTACGACTGCGACTACGACTACTACTACTACTACTAGCACTAGTTCTAGTTCTACTACTACTACTACTACTACTACGACGACTACTACTACTACCACTACTACTACGACTACTACGACTACGACTACGACTACGACTACGACTACTACTACTACTACTACTACTACTACTACTACTACTACTACTACTACGACTACTACTACTACTACTACTACTACTACTACTACTACTACTACTACTACTACTACTACCACTACTACTACTACTACTACTACTACTACTACTACTACTACTACTACTACTACTACTACTACTACTACTACACTACTACAACTACTACTACTACTACTACTACTACTACTACTACTACTACTACTACTACTACTACTACTACTACTACTACTACTACTACTACC
>CAUYUJ010011381.1:310089-327481 GCA_963575745.1 Prorocentrum cordatum | reverse complement strand
CATCATCATCATCATCATCATCATCATCATCATCATCATCATCAGCAATCATCATCATCATCATCATCATCATCATCATCATCATCATCATCATCATCATCATCATCATCATCATCCGCCGACCTGTCGGCGTGTGGGGTGCCTGTCTGGTCCCGTCGGCGGAAAGCCTTCTTTCGCCCCCTCCTTCCCATCCTCCTCTCCCGTCGGGGGAGAGAGAGAGAGAGAGAGAGAGAGAGAGAGCACCCTTCCTCGTTCGGGGAAAGGGTTCGCAGCTTGAGGGAATTCTATCCACGCCCTCATTACGTCAAAGGGAAGCCCCTTCCCTGTGTCCCTTCCCCGGCGGGGGTAGGGGGTTCGGGGGGGCGGGGTCAGATTCGCATCGCCTCTGGGAGTCTTCCTCTCCCACACTGGTCCTTCCCCGGCGTGCTGGGTCTCCTCGGGTCCTCCTCCCCAGGTGGGGAGGAGTCCCAGGGGGGGGGAGGGGAGTCAGATAGCCGGTCCTCCTCCGGTCCTCCTCCCCAGGGGGGGGGTCCCAGGGGTGAGTCCTTTTCCTCCTCCTCCTCCTCCTCCTCCTCCTCCTGCTTCTCCTCTTCCTCCTCCTCCTCGTCCTCCTCCTCCTCCTCCTCCTTATCTCCGCCTCCTCCTCCTCCTGCTCTTTTTCCTCCTCCTCCCCCTCCTGGTCTTCGTCGATGTCTTTCAGGGTCGGCGGCACTGGCCGTTAGGTCTTCACAATACAAATCTCACTACTAGGATTGCTGCAGAAACTATTGCAAACACTTGTGGCACAATGTACCAACAAGGTGCAGGAGGGTGGGTGGGTGGGGCATGTGCTTGAGGAATGGAGTTGACGACTTCAATATGCTTAACCGCAAGTGCAATACAACTATTGCACCGAATAGCGTGCATTTTGTACATCGCGCCACACATTGGCAGCACATATGATAATACCAGACATGCTGCACCACATATGTATATGTAGCATGGCATACACTGCATCGTACAGTTTGCAGCATATACATAGGTTATGCAATGCAACAGTTGTACCACAATGGCCACGCATTCAGAGTGCACAGTACAAGCCCTCTGTTTGGGGTCCACGCTGGCAAGCATGTAATGGGTACGTTTGGGATCGTGCATCGGGACACTGGCTTAGAAGGGGCAGAACGAGTAGGAAAGCATGAGATTGCAATATTCCCTACATGCCTTGGCACAGACGACGCGCTGCACGGGGAAGAAAGAGGGCTCCTGAATTTTGCCCGAGCCTGCTGAATGTGTGGACAGACGTGAGTTACGGAGAGTTCGAGACGAGCCAGGCTCGCACTGTAGAGAAGCTTGCGATATAAGAACTTAGCAGGACAACGCCGACTCTAAAATGGTATAAGCATCGATGTACATCACATGTACATATATCCGCCGGCCCCCTTGTGGGGCCACCAGGCTGTAGGCGCGGGTTCGCAGTTTCCTGTACCAGTTGTAGCTTGTAGTTTCCAGTGTTACAGTTCTGCTTCTTGCTGGTTACTGTAACTAATTGATTGACCGCGCGAGGGGGGGGAGGCCCAAACGGGATTTTTAGCACCCCCTGGGCGCGTTGTCTGAATTGCTGGGGGGGCTCGAAATCGACACCCCTCACGCAGATCCGCGGGGTCAGGGTCCAAAAACACATGGGATTTGCCACATTTTTGAAATTCGGTGCCACCCCTCACGCAGATCCGCGGGGTCAGGCTCCAAAAACACATGGGATTTGCTACATTTCTGAAATTCGGTGCCACCCCTCACGCAGATCCGCGGGGTCAGGGTCCAAAAACACAGGGGATTTGGCACATTTCTGAAATTCGGTGCCACCCTTCACGCACATCCATCGCAAGGCGTGGTAACCCAAACTGCGAGAACTCCCTCGGCCCTTTAATCGCAAGGTGTGGTAACCAAGCCCGTAAACCATACACGTCTTACCAATCGCAGGTGTGGTAACCCCTCTTGTGATCAGTTGGTTTTGCTGATTGCGAATCGGCTTCGCATGAAGTTTCGATACTGCTTCACGACAGCGCCAAGGCCTCATGACTTAGCTCTTCCATGGCCCATTCTCCGAGAGAGGGGGCCAGCGGCAGGGGGCGAAGCCCTTACGGATAATTGGGTGTTGTCCTTGCTAGATGTTCCTGCATTAATGTCTCTTGTTTGTTATCTCTCTCTCTCTTTCTCCATCTCTTTCTGGAAGTGAAAGAGATAGAGAGAAGGAGAGAAAGAGAGAGAGAGAGAGTGAGGGAGAGCATGAGAGTATGAAAGTTTGGAAGAGATATAGAGAGAGAGAGAGAGAGACCGAGAGAAAGAACTCATAACGTCGAAAACGATTGCCCGATCCGCGCACATCGCCAGTACGGGAATGCCCCACCCCCATGCACAGCCAGGTGTTATCAATACCCTGACACGGTGAGCCTCACTACTACGTACAAGGAAGCGGCTGACCGAAATCATCATCCTCGAGACCTCTTCAATCGGAGCCTCCCAGGCACTGGGAACTTCAGATACCTGAAGGTGGCCCCACCAGACCTTGGGGAAAGCGGTAGCTTAAGAGGAACAGCAGACGGGAGTAGCAGGAGAGGGAGGGGCAGGAGCAGAATGAGAGAATAGCATGATGAGGCAGGGGGGAGGAGGCGACGGCGAAGGTATCAGCCAAGGCGCTTCCTGGAGCATCCCGCGCCCGAGTCGTGCAAGTCGGACGGGACGAAAGGACCAAATAAATGGCTCGGAACACACTCTGCGCCAAGGCGGGGGGCCGCCCCGCACGAATAGATCACTTTTGGCGACAGGCGAGCGCTCTGGTCAGCTGGAGTTGAGCACGGATCCTGGTCGCGATGGAGTGGCGGGCACGGTCTCACCGATTTGGGGGCAGCGCAGGAAGCCACGCCATCATGAGTGCCCAGATCTGGGCGGTAGACATATAAGCCATGGGCCCTGGCCAAGCAAATTGAGCGTGGACTCTGCAAGCAAAAAAAAAAACTACGAAAGAAACAAACAAAAATGAAAAAAGAAAAACTAAAAACAAAACAAAAGAAAGAAAAAAAACAAAAAAAAAAAGTAAAAAACCAAACAAAAAAGAAAGACCTATCAAAGAAAAAAAAAGAATTAAAAAAAGCACAAAAAAATAAACAAAAAAAAAGAACAAAAAAAAAAACAAAGCCCTGAGGCGCGCAGCTGGAGGACCAATTCTAGGTCACGTGTGCAGTCGAATTCAAGAGATCCAATCCAGCCACGCTGGGAGCACAATTGAACGTGCACTCTACAACCAACGCCCGAGTCGCGCAGCCCGAGGACAAATTCTAGGTTACGTGTGCAATTGAATTCAAGGTTCCAATCCAGCCACGCTGGGCGCGGATAGCAAAAATTCGATGGGCCCTCACACTGCCCCCACCTCGCCAGCACCAGCCTCCGCCGCCGAGGACTCACGCCGCCTCCATCGCCGTGAGCTCCTGGCGCGACGCGCCGCCTGGGAGGCGCAGGAAGCCGCCGCTGGGGCGCCCGGAGCTGCGGCGGCACGCGACGCCGGCGGCCGCGATCAGCAGAGGCACGGTGGCGAAAAGCAGCGCTGCCTGCCCGAAGGACGTCTGCCGGCCGCCGTGGCCGAGGGCGCTCTGCCCGTCCGCGCGGCTCTCGTCGTCCTTCTTCATGATCCCGAGCAGGCTGTCCACCCCTGCGAGGGCGCCGACGCTCTGCTGCACCCCGCCGAACGCGCCGGCGGATGGCGTGCACTGGCTGTAGTAGTCGCCGTTCTGCGTGCAGGTCGAGCCTTCTGCGCAGCATGTCGGGCCGGTCCACTGCACCCCGCCGCACTGCTGGTAGGCCGCCGAGCACGCGCCGCCAGCCAGCGCGGCACCCGCCTGCACTGGTTGCAGCGGCTGCTGCGCAGGCTGCTGCTGCTGCTGCTGCTGCTGCTGCTGCTGCTGCTGCTGCTGCTGCTGCTGCTGCTGCTGCTGCTGCTGTGCAGTCTGCGGCTGCGCAGGCTGTGCAGGCTGTGCTGGGCACCACTGCCCCTGGCTTGCACACGCCTTGCAGCTCTCCTGTGACGCCCCGCACTTGGTGTCAGACGAGTACTTCGCAGCGGGGACGCAGCCGTCCGGGGCGCAGAAGTCGGCGCCGCTGCCCGCGAAGCAGCAGAAGGCCTCGGTCGCGGGAGTGCCCTGCACGTCCGCCACCTGCTGCGTGGCCTGCTGGAGCCAGGGGTTGCCCTGCTGCTGCACCTGGCTGGGCTGCTGGAGCGTGACCTGCGACTGCTGGGGCTGCTGCTGCTGCTGCTGCTGCTGCAGGTCCGCGCCGCATGACCCAAACCCCGTGGCGGCGCTGCCGCCAGCGGCGTGTGCAGAGGTTGCCGGCGGCTCGAAATTTGCGTTGAGGGCCAGCTGCTGCACCTGGTAGTCGAACCATGCGCCGGCCTCGGGAGCCCTGGGCTCGGTCGTCTGGGAGCCGATGGAATCGCTGGAGCCGCACATGTTGTCGAAGCGCGGGCACGCGCCGCCGTCGGGCAGTTCCTGGCTGCAGCCGTCCGACTCGCCCGGCGTCTTCAGCCAGAAGTAGGCGTCGATCATGCTGGCGTTGGCCACGTCGGTGGTGGACGGGACTCCGGCGCCAGCGTTGCGGGGATTGCACCAGTTCTTGCAGTCCTGGCGCATGTCCGCGACGCCGTTCCTCCCGGTGTCGATGATGGCGTGCGCGTCCATGCCGAGCAGGTCGTTCGCCGCCAGGATGAGGTCCTGGGCGTAGTTGAGCTCGTTGTTGCCGGCGCTGTACTGCCCCAGCAGGTCGCAGGGGTCCGCGCAGCAGGGGTCTGTCTTGTGCCGGCCGTTGAGGCAGTATGCGTTGCGCCAGCCCTGGTCGGGGCAGAATGGGCACATCTGGCCCAACGGCTGGTAGTTCGCGACGTTCGTGGCAAAGCCGCGGATCTTCGCCATTGGGAAGGCAGCCTTCTTCAACAGGGCCATGAACTTCTCCAGGTTATCCTCCCAGCCGACCCAGCCGCCGTGAGCTGCGTCCAGGTAGACTGACACCTTCGGCACCTGGGTCGTCAGCTGCTCCAGCGCGTAGCCGATGCCCTTCGTGTAGGCGGCCTGGGTGGCGGGGTTGCCACAGTGCGGGTGGCCCAGATTGGTCGCGAGGTTTGGCAGGCTGTCGGGCTCGACGACGACCACGATGGGCAGCTTGGACTCGTACTCCTTGAGCACCTTGATGAAGGGGTCGGCGTACTCCGTCTTGTACTCTTCGATGCCCTCGGCACAGTCCCCCGTCTTATCGTAGTCGCACCTTCCGTCCTCGCCTGCGTAGCAGCAGATCTCACCGTTGGAGGCCAGGGCATCGCAGTCGCGGTTCGGGAGGTCGTACCAGATGACCACCACGAGCTCTGGGGGCGACTTGCTGGAGGCGTCCTTGAGGATGCCCTCGAGGCTCTTGGTGTCTGTACCGCGCACTTTGGCCTTCACGTCGATCCAGTAGGCGGAGGGCACCTTCTGCATCTTCAGCAAGTTCTCCTTCGTCTTGCCCGTGGCCTTCGCAATGGACCCGTCGAACTCCTTGGCGTTCACGGGGTTGACATAGAACGCCTGTCCCTGGAAGGGGTTCGAGCTCGCTGCCTTGCCCTCGGCCGCCGCCAGCAGGCCGGAGCCGAGCACGGCGGCCCACGCAGCGGCAAGCGGCGCCATCACGCCGACTTCGCGGCCCCAGCTGGTGCGCCAGGACGCGCGGGGGAGCTGCGCTGCTGACCCCTGGGCCCACGGGCCTTGACCCCAAACGCCTGCGGAGGAGGGAGGGAGGGAGAGGCACGAGAAGGAGGGAGGAGGGCCGAAGGGGAGCCTCCGCGAACACCGCCCTCGAAACAAGCTCTGTGCTGCCGACGCCTCCATCGGCCGTGCACCTTGCAGCGGCCGCGCCGCTCGGAGCCCTCCCCTCCGACGTCGCGACGTTTCTCGGGGCGCGGGCCCCAGGGGGCTCTCGACCCCCCTGCCCGGGGACGGCCTTCCACCCCAACCAAGTCGTTGATTTGACGGTCCTGGGGCCCGGCACGATCCAGCCGGTGGCCCGAGCGGAAAAGAGCGCGGACCGAGCACAACGATGCTTAAATCGCGCTGGCGCTCCGAACGGAAACGAAGCGAACCCGACCGTTGTACAACGAACGGTGAAAACGAAACCGGTGCACACGAAAACGAAAAACGACACGAGGCCACCGACCATACAGAGAAAACAAAACGAACATCGAAACGAACTTCGCAGACCGCGCTGGAAACAAAACGAAAAACGAACTGAAGACATGGGACGACGGCTGGGGCCAGGGCGAGGTTCTGGCTGGGGCTTGAACCAGACAAAACGACAAAACAAGACACATGAAGAACAAAACGAAAAACGAATCAGGGCTGCAGCGAGGGCTACAGGGCCGGGGCTTGGGCGAAGGGCGAGGTCCCGTTTGAGGCGCGGGCGAAAACAAACGAAACACAAAACGAAGAACAAGCTCGGGCTGCGGCGACGGCCAGGGCCTGGGGGTCCAGCGAATGTCGCGCTTCTGGCTTGGGCTTCAGCAGATCAAAACGAAAAACGATCTCGGCTTGCGGCTACGGCTGAGGGCTGGGCTAAGGCGGGAGGGAGGAGGTGCCGGTTGGGGCATGCGCTAAACAAAACGAAAAACAACGCGAATAACAAACGAAGACATGGAACGACGGCTGGGGCCAGGGCGAGGTTAGGGCTGGGGCTTGAACCAGACGAACGGGCAAAACAAAACACTTGAAAAACAAAACGAAAAACGAATCAGGGCTGCAGTGAGGGCTACAGGGCCGAGGCTAGGGCGAGGGGCGAGGTCCCGATTGAGCGCGCGCGAAAACAAGCGAAAAACAAAACGAAAAACAAACTCGGGCTGCGGCGACGGCTATGGCCTGGGGGTCCAGCGAATGTCGACATTCTGCGTTGGGCTTAAATTCACCCCGAAAACCGTGTCAACAAAAACCAATTGTGTCACGCGTATTCTGGTCGCCAACACGGGGTCCTACAATGTGAAAAAACACATGGGTGACACGTGTCAACCCGGAAACCGTGTGAGAAAACAATTTATTTCATTACTCTTCTGGACGTCGACATTGGGCCATACAATGTGAAACAACACACGGGCGACACGTGTCATTCCGAAAACCGTGTGAGCAAAATCAACTGTTTCACTTGCATTCTGGGCGCCTACATGGGGCCATACAATGTGAAACAACACGCGAATGACACGTGTCACCCCGAAAACCGTGTGAGCCAGATCCATTGTTTCACTCCTATTCTGGGCGCCTACATGGGGTCATATAGTGTGATCAACACGCGGGTGACACCTGCCACCCCGAAAACGGTGTGAGAAAAAATCAGCTGTTTCACTCGTATTCTGGACGCCAACATGCGGCCATACAATGTGAAACAACTCACAAGTGACACGTGTCACCCAAAAACCGTTTGTGAAACACCAATTGCTTCACTCGTATTCTGGTCGCCAACATGGCGTCATACAATCTGAAGCAGCACAAAGCGGCACACGCGTGACACGTGTCACCCCGAACGCCGTGCGAGAACACCCAATTGTTTCACTCGTACCCTGGACGACAACATGGGGCCATACAACATGAAACAACACACGGGTGACACGTGTCACCCCAAACACTGTGTGAGCAAAACCAATTGCTTCACTCATACTCTGGACGCCCACGTGAGGCCGTACAACATGAAACAACACACGGGTGACACGTGTCACCCCGAAAACAGCGTGACAAACATAAATTATTTCACTCGCATTCTGGTCGCCCACACGGGGCCATACAATATGAAACAGCACGCGGGTGACACGTGTCACCCCGAACACCGTGTAAGAAAAACAATTGTCTCACTCGTATTCTGGACGTCAACATGGGGCCATACAGTGTGAAACGCCACACGGGCGACACGTGTGTCACCCCGAAAACCATGTCAACAAAACCACCTGCTTCACTCGTATTCTGGGCGCCTAGGGTCAGACAATGTGAAGCACCACACTGGTGACACACGTTACCCCGAAAACAATGTGAGTAAAACCAATCGTGCCACTCATAATTTTGGCGCCAACATGGGGTCAAACAATGTGAAGCAACACATGGGTGACACGTGTCACCCCTGAAACCGTGTGAAAACCCAATTGTTTCACTCGTTTTTGGATGCCAACATGGGGTCACGCAATGAGGAACAACACGCGCGCGACACGTGTCACCCCGAAAACCGTGTGAGCAAAACCACCTGTTTCACCCGTATTATGTGCGCCAACATGGAGCCATACAATGTGAAACAGCACACGGGTGACACGCGTCACCCCGAACACCGAGAGAAAAACGGCACGTTGTTTCACTCGTAGTCTGGACGCGAACATGGGGCCATACAATGTGGAACAACACACGGGCGACATGTGTCACGCCGAAAACCGCGTGAGCAACATCACTTGTTACATTCGTATTCTGGACGCCCACGTACGCCAACACGGGGCCATACAATGTAACACAACACACGGGTGACACGTGCCACCCCGAAAATAGTGTATGACAAAATCAGCTGTTTCACTCGTATTCTGGTCGCCACCACGGGGCCATACATTTTGTGAAACAACACACAGGTGACACGTGTCACCCCGAAAATCGCATGAAAAAACAAATAGGTTCACTCTTATCCTAGTCGCCAGCATGGGGCCATACAAAGTGAAGCACCACGCGGGTGACACGTGTCACTCCGAAAACCGTGTGATCAACACACATTGCTTCACTCGTATTCTAGGCGCAAGCATGGGGTCACACAGTGTGAAACAACACGCGGGTGACACGCGTCACCTCGAAAATCGTGTGAGAAACACCACTTACGTCACTCGTATTCTGGGCGCCAACATGGGGCCATACAATGTGAAGCAGCACACGGGTGACACGTGTCACCCCGAAAACCGTGTGAGAAAAACTAATTCCCTACCTAGGCTCTGCCTAGAAAGGTTCTTATTTTAGAGCTTAAAAGGCCGGGCAGTGTAAATCGCCCCGGGCGTTTCCCCAGGATCCGCCCCGCGGCTCCCCCAGTTACGTCACCTTAGCTTAGCGTTGCTTATCTCATCTTAGCTTAGCCTAGTTTAACTTAGCTTAGCTTAACTTAGCTTAGCTTAGCCTAACTTAGTTTAGCTTAGCTTAGCTTAGCCTAGCTTAGCTTAGCTTAGCTCAGCTTAGCTTAGCGCAGTATTAGCATGTCATAGCATAGCATAGCATAGCATAGCGCAGCATAGCATATCATATCATATCATATCATAGCATAGCGCAGCATATCATAATATAGCATAGCATAGCATCGCTTAGCTTAGCACAGCACAGCGCAGCATAGCATATCATAGCATATCATAGCAGATCATAGCATAGCACAGCATACTATAGCGTATCATAGCATAGAATAGCATATCATAGCCTAGCATAGCATAGCGAAGCATAGCATAGCATAGCATAGCGCAGCATAGCATAGCATATCATAGTGCAGCATAGCATAGCATAGCATAGCCTGGATGTAGATGCATACCATAGCCTAGCATGTAGGTCTAGATGTAGATGTACGTGTTAAACTGTGCTACTACTACTACTACTGCTGCTACTACTACTACTTACTACTACTACTACTACTACTACTACTACTACTACTACTACTACTACTACTACTACTACTACTACTACTACTACTACTACTACTACTACTACTACTACGACTACGACTACGACTACGACTACGACTACGACTACGACTACGACTACGACTACGACTACGACTACGACTACGACTACGACTACGACTACGACTACGACTACGACTACTACTACTACTACTACTACTACTACTACTACTACTACTACTACTACTACTACTACTACTACTACTACTACTACTACTACTACTACTACTACTACTACTACTACTACTACTACTACTACTACTACTACTACTACTACTACTACTACTACTACTACTACTACTACTACTACTACCACCGCTACTGCTACAACTGCGACGATGAGGAGAAGGAGGAGGACGGCGCTTACCGTTACTACTAACATTGCTCTCCTCGGGGCTCCAACTCCTAGGTAGGGTCGCTCTGGGACAATTGTTTCGTTCGTATTCTGGGCGCCAACATGGGGCCGTAAAGTGTGAAACAACACAGGGGTGACACGTGTCATTCAGGAAACCGTGTGAGATACACCAATTGCTTCACTCGTATTCTGGGCGCCAACATGGGGTCACACCATATGAAACAACACACGGGTGACACGTGTCACCCCGAAAACCGTGTGAGAAACACAGCTTGCTTCACTCGTATTCTGGGCGCCAACATGGGGCCATACAATGTGAAGCAGCACACGGGTGACACGTGTCACCCCGAAAACCGTGTGAGAAACACCACTTGTTTCACTCGTATTCTGGACGCCAACATGGGTTCGTACAGTGAGGAACAACACGCGGGTGGCACGTATGTGTTTCTCTCGTATTCTGGTCGCCAACATGGGGTCATACAGTGTGCAACAACACGCGGGTGACACCTGTCACCCCGAAAACCGCGTGAGCACAACAAATTGTTTCACTCGTAATTTGAGCGTCAACATGGGGTCATACAGCGTGGAACAACACACGGGTCACACGTGCCACCCCGAGAAACGTGTGAGGTAAACCAATTGTTTCACTCGTATTAGAGTCTAAGTCCCAGGATTCGTGGGCCCTAGACTCCAAGCCCAGGATTCCTGGGCCCTAGACTCCAAAGCCCAGGATTCCTGGGCCCAAGACTCCAGGGCCCAGGACTCCTGGGCCCTAGACCCCCGTCCCAACTGACATTGATGTTGGGGGTCCAAGGCCCAGGACTCCTGAGCCCTTCACTCCAAGGCCCAGGACTCCTGGGCCCTAGCTTCCATGGCCCAGGAGTACCAAAGGAAAAGTGGGGAAAAACACGAAACGAACAACGAAACGAACGCCCGGAACTACGGCCAGGGCTACGGCACGGGCTGGGGCCCAGGCTGACGACCAGGCCCGGAGCGCGACAACAATGACCGGGGGGGAAACATCGAAACGAAAAACGAAACGAACGCCCGGGAACAGTGCCAGGGCGAGGGGCGAGATTCGGGCTAAGGCCCTCGCCCAGCGAAACGAACAACGAAACAAAAAGAACAACGAAACGAACGCCCGCAACTACGGCTAGGGCTACGGCAGAGGCTGGGGACCAGGCTGAAAACGAAAGATACAATCACCAACAAAACGAACAACAAAACGAAACGTCAAACAATAAACGAGATTCTTATCAAGCGCCATCAGAACATCGAAGGACAACGGCGGCGCGAAACAAAACGGACAACGAAACGAACCGCGGAATGAACGGGGCAAACAAAACGAAAAACGAACCGCAAGTTTGGAAACGCACCAAAACAGAACGAACAACGAAACGCGCAGCCCAAAAAAAACGTTTGACCTTCAAACGCGCTTAAAACAGAACCGAACAATACAACGGAACAACAACGATCAACGAAACGAAAACACACAACAAGGGCAACAACCAAGCTAAACAACGTTGTGCTCGGCCCTTGGAAAAGAGACTGGCCGTCACGATGTCTCAGTCCGCGAGACCCACAAAGGGCTCTCGACCCTATCCCTGCGGGCACTCGTTCACATCAGTTCCAGATTTGGTGGTCCAGTGCAGCCCGTGGAGGCCGAAGTCGAAGATGAGTCTAGCGTGGGCCCCAACGAATGAAGTAGCGCAATGCGTGTGGGGCAATGCACAATAGACGAGTAGCAACGCATGAGTAGCGCAAGCAATGCAAGGCGCAACCCATGGCATTAAAAGACTTTGGACCAGCACGTGCAGAGCGCATGGGCGCAACCCGTGACGATCTCGTGGCTGGGCCAGCAATGTTAGCCTACGATGCTAGCCATGGGCGCGACCGATGACGCAGTAGTGGGCGCAACCTGTGGCACACCCACTGGACACAACCCGTGGCACCCCCCAAGCCCTGGGGCAAGAATGCGCAAACCAAGGCGCAGCCAGCCTCTGGCGCAACCCACGGGCTCAACCTGCGGCACCCCCAGGCCCTCAGGTCAAGCCCTCGCAGTTTGAAAGACACGGAGGAGCCTCGAGATGCAAGCACTGTTTGGGGGAAGGAGCGCCGGGATGTAAGCGGCTAGCAGCTCCCATTGGCGAGCCCCTGGATGCTCCCCGCAGAAGAATGCCCCTGGCCGCCCCGGAAACAACAACGGGCGGACTGCCCAGCGCGGGTGCCCGCGAGGCGACGCCGTGCCCATCACGCGCTCGGTTTTCAAGGGTACACCCTCGCGCGCGCTCTGCGCTCGCATGGCGCGCGGGCGCGGGGCACCGCCGTGCCGCTCGCGCTGCTGGGCCCATGGGCTGATGTCGTCACGCGATCCTGGTCGCGATGGAGTGGCGGGCACGGTCTCACCGATTTGGGGGCAGCGCAGGAAGCCACGCCATCATGAGTGCCCAGATCCCTGCGGTAGACATATAAGCCATGGGCCCTGGCCAAGCAAATTGAGCGTGGACTCTGCAAGCAAGCCCTGAGGCGCGCAGCTGGAGGACCAATTCTAGGTCACGTGTGCAGTCGAATTCAAGAGATCCAATCCAGCCACGCTGGGAGCACAATTGAACGTGCACTCTACAACCAACGCCCGAGTCGCGCAGCCCGAGGACAAATTCTAGGTTACGTGTGCAATTGAATTCAAGGTTCCAATCCAGCCACGCTGGGCGCGGATAGCAAAAATTCGATGGGCCCTCACACTGCCCCCACCTCGCCAGCACCAGCCTCCGCCGCCGAGGACTCACGCCGCCTCCATCGCCGTGAGCTCCTGGCGCGACGCGCCGCCTGGGAGGCGCAGGAAGCCGCCGCTGGGGCGCCTGGAGCTGCGGCGGCACGCGACGCCGGCGGCCGCGATCAGCAGAGGCACGGTGACGAAAAGCAGCGCTGCCTGCCCGAAGGACGTCCGCCGGCCGCCGTGGCCGAGGGCGCTCTGCCCGTCCGCGCGGCTCTCGTCGTCCTTCTTCATGATCCCGAGCAGGCTGTCCACCCCTGCGAGGGCGCCGACGCTCTGCTGCACCCCGCCGAACGCGCCGGCGGATGGCGTGCACTGGCTGTAGTAGTCGCCGTTCTGCGTGCAGGTCGAGCCTTCTGCGCAGCATGTCGGGCCGGTCCACTGCACCCCGCCGCACTGCTGGTAGGCCGCCGAGCACGCGCCGCCAGCCAGCGCGGCACCCGCCTGCACTGGCTGCAGCGGCTGCTGCGCAGGCTGCTGCTGCTGCTGCTGCTGCTGCTGCTGCTGCTGCTGCTGCTGCTGCTGCTGCTGTGCAGTCTGCGGCTGCGCAGGCTGTGCAGGCTGTGCTGGGCACCACTGCCCCTGGCTTGCACACGCCTTGCAGCTCGCCTGTGACGCCCCGCACTTGGTGTCAGACGAGTACTTCGCAGCGGGGACGCAGCCGTCCGGGGCGCAGAAGTCGGCGCCGCTGCCCGCGAAGCAGCAGAAGGCCTCGGTCGCGGGAGTGCCCTGCACGTCCGCCACCTGCTGCGTGGCCTGCTGGAGCCAGGGGTTGCCCTGCTGCTGCACCTGGCTGGGCTGCTGGAGCGTGACCTGCGGCTGCTGCTGGGCTGCTGCTGCTGCAGGTCCGCGCCGCATGACCCAAACCCCGTGGCGGCGCTGCCGCCAGCGGCGTGTGCAGAGGTTGCCGGCGGCTCGAAGTTTGCGTTGAGGGCCAGCTGCTGCACCTGGTAGTCGAACCATGCGCCGGCCTCGGGAGCCCTGGGCTCGGTCGTCTGGGAGCCGATGGAATCGCTGGAGCCGCACATGTTGTCGAAGCGCGGGCACGCGCCGCCGTCGGGCAGTTCCTGGCTGCAGCCGTCCGACTCGCCCGGCGTCTTCAGCCAGAAGTAGGCGTCGATCATGCTGGTGTTGGCCACGTCGGTGGTGGACGGTACTCCGGCGCCGGCGTTGCGGGGATTGCACCAATTCTTGCAGTCCTGGCGCATGTCCGCGACGCCGTTCCTCCCGGTGTCGATGACGGCGTGCGCGTCCATGCCGAGCAGGTCGTTCGCCGCCAGGATGAGGTCCTGGGCGTAGTTGAGCTCGTTGTTGCCAGCGCTGTACTGCCCCAGCAGGTCGCAGGGGTCCGCGCAGCAGGGGTCTGTCTTGTGCCGGCCATTGAGGCAGTATGCGTTGCGCCAGCCCTGGTCGGGGCAGAATGGGCACATCTGGCCCAACGGCTGGTAGTTCGCGACGTTCGTGGCAAAGCCGCGGATCTTCGCCATAGGGAAGGCAGCCTTCTTCAACAGGGCCATGAACTTCTCCAGGTTATCCTCCCAGCCGACCCAGCCGCCGTGAGCTGCGTCCAGGTAGACTGACACCTTCGGCACCTGGGTCGTCAGCTGCTCCAGCGCGTAGCCGATGCCCTTCGTGTAGGCGGCCTGGGTGGCGGGGTTGCCACAGTGCGGGTGGCCCAGATTGGTCGCGAGGTTTGGCAGGCTGTCGGGCTCGACGACGACCACGATGGGCAGCTTGGACTCGTACTCCTTGAGCACCTTGATGAAGGGGTCGGCGTACTCCGTCTTGTACTCTTCGATGCCCTCGGCACAGTCCCCCGTCTTATCGTAGTCGCACCTTCCGTCCTCGCCCGCGTAGCAGCAGATCTCACCGTTGGAGGCCAGGGCATCGCAGTCGCGGTTCGGGAGGTCGTACCAGATGACCACCACGAGCTCTGGGGGCGACTTGCTGGAGGCGTCCTTGAGGATGCCCTCGAGGCTCTTGGTGTCTGTACCGCGCACTTTGGCCTTCACGTCGATCCAGTAGGCGGAGGGCACCTTCTGCATCTTCAGCAAGTTCTCCTTCGTCTTGCCCGTGGCCTTCGCAATGGACCCGTCGAACTCCTTGGCGTTCACGGGGTTGACATAGAACGCCTGTCCCTGGAAGGGGTTCGAGCTCGCTGCCTTGCCCTCGGCCGCCGCCAGCAGGCCGGAGCCGAGCACGGCGGCCCACGCAGCGGCAAGCGGCGCCATCACGCCGACTTCGCGGCCCCAGCTGGTGCGCCAGGACGCGCGGGGGAGCTGCGCTGCTGACCCCTGGGCCCACGGGCCTTGACCCCAAACGCCTGCGGAGGAGGGAGGGAGGGAGAGGCACGAGAAGGAGGGAGGAGGGCCGAAGGGGAGCCTCCGCGAACACCGCCCTCGAAACAAGCTCTGTGCTGCCGACGCCTCCATCGGCCGTGCACCTTGCAGCGGCCGCGCCGCTCGGAGCCCTCCCCTCCGACGTCGCGACGTTTCTCGGGGCGCGGGCCCCAGGGGGCTCTCGACCCCCCTGCCCGGGGACGGCCTTCCACCCCAACCAAGTCGTTGATTTGACGGTCCTGGGGCCCGGCACGATCCAGCCGGTGGCCCGAGCGGAAAAGAGCGCGGACCGAGCACAACGATGCTTAAATCGCGCTGGCGCTCCGAACGGAAACGAAGCGAACCCGACCGTTGTACAACGAACGGTGAAAACGAAACCGGTGCACACGAAAACGAAAAACGACACGAGGCCACCGACCATACAGAGAAAACAAAACGAACATCGAAACGAACTTCGCAGACCGCGCTGGAAACAAAACGAAAAACGAACTGAAGACATGGGACGACGGCTGGGGCCAGGGCGAGGTTCTGGCTGGGGCTTGAACCAGACAAAACGACAAAACAAGACACATGAAGAACAAAACGAAAAACGAACCAGGGCTGCAGCGAGGGCTACAGGGCCGGGGCTTGGGCGAAGGGCGAGGTCCCGTTTGAGGCGCGGGCGAAAACAAACGACACGGACACGTGCCACCCAGAAAATGGTGTAAGAAAAACCAGCTGTTTCACTCGTATTCTGGTCGCCAGCATGGGGCCATACACTTTGAGAAACGACACACGGGTGACACGTGCCACCCCGAAAATCACGTGAGACAACCAAGTGTCAGACTCGTATTCTAGACGCCCACATGGGGCCATACAATGTGAAACAACATACGGGCGACACGTGTCACCCCGAAAACCGTGTGAGCAACACCAATTGATTCATTCGCATTCTGGACGCCAACATGGGGCCATACAATGTGAAACGACATGCGAATGATGACCCGTGCCACCCCGAAAACCGTGAGAGCAAAACCACCTGTTTCACTCGTATTCTGGGCGCCAACATGGGGCCATGCAATGTGAATCAACACACGGGTGACTCGTGTCACCCCGAAAATCGTATGAACAAAACCAATCGTGCCACTCATATGTTGGGCGCCAGCATGGGGCCATACACTGTGAAACAACACATGGGTGACACGTGTCACACCGAAAACCGTGTGAGAAAACCCAACTGTTTCACTCGCATTCTGGGCGCTAACATGGGGCCATACAATGTGGAACAACACGCGCGCGACACGTGTCAACCCGAAAACCGTGTGAACAAAACCATTTGTTTCACTCGTATTCTGGGCGCCCAAGTAGGTCATACAGTGTGAAGCAGCACGCGGGTGACACGTGTTACCCCGAGAACCGTGCGACAAATGACACGTTGTTTCACTCGTATTCTGGACGCCAACATGGGGCCATACAGTGCGGAACAACACACGGGTGACACGTGTTACCCCGAAAACCATGTGAGACAAACCAACTGTTCCACTCCTATCCTGGACGCCAACATGGGGCCATACAATGTGAAGCAACACACGGGTGACACGTGCCACCCCGAAAATCGCCTGAGAAAAACAATGTTTGTCAATCTTATCCTAGTCGCCAAAATGGGGCCATACAATGTGAAACAACACGTGGGCGACACGTGTCACCCCGAAAACCGTGTGAGAAAAAATTAGCCTGACGAAAGACCCAACCATACGTAGTTGTGAATACCGCAATTGTGGATATATTCCTCGGTGGCGCCCCCGGGCCACGAAACGAGTGAGGGGTGTGCCGAAATGAGGGGGGTGGAACCGCATGCGAACGCAGCCACTGGGGCGTTCGGTGGAGCTCCCTATGGGGCCACGAAACGTGTGAGGGGTGTGCGAGAATGGGGGGTGGAACCGCATGCGAGCGCAGCCACTGGGGCGCTCGGTGGAGCTCCCTATGGAGCCACGAACGTGTGAGGGGTGTGCCAGAATGGGGGGTGGAACCGCATGCGGGCGCAGCCACTGGGCCTTCGGTGGAGCTCCCTATGGGGCCACGAAACGTGTGAGGGGTGTGCCAGAATGGGGGGTGGAACCGCATGCGGGCGCAGCCACTGGGGCCTTCGGTGGAGCTCCCTATGGGGCCACGAAACGTGTGAGGGGTGTGCCAGAATGGAGGGTGGAACCGCATGCGGGCGCAGCCACTGG
>CAUYUJ010011381.1:276979-309989 GCA_963575745.1 Prorocentrum cordatum | reverse complement strand
CGCACGGATGACACGCGTCACCCCGAAAACCGAGAACAATTAATTGTTCATTCGTATTCTGGGCGTCAACATGGGGCCATACAATGTGAAGCAACACACGGGTGACACGTATCACCCCGAAAACCGTGTGAGAAACACCAAATGCTTCACTCGTTTACTGGGCGCCAACATGGGGCCATACAATGTGAAACAACACACTGGTGACACGCGTCACCCCGAAAACCGAGAACAATTAATTGTTCATTCGTATTCTGGGCGTCAACATGGGGCCATACAATGTGAAGCAACACACGGGTGACACGTATCACCCCGAAAACCGTGTGAGAAACACCAAATGCTTCACTCGTTTACTGGGCGCCAACATGGGGCCATACAATGTGAAACAACACACTGGTGACACGCGTCACCCCGAAAACCGCGTGAGCAAAACCAACCGTTTCACTCCTATTCTGGGCGCCAACACAAGGGCCATCAAGTGTGAAGCAACACACGGGTGACACGTGTCACCCCGAAAACCGTGTGAGAAGCACCAAATGCTTCACTCGGTACTGGGCGCCAACATGGGGCCATACAATGTGAAACAACACACTGGTGACACGAATTTGTTTCACTCGTATTCTGGGCGCCAACATGGGGTCATACAATGTGAAACAACACACGGGTTACACGTGTCACCCCGAAAACGTATGAGAAAAACCAATTGTGTCACTCGTATTAGAGTCTAGTGACCAGGATTCGTGGGCCCTAGACTCCAAGGCCCAGGATTCCTGGGCCCTAGACTCCAAAGCCCAGGACTCCTGGGCCCTAGACTCCAGGTCCCAGGAGTCCTGGGCCCTAGACCCCCGTCCCAGCTGACGTTGATGTTGGGGGTCCAAGGCCAAGGACTCCTGAGCCCTTCACTCCAAGGCCCAGGTCTCCTGGGCCCTAGCTTCCATGGCCCAGGACTACCAGAAGAGGGTTGGACAAAAAACACGAAACGAACAACGAAACGAAGGCCCGGAACTACGGCCAAGGCTACGGCACGGGCTGGGGCCCAGGCTGACGACCAGGCCAGGAGCGCAACAACAATGACCGGAGGGAAACATCGAAACGAAAAACGAAACGAACGCCCAGGAACAGTGCCAGGGCGAGGGGCGAGATTCGGGCTAAGGCTCTCGCCCAACGAAACGAACAACGAAACGAAACGAACGCCCATGACTACGGCTAGGGCTACGGCAGAGGCTGGGGACCATGCTGAAAACGAAGGATACAATCACCAACAAAACGAACACCAAAACAAAGCGTCAAGCAATAAACAATCTGTTTATCAAACACACTCAGAACATCGAAGGACAACGGCGGCGCGAATCAAAACGGACAACGAAACGAACCGCCGAATGAACGGGGCAAACAAAACGAAAAACGAAACGCAAGTTTGCAAACGCACCAAAACAGAACGAACAACAAAACGCGCGCCCCAAACAAACGTATAACATTCAAACACGCTTTAAACAGAAACGAACAGCACAACGGAACAACAACGATCAACGAAACGAAAACACACAACAAGGGCAACAACCAAGCTAAACAACGTTGTGTTCGGCCCTTGGAAAAGAGACTGGCCGTCACGATGTCTCAGTCCGCGAGACCCACAAAGGGCTCTCGACCCTATCCCTGCGGGCACTCGTTCACATCAGTTCCAGATTTGGTGGTCCAGTGCAGCCCGTGGAGGCCGAAGTCGAAGATGAGTCTAGCGTGGGCCCCAACGAATGAAGTAGCGCAATGCGTGTGGGGCAATGCACAATAGACGAGTAGCAACGCATGAGTAGCGCAAGCAATGCAAGGCGCAACCCATGGCATTAAAAGACTTTGGACCAGCACGTGCAGAGCGCATGGGCGCAACCCGTGACGATCTCGTGGCTGGGCCAGCAATGTTAGCCTACGATGCGAGCCATGGGCGCGACCGATGACGCAGTAGTGGGCGCAACCTGTGGCACACCCACTGGACACAACCCGTGGCACCCCCAAAGCCCTGGGGCAAGAATGCGCAAACCAAGGCGCAGCCAGCCTCTGGCGCAACCCACGGGCTCAACCTGCGGCACCCCCAGGCCCTCAGGTCAAGCCCTCGCAGTTTGAAAGACACGGAGGAGCCTCGAGATGCAAGCACTGTTTGGGGGAAGGAGCGCCGGGATGTAAGCGGCTAGCAGCTCCCATTGGCGAGCCCCTGGATGCTCCCCGCAGAAGAATGCCCCTGGCCGCCCCGGAAACAACAACGGGCGGACTGCCCAGCGCGGGTGCCCGCGAGGCGACGCCGTGCCCATCACGCGCTCGGTTTTCAAGGGTACACCCTCGCGCGCGCTCTGCGCTCGCATGGCGCGCGGGCGCGGGGCACCGCCGTGCCGCTCGCGCTGCTGGGCCCATGGGCTGATGTCGTCACGCGATCCTGGTCGCGATGGAGTGGCGGGCACGGTCTCACCGATTTGGGGGCAGCGCAGGAAGCCACGCCATCATGAGTGCCCAGATCCCTGCGGTAGACATATAAGCCACGGGCCCTGGCCAAGCAAATTGAGCGTGGACTCTGCAAGCAAGCCCTGAGGCGCGCAGCTGGAGGACCAATTCTAGGTCACGTGTGCAGTCGAATTCAAGAGATCCAATCCAGCCACGCTGGGAGCACAATTGAACGTGCACTCTACAACCAACGCCCGAGTCGCGCAGCCCGAGGACAAATTCTAGGTTACGTGTGCAATTGAATTCAAGGTTCCAATCCAGCCACGCTGGGCGCGGATAGCAAAAATTCGGTGGGCCCTCACACTGCCCTCACCTCGCCAGCACCAGCCTCCGCCGCCGAGGACTCACGCCGCCTCCATCGCCGTGAGCTCCTGGCGCGACGCGCCGCCTGGGAGGCGCAGGAAGCCGCCGCTGGGGCGCCCGGAGCTGCGGCGGCACGCGACGCCGGCGGCCGCGATCAGCAGAGGCACGGTGGCGAAAAGCAGCGCTGCCTGCCCGAAGGACGTCCGCCGGCCGCCGTGGCCGAGGGCGCTCTGCCCGTCCGCGCGGCTCTCGTCGTCCTTCTTCATGATCCCGAGCAAGCTGTCCACCCCTGCGAGGGCGCCGACGCTCTGCTGCACCCCGCCGAACGCGCCGGCGGATGGCGTGCACTGGCTGTAGTAGTCGCCGTTCTGCGTGCAGGTCGAGCCTTCTGCGCAGCATGTCGGGCCGGTCCACTGCACCCCGCCGCACTGCTGGTAGGCCGCCGAGCACGCGCCGCCAGCCAGCGCGGCACCCGCCTGCACTGGCTGCAGCGGCTGCTGCGCAGGCTGCTGCTGCTGCTGCTGCTGCTGCTGCTGCTGTGCAGTCTGCGGCTGCGCAGGCTGTGCAGGCTGTGCTGGGCACCACTGCCCCTGGCTTGCACACGCCTTGCAGCTCTCCTGTGACGCCCCGCACTTGGTGTCAGACGAGTACCTCGCAGCGGGGACGCAGCCGTCCGGGGCGCAGAAGTCGGCGCCGCTGCCCGCGAAGCAGCAGAAGGCCTCGGTCGCGGGAGTGCCCTGCACGTCCGCCACCTGCTGCGTGGCCTGCTGGAGCCAGGGGTTGCCCTGCTGCTGCACCTGGCTGGGCTGCTGGAGCGTGACCTGCGGCTGCTGGGGCTGCTGCTGCTGCTGCTGCTGCTGCTGCTGCTGCAGGTCCGCGCCGCATGACCCAAACCCCGTGGCGGCGCTGCCGCCAGCGGCGTGTGCAGAGGTTGCCGGCGGCTCGAAATTTGCGTTGAGGGCCAGCTGCTGCACCTGGTAGTCGAACCATGCGCCGGCCTCGGGAGCCCTGGGCTCGGTCGTCTGGGAGCCGATGGAATCGCTGGAGCCGCACATGTTGTCGAAGCGCGGGCACGCGCCGCCGTCGGGCAGTTCCTGGCTGCAGCCGTCCGACTCGCCCGGCGTCTTCAGCCAGAAGTAGGCGTCGATCATGCTGGCGTTGGCCACGTCGGTGGTGGACGGGACTCCGGCGCCGGCGTTGCGGGGATTGCACCAGTTCTTGCAGTCCTGGCGCATGTCCGCGACGCCGTTCCTTCCGGTGTCGATGATGGCGTGCGCGTCCATGCCGAGCAGGTCGTTCGCCGCCAGGATGAGGTCCTGGGCGTAGTTGAGCTCGTTGTTGCCGGCGCTGTACTGCCCCAGCAGGTCGCAGGGGTCCGCGCAGCAGGGGTCTGTCTTGTGCCGGCCGTTGAGGCAGTATGCGTTGCGCCAGCCCTGGTCGGGGCAGAATGGGCACATCTGGCCCAACGGCTGGTAGTTCGCGACGTTCGTGGCAAAGCCGCGGATCTTCGCCATTGGGAAGGCAGCCTTCTTCAACAGGGCCATGAACTTCTCCAGGTTATCCTCCCAGCCGACCCAGCCGCCGTGAGCTGCGTCCAGGTAGACTGACACCTTCGGCACCTGGGTCGTCAGCTGCTCCAGCGCGTAGCCGATGCCCTTCGTGTAGGCGGCCTGGGTGGCGGGGTTGCCACAGTGCGGGTGGCCCAGATTGGTCGCGAGGTTTGGCAGGCTGTCGGGCTCGACGACGACCACGATGGGCAGCTTGGACTCGTACTCCTTGAGCACCTTGATGAAGGGGTCGGCGTACTCCGTCTTGTACTCTTCGATGCCCTCGGCACAGTCCCCCGTCTTATCGTAGTCGCACCTTCCGTCCTCGCCCGCGTAGCAGCAGATCTCACCGTTGGAGGCCAGGGCATCGCAGTCGCGGTTCGGGAGGTCGTACCAGATGACCACCACGAGCTCTGGGGGCGACTTGCTGGAGGCGTCCTTGAGGATGCCCTCGAGGCTCTTGGTGTCTGTACCGCGCACTTTGGCCTTCACGTCGATCCAGTAGGCGGAGGGCACCTTCTGCATCTTCAGCAAGTTCTCCTTCGTCTTGCCCGTGGCCTTCGCAATGGACCCGTCGAACTCCTTGGCGTTCACGGGGTTGACATAGAACGCCTGTCCCTGGAAGGGGTTCGAGCTCGCTGCCTTGCCCTCGGCCGCCGCCAGCAGGCCGGAGCCGAGCACGGCGGCCCACGCAGCGGCAAGCGGCGCCATCACGCCGACTTCGCGGCCCCAGCTGGTGCGCCAGGACGCGCGGGGGAGCTGCGCTGCTGACCCCTGGGCCCACGGGCCTTGACCCCAAACGCCTGCGGAGGAGGGAGGGAGGGAGAGGCACGAGAAGGAGGGAGGAGGGCCGAAGGGGAGCCTCCGCGAACACCGCCCTCGAAACAAGCTCTGTGCTGCCGACGCCTCCATCGGCCGTGCACCTTGCAGCGGCCGCGCCGCTCGGAGCCCTCCCCTCCGACGTCGCGACGTTTCTCGGGGCGCGGGCCCCAGGGGGCTCTCGACCCCCCTGCCCGGGGACGGCCTTCCACCCCAACCAAGTCGTTGATTTGACGGTCCTGGGGCCCGGCACGATCCAGCCGGTGGCCCGAGCGGAAAAGAGCGCGGACCGAGCACAACGATGCTTAAATCGCGCTGGCGCTCCGAACGGAAACGAAGCGAACCCGACCGTTGTACAACGAACGGTGAAAACGAAACCGGTGCACACGAAAACGAAAAA
This sequence comes from Prorocentrum cordatum, assembly GCA_963575745.1. Lineage (NCBI taxonomy): Eukaryota > Dinophyceae > Prorocentrales > Prorocentraceae > Prorocentrum > Prorocentrum cordatum. The sequence goes on along the minus strand of CAUYUJ010011381.1, from coordinate 304,433 downwards.
CGACACGAGGCCACCGACCATACAGAGAAAACAAAACGAACATCGAAACGAACTTCGCAGACCGCGCTGGAAACAAAACGAAAAACGAACTGAAGACATGGGACGACGGCTGGGGCCAGGGCGAGGTTCTGGCTGGGGCTTGAACCAGACAAAACGACAAAACAAGACACATGAAGAACAAAACGAAAAACGAACCAGGGCTGCAGCGAGGGCTACAGGGCCGGGGCTTGGGCGAAGGGCGAGGTCCCGTTTGAGGCGCGGGCGAAAACAAACGACACGGACACGTGCCACCCAGAAAATGGTGTAAGAAAAACCAGCTGTTTCACTCGTATTCTGGTCGCCAGCATGGGGCCATACACTTTGAGAAACGACACACGGGTGACACGTGCCACCCCGAAAATCACGTGAGACAACCAAGTGTCAGACTCGTATTCTAGACGCCCACATGGGGCCATACAATGTGAAACAACATACGGGCGACACGTGTCACCCCGAAAACCGTGTGAGCAACACCAATTGATTCATTCGCATTCTGGACGCCAACATGGGGCCATACAATGTGAAACGACATGCGAATGATGACCCGTGCCACCCCGAAAACCGTGAGAGCAAAACCACCTGTTTCACTCGTATTCTGGGCGCCAACATGGGGCCATGCAATGTGAAACAACACACGGGTGACTCGTGTCACCCCGAAAACCGTATGAACAAAACCAATCGTGCCACTCGTATGTTGGGCGCCAGCATGGGGCCATACACTGTGAAACAACACATGGGTGACACGTGTCACACCGAAAACCGTGTGAGAAAACTCAACTGTTTCACTCGCATTCTGGGCGCTAACATGGGGCCATACAATGTGGAACAGCACGCGCGCGACACGTGTCACCCCGAAAACCGTGTGAACAAAACCATTTACATTTGTTTCACCCGTATTCTGGGCGCCCAAGTAGGTCATACAGTGTGAAGCAGCACACGGGTGACACGTGTTACCCAGAAAACCGTGTGACAAATGACACGTTGTTTCACTCGTATTCTGGACGCCAACATGGGGCCATACAGTGCGGAACAACACACGGGTGACACATGTCACCCCGAAAACCATGTGAGAAAAACCAGCTGTTCCACTCCTATCCTGGACGCCAACATGGGGCCATACAATGTGAAGCAACACACGGGTGACACGTGCCACCCCGAAAATGGTGTAAGAAAAACCAGCTGTTTCACTAGTATTCTGGTCGCCAACATGGGGCCATACATTTTAGGAAGCAACACACAGGTGACACATGTCACCCCGAAAATCGCCTGAGAAAAACAATGTGTGTCAATATTATCCGCGTGTCAATATTATCCTAGTCGCCAAAATGGGGCCATACAAAGTGAAACAACACGTGGGCGACACGTGTCACCCCGAAAACCGTGTGAGAAAAACAATTGTTTCACTCGTATTCTGGGCGCCAACATGGGGCCATACAATGTGAAACAACGCACGGGTGACACATGTCACCCCGAAAACCGAGAACAATTAATTGTTCATTCGTATTCTGGGCGTCAACATGGGGCCATACAATGTGAAGCAACACACGGGTGACACGTATCACCCCGAAAACCGTGTGAGAAACACCAAATGCTTCACTCGTTTACTGGGCGCCAACATGGGGCCATACAATGTGAAACAACGCACTGGTGACACGCGTCACCCCGAAAATCGCGTGAGCAAAACCAGCCGTTTCGCTCCTATTCTGGGCGCCAACACAGGGGCCATCAAATGTGAAGCAACACACGGGTGACACGTGTCACCCCGAAAACCGTGTGAGAAGCACCAAATGCTTCACTCGGTACTGGGCGCCAATATGAGGCCATACAATGTGAACCAACACGCTGGTGACACGAATTTGTTTCACTCGTATTCTGGGCGCCAACATGGGGTCATACAGTGTGAAACAACACACGGGTTACACGTGTCACCCCGAAAACCGTATGAGAAAAACCAATTGTGTCACTCGTATTAGAATCTAGTGACCAGGATTCGTGGGCCCTAGACTCCAAGGCCCAGGATTCCTGGGCCCTAGACTCCAAAGCCCAAGACTCCTGGGCCCTAGACTCCAGGTCCCAGGAGTCCTGGGCCCTAGACCCCCGTCCCAGCTGACGTTGATGTTGGGGGTCCAAGGCCAAGGACTCCTGAGCCCTTCACTCCAAGGCCCAGGTCTCCTGGGCCCTAGCTTCCATGGCCCAGGACTACCAGAAGAGGGTTGGACAAAAAACACGAAACGAACAACGAAACGAAGGCCCGGAACTACGGCCAGGGCTACGGCACGGGCTGGGGCCCAGGCTGACGACCAGGCCAGGAGCGCAACAACAATGACCGGAAGGAAACATCGAAACGAAAAACAAAACGAACGCCCGGGAACAGTGCCAGGCGAGGGGCGAGATTCGGGCTAAGGCTCTCGCCCAACGAAACGAACAACGAAACGAAACGAACAACGAAACGAACGCCCATGACTACGGCTAGGGCTACGGCAGAGGCTGGGGACCATGCTGGAAACGAAGGATACAATCACCAACAAAACGAACACCAAAACAAAGCGTCAAGCAATAAACCATGATTCGCGCTTTACTGCCCATGCCAAAATGACGACGATGCTCATTACCTTTTGCCGGGGCCAACTGCTTATGACCACTTCAAAAGCTCTGAATCGGGATCGCCTGCTCGGCAGGCGGCACGAGACGCTAGCAGCTCCACTGCCTCCAAACTGAAGCCCCTAGAGGGAAGAAGAGGAAGGAGGAGAAAAGGGAAGGACGGTGGGGCCGCTAAAAAACTTGAGCATATATGCGTACGGAATCACATGTCGGCATTCAACGTACCGCTAATCATTCAAGAGCGAGCTCTACACATGATTCACGCTTTACTGCCCATGCCAAAATGACGACGATGCTCATTACCTTTTGCCGGGGCCAACTGCTTATGACCACTTCAAAAGCTCTGAATCGGGATCGCCTGCTCGGCAGGCGGCACGAGACGCTAGCAGCTCCGCTGCCTCCAAACTGAAGCCCCTACCCACCCCCCAAATAGTGCATTGGCCCGCTGGCTGATCGCTTTCGCCAGCACGGTGCACAGGGCGGGCGGATACGGGCAGGCGCGGGACGTCCAGAAATTTCCCTGGGAGTCCTTACCTCGCAGGGTAATGTGTTTTTTTCCCGGAGGCACTACAGCGAGCTTGTGTTCCTGAACATGTGAGCAGAACATCATCTAATTCTGGCAAGTTAAAGGTCAGAAAGATCGTGGCTTTCCGCCACGGCACGTTGTACTGGCAGTAATCCACACGATGGAACTTTGCTTTGTATGCATTAGCCAAATCAAGTAATTGCGGCGTCATCCAGAGCCTAGACGAGGCAGGATTTTCAATCAGCACGAAAAGGTTGGCGGCGACAGCCTCCTCGACCAGGCTTAGGATGTTTCTGAAAATTACATTAGCGCTGTCTATCTTACTCCAATCGGCGGGAGCGAGAGCAGGCAGGCCAAAAATATGCCGGTTACTACGCAGCGGCGGCGGCCCAAGGCCGTCATTCTTTCTGGCCCTCGACCAAGTCTTGCAATCCAGGCCGAAGTGCAGGCCGCACAGTCGACGCTGGCGGATGCGCTGCCGGAAGCCCTCGATCACTGCGGGGGCCTCGAGGTCGGCCGCAGCCCCGTCGGTGTAGTCCCAGCCCTCGGCAGCAAGCCCGCACTCGCCGACGGCGGCCGCGAGGTGAGCGGACCCGCACATGAGCTCGGCGAAGGGCGGGATCCCTGAGCTGAGACCGGGCGGCGGCCCGAAGCGGCGCGGAGGGCCTTGCTCGGCAGGCCCGCGGGGCCGCTGGCGGGCCGCCTGCGCCGCCCGCGCAGCCCGAGGCTTGTCAACACCAGCCCTTCGAGCTTGCCCGGCGCCTCCCGTGCCCGCCCGAGGCCTCCTGCTGCTGGACGAGGGCGTGGGCCTCGTAGCGCCTGACGCTCTTGTCGGAGGCCCACCTTCCGCGCTCCTTGATCTCGGGCAGCGAGCGCTGCCGCCGGAGCCGGTCGTGGGGGGGGCCCCCGTGCAGGAGCTGGCGCAGCGCGAACCTGTTGGGGATGCCCAGGGCGCGGAGCGCGGCGGCCCAGACGCCCCGCAGCTGCAGCACCGTCAGGTCGAAGAGCGGCCGAGAGGGCAGCCCCGCCTTCAAGCTCTGGAGCGCCTCCCCGAGCCACAGCGCCTCCGTGGGGTCCAGCAGGAGGGACTCGTCGGACAGCCTGACCTTGCTCACCTCGCCGCGGTCGCTGGGGCGCAGGTTCACGGCGAAGAAAGGCGACGACGTCGCGGGCGGCACCAGGTCCTGCTCCAGAAGGCCTTCCGCCTCGGAGGGGCGCAGGTAGGCCAGGAACATGGTGAGCACCATCAGGGCGGCCGCTGGCTGCTTGAGGGTCGTGATCATGACCTGGGCAATCAGAGCAGTCACCACCCAATGGGACCGGGGGGCGTGTGACTCCTGGGTCGAGCCGCTCCCGCCCCTGCAGCGCCCGCGACAGCCGCGGGAGGCGCAGCCCACCGCGCCGGGAAAAGTCGGGGTGCTCCGAGACGAACGCCGCGTAGACCCGCTGGACCGCGCCCTTGTCGAGACCCTCGGCCCAGGCGAAGTTGGCGTAGTTCGTCAGCGCCAGGTCGGCCGCCGCGGGGGTGTCGAGCGAGAGCCCGTTCACGGCGACAAACTGCCTGAGCTCGACCATGCACTCCGCGTAGGTCTTCTGGGTGTCGGGAGCCACGGCGTTGGTCTCCAGAAACGACTGCGAGCCCGCGGGCACCAGCCGGAAGGTCCCTGCGGCCGCCGCCCGCCTCGCCGATCGCTCCTCGCGGGAACTCCCCGCGAAAGGCCGCCCCCCCAGCTGCTCCTTGCGGAGCGCAGCCCGAGCCTGGGCGACTCGGCGCGCGGGCGCGCGGCGCAGCCGCGAGGTCTCCATGCGGGCGCTCCCACCGGCGTGAACCCTTGTCCAAGTGGTTCAGCTCAGACGGGATCCAGCGATTCTCGAACCGAACATTGGCTGCGACGGAGTAGGCTGCCTCTCGGCGGCAGCACAGGAGCAGGCCAAAGGCTGAGCACCTGCCCCGAGACAGCGCCAAGACGGTCCCCAGATTGTCCCCGAGCTTCAGGTGCCGCTTGTTGAAGGCCCTCGTGGACCTGAGGATGTGCCTAGAGGCCGCGTTGCTGGCCCTCCCCTCCAAGACCGTGATGCTTTCCGATACGTGGAACGGGGCCGCGAACACTTCGGTCCAGGCCTCCTCGCTGAGCACGCTGTGTGGAACCTCGGCGAAGTCCGGATTGAGCTCCCAGGGGTCCTCTGAGCCTAGGGGGTACTCGACGCTCTTGACAGCGTTGACATCCCCGAAGACATCCATGTTGACATAGCCGCGGGGCCCCATCGGAGCCCTCCCTGACGATAGCCTCGCGCGGGTCCCCGTAGGTGTCCTCGTTGGAGCCCTCCCCGAAGATGGCCTCGCACGGGTCCCCGTCCGTGTCCTCGTTGGAGCCCTCCCCGAAGCTGGACGCAAGAGCAGACTTCCTCGCAGACGCGGCCGTCGGCACTCGGTACCGCCACCTCTCACTCACTCTCCCGATGGACGAGACGACGGAGACAGGGAGGTTGGTTGTTGCCACGGCCATCCCGGAAAGGCGCGCGTCACTGGCGACGACAGTCGGGCTCCATGGCATTCGCAAGTTACTGAACATGACGCTGAGCAAAGACCGGCACTGGGCGACTTCCGCCGCTGCCGAGGGCCACAGGCGTCTCCTCTCTGTGTAATGCTCGCTGATGAAGTCATAGAGTGCCCTCAAGATGCATAACAACTCTCTCCGAAGCATGATGTGATCAATGACGTGTCCGACGAAACGTTCGATCTCCTTGCATGTGACCCTCGGCCTCCGCTCAAGCCAAAGACAAGCCTGCCTGAGCCTATCAGTGCGCTCTGGGCGTGAGAAGACCATCCCCTGCACCCCGTCGACGAGACGGCCCGAGCTGGAGAAGGTGGGCGAGGCTCGTGCGACCTCGTGGATCTCAACGCCGAGGGAAGTCCAGCTGGAAATTATATCGTCTAACATCTTGTCACACTGGTGCGGGTCTGTCCCCACCAGGTTTATGTTATCACAATAAGGGAGCAGACGCGGCCTACCCTCCCCCAGGGACGGAACTGGACCATGGTCCGTGAGCAGGCGCTCAGGACCCACCGAGGCAGCCTGCAGGCATCGAAAGACGTTGCAGCGCTGCCCCAGCCAGAAGGCCCAGTTCCATCCCATCGGAACCACGGAGAGGAAGGGCCAGACCCAACCCCCGCGCTCCACCTGGGGCGAGTCGACCGCGCTGCACCCCCACTGTGACAACATAGCCTCGGGCACCGGCGGGAGCGAGAAGAACAGTCCGAGCTCCTCCCTCAGACCGAATGCGTAGAAATAGTTGCGGATGTCGGCCTGCGCGCAGTACAACATCTCCTTGAAGCTGCCAGTCTCGTCGACGTCGTCCTGCAGGCAGACCCTGCCGTAGGCCGCCGAGGTGCCCATGCTCTGCGGCGGCGCGTGCTTGAAACGCCTGTTGGGGATGCGGGCGCCCCGCGCCAAGCGCTGCTGGCCGTTCTTCTTGCTGACAAAGAACGGCGTCACCAAGTCCTTACGGTTGAAGGTAAAGGAGACCATGCCCGCGGACACGAGGTCGCTCACGAACGTCACGTAGGCGTCGTCATGCTTCCGCAGGTACTCGCCCATGTAAGGGGTGATGGGGGGCTCGGTCTCCACGATCCTGCCCCACTCATCAGCAGAGCGCAGCATGCGCGCCTCGAAGTGCAGCAGATACTCCCTCCCGACGGGGTCGATCACAGCCTCGACCCGTGGCACCGACGAGCCCACTCTGGGGATGTCTACTCGAGATCTGTCATACCGCACCACCGGACTCTTAGCCTCCTCGCCTGTGTACGAGAGGTTGATAGCCAGAAGCTCACGAGCGGCCTCACGGCGTGTATACATGGTGTTGGCTCTTGGGGCAGCCTTCACCTGAGAAAAGATGGCCCGATGGGCCCCCCTCTGAGCAGCATTCGCAGGACCGTGCCGCGGCTGCGGAGGATGAAGTAAGCTGATGCCGTCTATCACCTCATTGCATTCAGCCTGAAGTCGGCGACGACGGGCCAGCCTGCGGCGGACGCACTCCGAAGCCCCCGGCCTCGTGGGTGGCGCCACCTCGACCCTCGGCAGCGGGAAGAGATCTCGCTGGCGGTCTGGCTGAGCGGACAAAACTGCGGCGGGTCGTTCCCGCTCGTGGGTCTGTTGCCGGCTGGAGCGCGGCCCGAAACTCCAGCCTGAGGAAGTCATTGCCCTGCGCCCCCAGCTCCGCCTGGGGGATGCTTGCCGGACTTCCTGAGCTTGGCCTCCTCCTTCGCCTTGCGCTTCTCCTTCTGGATGGCGACCTCGTCCTTGAGGCCCTCCGCGATGTACTTCTGGAACGCTGGTACGACTGAAGCACCATCCTTCCGAGTCTGGAGCCCCATGTACAGGTCGGCCGCCGAGTAGTCAGGGTTCGAGGGAGACCCCCGATGAGCGTCCTCGATGAGCTGCATGCGGCGCGCCAGCAGCTCTGCAGACTGCAAGGCGCCAATGTTGAGCTGGTCCACAGTCAGCATGGACTCCAAGACCCGACATATCATCTCGTGCTCGTGCACCGAGCGGTCGCCCTCGGGGATCCTCGCACCCCTCACCCAGCTCTCATGGTGGGTCACCGCCGAAAGCCCAGCATCGCGCCAGGAGCGCGCGAGGGGCAGGGCGGTGCGAGGCCCCTGCACCAGGACTCCATCTTCGGGTTCGTCAGCGACTTGGTTGTCGACCGCCTCGGCGAAAGGCCTCCGCCGCACCCCCTCGTTGTTGAACTTCACCTGCATGACCCTGAGGTCGTCGACCACGTAGCTGTCCAGGTCGCGGCGGGCGACGAGGCGGGCCACGATCTTGCCAGCTGGGAGCTCGACCACCGCGCAGTCACCAACGATGGTCGACCCGTCAGGGAGCGAGCGGGTCGGGGAGCTGCTGCCCCCTGGTGTATCTGTGGTAGTCCTCCGTGGCGACCCAGACCGAGCCAGGCGGAACTGGGGGCGCGGCTGCGCCCGCGCGCCCGACGACGCCCGCGATCCCCGGGCCACGAGCCGCGCCCGCTCCAGCGCCGGGTGCTCCCGCCGCGGCCTGGGGGGCGCCTCCCGCCAGAGCTGGCGCCACCTGCCCGACGCGGCCCCCGACCATGAGCGCACCGTCCCGCTTGAGCTGCTCCATCAAGGCCGCGTCGGGCGGGTTGCGAAACCTGTAGATGCGTCGCGGGTCCACGCCCGCGGGAGTGTCTCCAGGCCGAGCTATCCACCTCACCTCGGCGATATCGTCATTCTGCTGGCTCACGTCCTCGGCATAGTGGTCGCCGTCGTTGGTGTGGTTGGCCACCAGCGACGGCTCCGTCTCGGAAACACCCGTGACCACCCGCTCATGGAAGATCTCGGGCCCCGGAACCTCGTACCTGATCAGCAGCCAGTCCCCTGGGGCGGCCATCTCACGCCTGCCGGAGCGGCGGGCGCCGCCTCACCTGCGCCACCTGCGCCCGCGCCAGCTCGCCCAAGTCCGCGTCCTCCTCGACAGCCGCGCGGCGGCGGCGGCAGCCCCGACGAGCCCGCGAAGCTGTCGCCCCCAGAGCCCCCGTGATGCCGCCGACGGCCACGGAAGCTCCGTCGAAGCCGAGGACGTCGCCCTCGGCCCGCAAGGGGTACACGGCGGGGCACGAGAGGTTGACGGGCGGCGGCTGGGGGCACGCAAGCTGCACCACCGGGGCTGGGCAGCTCAGGTTGGCCACCGGGCAGGGGGGGCACGTAAGGATGGCCCCCGGACACGTGAGCCTGCAGTCAGGGCAGGCTGGCACCCCGTGCGAGAAGGCGAGGTACTGCGCGAAGAGCTCCGCCCCGCGCCAGAGCCCTGCCTTCAGGTTGGGCCCGACAGGGGCCCCACGCACAGCGGCGGCCGGGCCAGGGAGCATGCGGTGCCCTGGGTCTCTCTCCGCCGCTAAAAAACTTGAGCATATATGCATACGGAATCACATGTCGGCATTCAACGTACCGCTAATCATTCAAGAGCGAACTCTACACATCTTTTTATCAAGCACAATCAGAACATCGAAGGACAACGGCGGCGCGAAACAAAACGGACAACGAAACGAACCGCCGAATGAACGGGGCAAACAAAACGACAAACGAAACGCAAGTTTGGAAACGCACCAAAACAGAACGAACAACAAAACGCGCGCCCCAAACAAACGTTTGACATTCAAACGCGCTTAAAACAGAACCGAACAATACAACGGAACAACAACGATCAACGAAACGAAAACACACAATAAGGGCAACAACCAAGCTAAACAACGTTGTGCTCGGCCCTTGGAAAAGAGACTGGCCGTCACGATGTCTCAGTCCGCGAGACCCACAAAGGGCTCTCGACCCTATCCCTGCGGGCACTCGTTCACATCAGTTCCAGATTTGGTGGTCCAGTGCAGCCCGTGGAGGCCGAAGTCGAAGATGAGTCTAGCGTGGGCCCCAACGAATGAACCAGCGCAATGCGTGTGGGGCAATGCACAATAGACGAGTAGCAACGCATGAGTAGCGCAAGCAATGCAAGGCGCAACCCATGGCATTAAAAGACTTTGGACCAGCACGTGCAGAGCGCATGGGCGCAACCCGTGACGATCTCGTGGCTGGGCCAGCAATGTTAGCCTACGATGCGAGCCATGGGCGCGACCGATGACGCAGTAGTGGGCGCAACCTGTGGCACACCCACTGGACACAACCCGTGGCACCCCCAAAGCCCTGGGGCAAGAATGCGCAAACCAAGGCGCAGCCAGCCTCTGGCGCAACCCACGGGCTCAACCTGCGGCACCCCCAGGCCCTCAGGTCAAGCCCTCGCAGTTTGAAAGACACGGAGGAGCCTCGAGATGCAAGCACTGTTTGGGGGAAGGGGCGCCGGGATGTAAGCGGCTAGCAGCTCCCATTGGCGAGCCCCTGGATGCTCCCCGCAGAAGAATGCCCCTGGCCGCCCCGGAAACAACAACGGGCGGACTGCCCAACGCGGGTGCCCGCGAGGCGACGCCGTGCCCATCACGCGCTCGGTTTTCAAGGGTACACCCTCGCGCGCGCTCTGCGCTCGCATGGCGCGCGGGCGCGGGGCACCGCCGTGCCGCTCGCGCTGCTGGGCCCATGGGCTGATGTCGTCACGCGATCCTGGTCGCGATGGAGTGGCGGGCACGGTCTCACCGATTTGGGGGCAGCGCAGGAAGCCACGCCATCATGAGTGCCCAGATCTGGGCGGTAGACATATAAGCCATGGGCCCTGGCCAAGCAAATTGAGCGTGGACTCTGCAAGCAAGCCCTGAGGCGCGCAGCTGGAGGACCAATTCTAGGTCAGTGTGCAGTCGAATTCAAGAGATCCAATCCAGCCACGCTGGGAGCACAATTGAACGTGCACTCTACAACCAACGCCCGAGTCGCGCAGCCCGAGGACAAATTCTAGGTTACGTGTGCAATTTAATTCAAGGTTCCAATCCAGCCACGCTGGGCGCGGATAGCAAAAATTCGATGGGCCCTCACACTGCCCCCACCTCGCCAGCACCAGCCTCCGCCGCCGAGGACTCACGCCGCCTCCATCGCCGTGAGCTCCTGGCGCGACGCGCCGCCTGGGAGGCGCAGGAAGCCGCCGCTGGGGCGCCCGGAGCTGCGGCGGCACGCGACGCCGGCGGCCGCGATCAGCAGAGGCACGGTGGCGAAAAGCAGCGCTGCCTGCCCGAAGGACGTCCGCCGGCCGCCGTGGCCGAGGGCGCTCTGCCCGTCCGCGCGGCTCTCGTCGTCCTTCTTCATGATCCCGAGCAAGCTGTCCACCCCTGCGAGGGCGCCGACGCTCTGCTGCACCCCGCCGAACGCGCCGGCGGATGGCGTGCACTGGCTGTAGTAGTCGCCGTTCTGCGTGCAGGTCGAGCCTTCTGCGCAGCATGTCGGGCCGGTCCACTGCACCCCGCCGCACTGCTGGTAGGCCGCCGAGCACGCGCCGCCAGCCAGCGCGGCACCCGCCTGCACTGGCTGCAGCGGCTGCTGCGCAGGCTGCTGCTGCTGCTGCTGCTGCTGCTGCTGCTGCTGCTGTGCAGTCTGCGGCTGCGCAGGCTGTGCAGGCTGTGCTGGGCACCACTGCCCCTGGCTTGCACACGCCTTGCAGCTCTCCTGTGACGCCCCGCACTTGGTGTCAGACGAGTACTTCGCAGCGGGGACGCAGCCGTCCGGGGCGCAGAAGTCGGCGCCGCTGCCCGCGAAGCAGCAGAAGGCCTCGGTCGCGGGAGTGCCCTGCACGTCCGCCACCTGCTGCGTGGCCTGCTGGAGCCAGGGGTTGCCCTGCTGCTGCACCTGGCTGGGCTGCTGGAGCGTGACCTGCGACTGCTGGGGCTGCTGCTGCTGCTGCTGCTGCTGCAGGTCCGCGCCGCATGACCCAAACCCCGTGGCGGCGCTGCCGCCAGCGGCGTGTGCAGAGGTTGCCGGCGGCTCGAAATTTGCGTTGAGGGCCAGCTGCTGCACCTGGTAGTCGAACCATGCGCCGGCCTCGGGAGCCCTGGGCTCGGTCGTCTGGGAGCCGATGGAATCGCTGGAGCCGCACATGTTGTCGAAGCGCGGGCACGCGCCGCCGTCGGGCAGTTCCTGGCTGCAGCCGTCCGACTCGCCCGGCGTCTTCAGCCAGAAGTAGGCGTCGATCATGCTGGCGTTGGCCACGTCGGTGGTGGACGGGACTCCGGCGCCAGCGTTGCGGGGATTGCACCAGTTCTTGCAGTCCTGGCGCATGTCCGCGACGCCGTTCCTCCCGGTGTCGATGATGGCGTGCGCGTCCATGCCGAGCAGGTCGTTCGCCGCCAGGATGAGGTCCTGGGCGTAGTTGAGCTCGTTGTTGCCGGCGCTGTACTGCCCCAGCAGGTCGCAGGGGTCCGCGCAGCAGGGGTCTGTCTTGTGCCGGCCGTTGAGGCAGTATGCGTTGCGCCAGCCCTGGTCGGGGCAGAATGGGCACATCTGGCCCAACGGCTGGTAGTTCGCGACGTTCGTGGCAAAGCCGCGGATCTTCGCCATTGGGAAGGCAGCCTTCTTCAACAGGGCCATGAACTTCTCCAGGTTATCCTCCCAGCCGACCCAGCCGCCGTGAGCTGCGTCCAGGTAGACTGACACCTTCGGCACCTGGGTCGTCAGCTGCTCCAGCGCGTAGCCGATGCCCTTCGTGTAGGCGGCCTGGGTGGCGGGGTTGCCACAGTGCGGGTGGCCCAGATTGGTCGCGAGGTTTGGCAGGCTGTCGGGCTCGACGACGACCACGATGGGCAGCTTGGACTCGTACTCCTTGAGCACCTTGATGAAGGGGTCGGCGTACTCCGTCTTGTACTCTTCGATGCCCTCGGCACAGTCCCCCGTCTTATCGTAGTCGCACCTTCCGTCCTCGCCCGCGTAGCAGCAGATCTCACCGTTGGAGGCCAGGGCATCGCAGTCGCGGTTCGGGAGGTCGTACCAGATGACCACCACGAGCTCTGGGGGCGACTTGCTCGAGGCGTCCTTGAGGATGCCCTCGAGGCTCTTGGTGTCTGTACCGCGCACTTTGGCCTTCACGTCGATCCAGTAGGCGGAGGGCACCTTCTGCATCTTCAGCAAGTTCTCCTTCGTCTTGCCCGTGGCCTTCGCAATGGACCCGTCGAACTCCTTGGCGTTCACGGGGTTGACATAGAACGCCTGTCCCTGGAAGGGGTTCGAGCTCGCTGCCTTGCCCTCGGCCGCCGCCAGCAGGCCGGAGCCGAGCACGGCGGCCCACGCAGCGGCAAGCGGCGCCATCACGCCGACTTCGCGGCCCCAGCTGGTGCGCCAGGACGCGCGGGGGAGCTGCGCTGCTGACCCCTGGGCCCACGGGCCTTGACCCCAAACGCCTGCGGAGGAGGGAGGGAGGGAGAGGCACGAGAAGGAGGGAGGAGGGCCGAAGGGGAGCCTCCGCGAACACCGCCCTCGAAACAAGCTCTGTGCTGCCGACGCCTCCATCGGCCGTGCACCTTGCAGCGGCCGCGCCGCTCGGAGCCCTCCCCTCCGACGTCGCGACGTTTCTCGGGGCGCGGGCCCCAGGGGGCTCTCGACCCCCCTGCCCGGGGACGGCCTTCCACCCCAACCAACTCGTTGATTTGACGGTCCTGGGGCCCGGCACGATCCAGCCGGTGGCCCGAGCGGAAAAGAGACTGGCCGTCACGATGTCTCAGTCCGCGAGCCCCACCAGGGCTCTCGACCCTATCCCTGCGGGCACTCTTTCACACAAGTTCCAGATTTGGTGGTCCACGGCAGCCCGTGGAGGCCGAAATCGAAGATGAGTCTAGCGTGGGTCCCAACGAATGAAGTAGTGCAATGCGTGTAGGGCAATGCAAAACGAACCAATGCAACGCATGAGTGGCAACGCAAAGTGGCGCAATCAATGCAAGGCGCAAGCCATGGCACAGGCCATGGGCGCAAGCTGTGACAACCTCGTGGGTGCAGCCCTTGGTGCTCCAAAATCCCTGGACCGGCTTTTGCAGCCTACGACGCGACCTACTGGCGCAACCGATGGCGCAACCCATGGGCGCAACCCGCGGCCCTCCCAACTCCCTGGGCCAAATGCGCAACTTATGGGCGAAACCTATGGGCGCAAGCTGTGGCATACCCACTGGGCGCAACCCATGGCATCCGAAAACCCTGGGGCGAGCATGCGCAAACCATGGCGCATCCAGCCTGTGGCGCAACCCGTGGGCGCAACCTGCGGTACCGCCAAACCCTCAGGCCACCATGCTCAATTCCTCGCACTGCTTGGGATACAGGGAGACAAAGAGGACCCCCGTTAATGCAAGCCAGGATGTAAATCTACTGGCCCCATTGGAGGCCAACAAGCTGTATGGCCTAGGCTGTCCGGTTCCTGGCAACAGTTCCAGTTCCCCCGTTTCCCCGTTCCACTGTTGAAGTGATTGAAATCCGCGCGAGCGGGGAGGGGGCGCAAAGCGCCCGCTGACCACGCCAATTCGACGTGTTCTGAATCCCTGGGGGGGGCCCTGCGACGCCTGAACATGTAGCAGGTTCGCGTCTCCGAGGCCACATCCGAGCAAATCATAACATGTTCGCGCTCCCGAAGCCACAATCCCTGACAATCGCTCCAGGTCGGGGCGCTCGAAGCCACAATCCCCCGTCGCGCTCCCGAGGCCAAAAGCCCCCTTATAAACTGCACTGGACTCGCGCTTCCCAAACCACAACCTCTTGTGGAGCCGCTCGGCTCGCGCTCCCCAAGCCACAGCCCCGTATAGATTACACCACACTCGCGCTCCCGAGGCCATACTCCTTTGTAACTTACAACGGGCTCGCGCTCCCAAGGCAACAATCCCTTAGACATTACGCCAAGTTTGCGCCCCTGAAGCTTCAATCATAAGTAAGTCCCGTCAGATTCGCACCCCACAAACCACAATCCCTAATAAATGACTGCGCAAAACCGTTCTCGAGGCCGCAACCCCATCTAAGCTGCGCAAGATTCGCGATCCCCAAACCACAATCCATCATCACATTCGCTCTCACGAGGGAGGCAACAACCCGCAGTACATTACAGCGGGCCCGCACTCCCGGGGTCATTAATCCCAACTGGAGCACGCCTAGCTCAGTTTGAAGGGGGCTGGAAGGCCCAGCCAACAGCTTCGCCTCAGGCGAAGCCAAGCTCCCGCTCTGTTGTATCGTAGTAGCGATAGTCCCAATGCAAGAGGAGATGCCATCTCAAGCAAGAGGGAATACCTTCTGATCTCAATAACGATTGTGTGCCTCGCGGTGAGGCACAGTCAAATCTGGGTGGCCGGCCGCTTTGAGCCAAGGCGGCCGCGGGCGCCCGCTCGCTTCCACTCCTTACGTCCCCCAGCTCGCTTTAAAGTCGGGGGGGGCGGGAGACGAAGCGTGCGCCCACCGCCCGCATAGCAGGAACAGTTCAGCAGCTAACCTATACAAAGACAGGAAAAGAGACGGGCCCAAAGGAGGTGGACCCGCCATCAAGTTACCTCGCATATATAACGTACTCATCAGGCGGTCTCAGAGCTTCTTGTCTGGCCGGCCCGGTATGGAGTATGTCTTTTCAGGTCATGTTTGAAGGTCTGTATACCTCCCATGACTTGTAGGAGCATCTCTCTGTCGATGCTCCCGTTGGTGTGTCCATCCGCAGTCATGTCGCGGGTATCACATCACTGAACGCTATGCACGATTCCACGCTCCATCATCTGTCGTATCCAACTGATGTGTCCTAAAAGGGCACACCCAGTCGGCTTCTTCAAGACTTTGCTTGACAAGGACTTCAAAACAGACTCAGCATCGATGGTCAGAGTGACCTTGATGCTCAGGCCACCCAGCTCAAGTATATCTTCCAACTGAGTTGGCGTGAGCGGCCCCGCGTGGAGCTCGCGCAGAGTCACAACCGTGGGATAACAGTCCTCCAAATGATGGGCTGCTGCAAATGTCTCTGCTGAGTAGCCTGAGCGGACTTGCAAGCGGCGAGACTTACAGTGCGCATCAATCAAGTGAACGACAGGCTTGCCAGATGACGTGTTTCCACGTGGTAGCAGGTTTGCCCCGCGAATGCCATAGCCTTTGGCGTCGTCATCGGCGTCTCCACTCAGGCGTCGATAGCCTGAGTCGCTATGTGAGTCGACCTCGCCCGTGGGGTTCATCGCCTGGTAGACGATCTTCTTCGGGCAGGCCTGTAACCTTCTTGTGATCGCGCTCAGTCGTCGCACTTTAAGACTGGCCGGTTCTTGGACACGCTGTAGAGATACAACATATGCCATCAACCATACCTGGGTGATCAGGGCGCATGCCAGCGCACCGCTGAGGCTGACGAACATGTCTGCCACCATCTTGGTCGCTTGAGCGTCAGCGTCAGCACAGGTCAATTCAGGATGTTGTGTAGGACGGAGCTGTTTGACAGATTGTATATTGATCCAAAATAACATTGCCGCCCTCATCCTTAGTGTTTCTTACAGCACAATTAGTGTATGCGTGCTTGTTGAATATACACTTACCGACGGTATCCTCAACGCATTTGACATACTTGTCAATAGTGCCCTCAGTACCGGCCATATTAATGTCACCAACATGCTTGGCCGTGAGCAAGTTGTTGCTCGTCTCGAACTCCTCGTCGTAAGACGTAGGTCGGAGGCCGCGTCCTCTGGTGGTTCTCCTGGGCTTAAGTGAGAGAGCCCGTGGGGCGTCCTTAGTGCCTGTGCCCGGTTTCAAGCACTGTAGACAGTGCTTTGACTCGTCGTAGTTCTCAAATCCTGGAAGAATACGGAGCGCAGTTGCCGATCCAGGTGGCAAGGTAAAGCACGCCGCGCGCCCCTTTTCACCAGTTGCCTCAGCAAGTTCCTGATAGGTCAATCCCTTCAGGAAGGCCATGCTGATGTCAAGGGAAACAATGATCAACTGCTTCTTGCACGCTGCCGCGCTAGCAAGTAACCCCTGGTTCGACCTTCTGGCTGTTCCCGAAAATGCTTCGACGTCGAAAACTTCAAGGTCCATGAAGCCTCGAAGTACCAAACGAAGTCGGATGGCACGTTCCATCTCGCCCTTTTCGTTCTTCACGAATTTCCATTTGTATACGTACCTCGAAGTCATGAGGTTCGACGCTTTGGCTATCCCCTGCATTTTAAAACATTTGTTGTCGAACCATGTCTTGAGCTCAGTGAAAAGAGCCTTCGATATTTTCTCGGAATTCGCCTGAATGTCAGCTTTGGCGAGGAGGTCGTCTTCCTTGTCGCCCACCGCTCGCTTTGCAGCGGCGGTAACATATTCTCGCATAGTGGTCACCCGGTCGGCATCTAATGACCTGTGTTGCTGCTCGGACAAGACTACCTTTGAAACTTCTGTCGTAAAGCACAGTTCAACGTATCGACCGTTTTCGTCAGAGTCGAGTCCGTAGCTGTCGTCTTCGACCATGGTGCACAGGGGGGCGTAGTACGTCTCCTCGGTATCGGGATCTTCAGTGCGCCCCCACTTCGGCAGGTGTCCCCGCTGTTCGTCAGCTACAGTGATCAGCGCACTCTGATCAGGAACCATCTGTTTGGGTACGGTAAACAGGTCTTCTAGTGGAGGTGCCTCCAACCATTCTCTTTCCCCTCGCAGTTCTGCGTACCACACCTCCATAACAAGTGACTCAAGATCAGCTTCTGATTTCCCGTAGATCGTAGACAGCCGTCCGTCATCATATTCTGGTTTGGCTTCTGTAGCCTCTCTTGTGGTTCCTTCAGGTGTCGGCGCATCAGCCAAGTCCTCAAACCTTGACATGTCCTGATCGAAGCCTGCCTGAGGTTTAGTGGACTTCAGGCATTGGATGATTCGTGAATGTGGTGATCCAATTATGTCATGTATATTCAGAGCAGTACCTTCTGCTTCGTAGTAGTGGAATCCGGGATTCACGTCGTTGTCGCAATGGGCCAATATGCAGCTGTCAGCGTAAGTAACCGGAGGTAGCTCATGTATACTCTTGGCTAGTCTGACCGAAACTACGTTCTCGATGCGAAAGAAGTTTCTGATCAGATATTGTAGAGCCAAGTGTACCTTTGGAGATAAACGACTTGCGGTTGTCATCTGAAGCGCACCTTTCTTGGTCGGCACATAACCAAATGTCGGGGCAGGTCTCCCCGCTGACAGGCTGGCTACGAACGTCAACGCTGTGCGTAGTGCAGTGTTGTGGGAGCCAATCTCTCGGGCTATGAATGCTTCAATATAGAGAGCGAATGTCTTGCATCGCGCATTGTACTTGAACATCTCGATTGCCTACTCGGGTGATGGCCTGAGGCCTTTCGGGATCATTCTTTACGACTGGGAACGGGCCATTCCAGCCTCCCCAGTCATCTTTAGTAGTCGTAGGGCGATGGTAGTCGACCAAATCTCCTTCGTCATAATAGTGCTGACTTGTAATTGTCGTCTTAGTGCGTAGAGCACGATTGGTCCTAGCTACGGCCGTGGCCTGTGTGATCGCTTCAATACATACCCTGCGTATCGTCTGTTCACGAGAATGATCTGATGTTTCTGTCGGCCGCTCGTGGTCCAGAACAGGATGGTCAGGGGGCATTGCTGGTTGCCGTCCAAACAATGCGTTGTATGGAGACACTTCGTTATATAAGGTACATGCGTTGGCGGCGAACAAGGCTTCGCGCAGTAGTCTGGTGAACACAAGAGGTATATCTAACCTATTCAGTTCAGCCTCCATGGCGCGAAGTAGATGACGTAGGATACCATTTCTGGCCTCGATCGTCGCAGCGTGCTGTCCACGCGCACGTTTTCTAAGTTCAGTCCCTGTTGCCTTGAGGACTGCTTTCGCAGCGTCATTATTAAGGGCGCTTTCTCCGTCGGAGTAAAGTACCTTGGCCGGTCCAAACTGCATCCAGCACTGATGATATGCATCCAGGATCGTGGTCATCATGTTGTCTGGTATTTCCAACCCAGTAGCATATCGTATGCAACGATCGATACTGTGAATTATATTGTGTTCTTGCTTGTAGAACACCAAGTCACATTCCACTTCATCCTTGAATTTGCCAGGAAAGGCAGTAGAGGGCATAACTGCGTATCCAAGTTTGTCCCAAGCTTTGCATTCTCGGCACGTGTCGCAGACACCCTTGATGAGGTTGGGTCTAACACTGTCCAGACCTACTTTGCTTAAGATGAGTCTCATCTTAGGCTCCTTCGCATGGAACCAGCGTAAGTGCAGTTTTCGCAACTCGCGTGTTACCATGTTGGGGTCAAGGCCTCGCAAGTTTTGGTAGACTGATTTGTACATCGAACCGTGACCAGTCTGGTAGTCGTGGTCGTGCAGCAGGGTTCCCTGCTGGTGGTGGTGGAGGTGCTTCTCCACCTTGCTGTCGAGGACGTCTGACTCTAACCTGTGGTAGTCGGAGATGGTCATCCGAACTACCAGCTCCACTCGAGGCAGGTTGCCCTGCAGCAGGCTCAGCAGCATGTCTTCCAACAGAAATGTCGTGACTGTTTGCGCCTGCGGTGGGTCCAGCTCTCAAGCCAGGTCTCGGTGCTTTCAGTCGCGTAGGTGCTGGTGCTGCTGGTGCCTCAGGTGGTGGCGCTGCTGCTTCAGCAAGATCTGGTAAAGCACGTCCTGCAGCCGGTGCGACGGGAACCGGCGGAATCTGCCCATGATTGTCGGGAAGCTTCCACGGCTTGGCAAACTTACATTTGCCAGGTGTTAGTACATGTCCAGGTTTGTTATTCCCGCAGTTCTTCTTGCAGCTCGGACACTCCCAGTGATAGTCGTCATTATCGTACCATCTGCAATGTCTCGGATCTCTATCATGAGATGGAGAGTGCACGTTAACGTTATCCGCGCAGGCAGGACAACGAAGCCCTCCCGACGGTGCTCTCGTAATCGAGCCATTAGGTTGTCGGGGAAGACTCGGGTCCTCCAAATCGCACCCCCCTGCGTTGGTCGCCAACGCGGTGGGCGAATATGGGTAACCATAGAAAGGGTCACGAGTTGTCTGGAAGAGATCGTGTGCGATCTGAACAGATTCAACGAAAAACGCGACTGCATCTTTGGTGTATATTGTGCAACCATGGACAGTTCCTTATTGCACACCGACGCATGCTGATGATGGCCACTACATCGCTTTTAGTTGTTTGACCTAAACGGTTGGACCCCGCCCTCCCCAGTCGGCTTGGATTTCCTCTCTCTCCCTGCCCTTGCCTCTGCTGCTCTGTCTCTTTCTCTCTCTCTCTCTCTCTCTCTCTCTCTCTCTCTCTCTCTCTCTCTCTCTCTCTCTCTCTCTCTCTCTCTCTCTCCCCCTCTCTCCCGCTCAAGCCTTCGGGGCTCAAAGCCCTGGAGCCGACCTCAGGAAGTCTGGGCGCCCCCCGGGCCCCCGGAAGCGCGCGTGCGATGGCCGCCTGGCGCCTGGCGCCGGCGGGTCCCGCACGCGGGCTGGTTGCGCTGGCCGCCAGCGCGGCCGCCTACGACTAGCGCGGACCGCTCAGCACAGCGGCGGCCCGCGCCGGGTGGGCCGGCCCAGCCGAGGCCCGCGAGGCCCTAGCTGCCTGGGCGCACCGTGCCGCACTACGACGACTCCGAGCACGGCACGGAGACCGGCGATCCAGGAGGGAGGTGAGGCTGCTAGCAGCACCCAGGCGCCGCCCGACAGTGGGCCGCCGGGCGCGCCCCCTCAGCCGCCCACCCACGCCGCCGGAGGGGTCGACAACACCAGCAACGCCACCGGCGGCACCAGTGACGGAGAGTCCTGGATCGGCGGCTGGGGCGTCTGGGCGCTGGGCTGGAAGCTCTTGGGCGAGGGCACCTGGGCCTGGCGCCTGAGCGGCATGGGCGGGGGCGCGTGCGAGAAGCTGGACAGCCTCGGGAGCGCCTTCTCGACCCGCGCCGAGACGGGCTGGCTGGCCATGGAGGGCGGCTGGTTCTTCTACGCCCTCGAGAAGCTGGGCCAGACGGTATTCGGGGCCGCCTGGCCGGTGGTGGCGTGGACGTTCATCTTCCTGGCCTTCCTCGCGATGCTCGCCTTCCTCACCCACATCTGCCGGGCGCTGCTGGCCCCCTGTGCCGCCGCCCTCTGGTTGATTGGTCTTCTGGCGCGGTGCTTCAAGTGCCGCCGGCGAGAGCCTGGCGATGCAGCTGCCGACGGCTCCGCCTGCCCTCACCCAAATCCACTGGATGGGGCCAGAGACCGGACCCGCCACGACCACCGAGTACTACAGCAAGAAGGTGAAGGGTCGTGGAACGGGGAGGAGGCCGAACGACGTGCTGGTCAAGATCGACGACCATGTGGCGCGGGTGCGGATCGACCTCGCTGAGCCCAAGCGGATCGACCGGACCAGCCTCTGGGTGGATTACCTGAGCGTGAAGGGGGCCAGCTCTCGCGCGCCCCGCCAGAAGCTGGAGACGCTTGAGGGCCGTTCGGCCCACCTGTGCCGCAACATGGTCTGCCGAGATCGGCCCGGGGTGATCCACTGTAAGGAGTACGCAGCCCTGGACTCCGAAGCGATCGTGGACATCGGCTCCCACGCAAAGTTCACCTCCTGCCGCGGCATCTTCCTACTCTGGCGGGCCTTCACGGATCTCGGGCGCGGCACGTGGCGAATCATTTTGTTCACGTTCTGCCTCTTGTCCTGCGGCTGCTCTTTCTGCTGCCGGCGACGCCGCCGTCGTAAGACAGGCGCTGCGGAGGCCAGGCGTTGCAGGAAGTGTCGCAGAAGTCCTTGATCAGGAGTCCGAGTCAGAGGTGGAGGCTGAGGACAAGCCATGTGAGGCGGTCCGGGTGGGAATCGTACTTCGTGGAGGCGCTCGCCCCTTGGCCCCCAACGGCTGCCGTGACGCCGCAGAGGCCGAGCCGACCACCCTGCTCACGGAGGACGGCCAGGCTTCCGACCTCCCGCCCCCCAGCGACGGGAGGAACTCCTTCGCCCATCTCTGTGCCCATCATTCGCAGGTCTACAGGGCCTCCCAGTACCGCGACAAGTGCTCCCAGGTGACCTGCTACCGCCAGGCAGTTGGCAACGCCGAGGGTGCACCACTTTGCCTCCTGCACCTAGGTGGGGAGACTGGCAGGGCAGCGCAGGCTACTGCTACTACGCCGAGCCGTGGACTCTTCTCAGGCTTGAGGCGTCGGGTAGTCCGCAGCCGCAGCCCTCGGGCGCGCGAGCCAGGGGGCCCCGCGGCAACGGCCCCCCCAGCAGATGGAGGCCGAGGGCCCGAAGTGTGTCGTGGGCAGGCAGCAGTAAGCCCGCCCCCCTGCGAGGCGCCGTCTGCGCCGCGGGCTCCGCCCGCTAGCGTTCGGTTCGAAGCTTCACTTTCCCCAAGGGCACCCCTGCCACAGAGCGCCAGCCCCGCCCCGAGCGAGGAGACAGACCAGAGCGACTACCTGGTCCTGCGCGTTCGAGTGCAGTGGGCGGCTGGACCGCAGTGGATCGTGTTCTTGGGCAGGTCAAGGCCTGCTGGAGAGGGTCCGTTGGGGGAGTTGGGGGACGGCGGCCTAACCGTGGTGGACGTCGAGGAGCCGGGCACCAAGGACCGCTCCCCTGGCGACATCGAGCAGATCTGCTTTACCCTCAAGACCGCGGGGATCGAGCACGCCCCCGCCACCAGCGACCAGGGCAAGCTCCCCACCGGATACCTCGAGGGACTCTTGCACCACCCGCCACTCGGTGCAGAGGAGCTGGGGATCAGCGTGAATGGTATCGTGGTGAGCAAGTCTGCGTGGGAGAAATTACACCCATGGAACGGGGTCCCGGTGGGCGGGAAGGCCAAGAGGATCAGCCGCCGCCAGTGGGCCCAGCTTCGAGCCCGAGGTGACCAGCTTGCACGTCAGCACCCAGCTGGTGAAGCAGGCGAAGCCAGCAGCGCACAGCCCCCCGCCGCCGACGGGATGGACACGCAGCTCACGAAGCACTGGGCGAGACTCGACCGCAGCAGCTCCCCCAAGCCGCCCTTTGGCGTTCGATGGGGCCTGGGCGAAGAGCGCGATCGGGCCACCCCCGCCCCGCGCCGCTCCTCGCGCAGCCCTGGAAAGGCCCCGGAGGAGGAGAACACCGGGGAGGCCATGCTGGGGCTGCATCTCGCAGCTCACGAAGGAGGGTCAGACGACGCCTCCGCCCTGCAGAGCGTCGCGGCCGGGTACGACGAGAACATCACCGTCGTCATGGGGCGCCTCATCAAGCACACCCAGCGCCTCATGCGCCACAGCGGAGCTGACGAGCGGGTCAGGTATCAGACCCATGTCGACCGATGGGAACGAATGCTGGAACGCGTTCGGGCCGAGCGGGACGAGAACGTGAGTCCACCGCTCGCCAGCAGCCTCCTGAAGCTCGACGCCGAGCGCCGCCCCGACACCAGCCAAGAGCCAAGCCAGCCCGCGGCTCCCCCCGGGCTGGGCCCAGCAGCGAGCGCTCCACCCCTACCGCCGCCGGCCACCCCGCCTGGCGTGCGAGTACCTGGAGCCTCGCGCCTCACACCTCCAGGTCTGATGCCAGGCCTCGTCCCGAACCTCGGGCAGATGTTCACCAACAGAGGTGCCTACGGGCAGGGAGGGCTGGTCAAGCCCCCAGGCCAACCTGATCGGAGGTGCGCTGCAGGGGCTGGAGAGAGCGACCCTTCGGCCGCCATCACCACCTATGCGCAGGTCCTCCAGAACGGTCAGGAGCAGCAGCACCTGGACAACATGAGATTGCTGCAGGCGGTGGATAGCCTGCGCAGATCTGGCGACGAGGAAAAGGTCGCTCAGCGTGGAACCCTCGGCGCCATCGGGCGGGCCGAGGAGTTGGACGTATACCTGGCCCGAGGTTGCGACACCCTCGACGTGGAGGTCTGCGGTGCGCTCACCGGTCGGGAGCTGTTCCACGGGCTCAAGCGTGCCTGCGAGCATGCCAAGCACGCGATGCAGGCGGCGAACTGGCCCACCACGGTGACCAACAGGATGGCGCACGGCATCGCGGCCTTCTGCTGGGGAGGTCGAGACCACAAAGACCTGGCCGAGTGGTCGGTCTCCCGCACTGCAAGGCGGAGGTGTTTGACGCCTACACCATGCCCACATCGTGCAAACTCGAGCCGCGCCCGCGGCACCCCGTCGTCTTCTCTCAGTGGGTGAGGCAAGCCGAGAACGCCATTACCGTTTTCGGTCTGGTCTACGGGCGCATGCACGAGCCGGAGAGGCGTCTGGCCTTGGAGACCCTGCGCCTGGCCTATGAGGAGGATGACGTGGCCTTCCCCGCCGACTACGTGCACAGTCTTTGGGAGGAGCTTGCCGCGACTTGGTGCGAGCAGCTTCGGGAGAAGCGGAGAGAGGAGTGTCGAATCCTGGGCCTCACCAGCCCGCGCAGGGAGGACATCAAGACTGTCGCCCTCGCCCCCGCAGGACCGACTGGGAGCGCTTGGTTGACGTTCCCGAACGTGTGCGACCTCGACGCGCCGGACGGCTACTACCAGGTGGTGTGCGTTCCTCGCCAGGCACCAGAACCTGCACGCCGGACCCCCGAAGACCCCCAAGGCCGGGAAGGCTGAAGAGCAGACTTCGGCCGACCAGGAGACGCCGACTACCTCTGGGCTGGGCACCGGGAAGGCAGGAGCCGCCGCCAAGAAGGCCGCGGCCAAGAAGCGGCCCGCAGCTCGGGCCTATCCAGCGGGCAAGGCGTTGACCTCCAGCGAGATCGGCCGGTCCGTCAAGCACGCCCCCCGCGACAAGAATGGTAAGGTCATCTGCTGGGGCGCTTGCACCTGGGCCGGTTGCCCTAAAGCTGCGGGGGCCTGCGCACACTCGCACGAGGCCATCAAAGGGCTTGGCAGCCTCGACTGGACGGCGCAAGCGCAGCTCATCAGGCGCGGTGGCCTACGGTCTGGGGCGAAGGTTGATCCCGCCTCGGTCGATGGACGGGTCGCACAGCTCCGGGCACAAGCCATAGCCGAGGCAGACAGCAAACGAGCTGGAGGGAGCGCTGGAGAGGCGTCAGGGGCAGCCTCGGGGGGCAGCCGAGCGGGAGGCCCGGCGGCGGCGTGGGCACCCCCTGCCGCTGTCGACGGCATCCAAACCACCGCCCTCGAGGAGGAGCTCAGGCAAGCAGTTCGGGGCCCCGAGGAGGACTGGCTGCTGGGCGCGCGCGCCCAGGACCCAGCGGTGGAGGGCACCGGAGAGACGACTCACCCTGCCGCCGTCGAGACGCGGAGGATCATCGAGGAGATCCTGGAAGATGGAACCCTGGCAGCCCTGGGGGACATCAGTGACTACCTGCACTCCCACGTCCTGGCCAGGCTCACGCATGCTCGCTCTGAGGACAGCAAGCTGAGCCTGGAGGAGATCTCGTTGGAGGCAACCCGCGATGGGGGGCCAACCCTCGCCGAGGAAGCAGGACGGGCCCTCGACAAGATCGGGTCGAAGACCGGGCGGAGCAGCACGCAGGATCTCAGCATCGGCAGCGCCACCTGGGACGAGGAAGCCGGGGTAGGACGTGGAAAGCTCACCGTGCACGACCAGGAGTGGGACTACCTCGATTTCCAGGACGAGCTCCACCCCGACGAGGAGACGCGCACCCGACTGGGCCTCAAGGGAGGGGACGCAGAGCTCAGGCAGCGCCTAGTCCTCCACATCGCGGCGGCGCTGCTGTGGGAAGACAAGGAGCCTGATGCGCCGGCCGTTAAGGCCCTGGCTGCTCAGCTCCGCCGAGAGCTCTGGGACGGCGCCACAGCCGCCTCCGACGCGCTGGGAGACGCACCGCCCTTCGTCTCCCCACGCGAAGCTGAGCTCAGGATGCATTGCCACGACGTCCAGTACCCTCACTACGACAAAGACTTCAGGTGCATCGCCGTCTTCCCGCTGAAGGCCCTCAGCATGACCACAGTCAGGGTCTGGAGAATCAACCACTGAAACCAGCTCGAGATAGACTCCGCCCTGCCGGCTCAGGCCAGCGAGGAGGAGGTCCACGTCATGATCCACCGAGGCCACATGAGGGTCATTCGGCCGCCGAACGCCACCAGTCAGGGCGGGGCCGGGCTTTCGGAGAGATCCTCAAGACCTGGGCGCTCGCCGGGAAGCCCGTCAGGGAGCTGCTCGCAGTGGGTTGGGAGCTGCATCTGGAAGCAGAAGAGGTTGCAGGGCCAGTGATACCGAGCCGGCCCCCCCCCTGCATGCACTGCAAACGCATGCAGCAGGCGCAGCTCCCGACACGCGAGGGCGCCGTCGGGAACCAGGAGCCCGAGGAGGAGGACTTCTCCAACCTCGCGCCTTTCCTGCGCAGGCCGGCTTTCGCCTGGGGCATCCGCGCCCGAGAGATCTTCGCCGGCACCGAGAACTGGACGAAGGCCATGCGCGACGCTGGGCTCCAGACGGCCCCGTCCGCAGAGTATTTTAAGGACCCCCTGGCTCAGGCCGGGCCACAGGACGAGCACAACATCCTCGATCCACAGGTGCGGGAACGACTCCTTCTCGATGCAGGAGCAGCCCCCGGGCCCGACGAGGCGAACATCTACCAGCTGGCCCCGCCGTGCACGACCCACTCGGCCTGGTGCCTCAAGAACGGCGGGACTCGCACCTTCGAGCACCCAGACGGCGACGGGAGCAATCAGGCGGAGATCGAGAGCAACATCACGACGGACTTCGCCGCCGACCTCTGCGAGCGCCTCGACGCCAACAGCCGGGAGTGGATGCTCGAGAACACGGCCGGCGATGGACGCTACCCGAAGATCTGGGATCGGGCCAGGATCAAGCAATTGCAGAAGTGCACAGGGGCCAGGATCATCTCCGTCGCAATGTGCGAATGGGGCCTCGGGCCCCCAGAGGAGCCCTCGAAGAGGCACCGCAAGCTCACGTCTTGGATGGTCTCGAAAGGTCTTTACCCCTGGGCACTTTCCTTGGCGAGACGTTGTGCCAACCAGCACGGGCATGTCGCACTCGAAGGCCCCCTCCCCTACGACCTGACCAAGACCCAGATCGATCACTACAACACCTCCGAGATCACCCTCAGCTCTGCCGAGCAGAAGGACATCTTGAACTTGACCAATCGGCTGGCCCTGGCGGGCGTGCACACCCAAGGTCTCGCCGCGGACGCCAGGACCTTGGAGGCCCCGCAGCTCGGACCCGAACTGCTGCGCCCCCTGAACAACCTCATTGACAAGCTTGGGCCCGCGAACTTCCATTGGGGCCGCTTTGGGCCGCGCACCCGGAAGGCCTTTGAGGACCTCCCAGAGGGCGCAGTGGCTCTCTACTACGGGCACGACCAGGCCAACAACTTCGTGGCCAAGATCGCGCGCCGATCCCCCCCACACCTGCGGGGAGGAGGGCGAGTCCCCAGCGGGGCCCCGCCCTTGGCAAAAGACCTCCGAGGAGAGTTGGGCGCCCTCGGTTTCCAGGTCGGCCAACGCGGACTTCGACGCGCGCGCTACGCCGGCCAGTGCCCGACGCAGCTATGCGCTGCCTGGGCAGAGATCATCAAGGCCGCGGGGGCGGGACCCCCCCCCCCCCGCAAAGCTCCTGAGGAAGCTTGAGCCCATCGTCGCGACTCGGGCTGGGGACAAGATGGCGGCGGAGGCCGGTGACAGTGGTCACCTGGCGGAACTCCACCTCTTTTTCGCCTCCACACCGTGCCGGCCATGGAGAAAGAGGAGGGGGGGGACTACCCAGCAGTGCTCAGCGGGTAGCAGTGCGCGAACAGAGGCAAGAAGAGAGGAGGATGCAAGCCCAACAAAGCGAGGAAGAGGGACCCCGACCGAGGAGCACCCCCACCAGGCCCTGGAGGAGACGGTGGAGATAACGAACCTGGGGGAGAAGAAGGCGAAGAAGAGGAAGAAGAGGAGGAGAAGGAGCCGCCCAGGAGAGTCAAGAAGTCCAGACAGGCCGAGCAGCAGG